>BTHU01000002.1:155578653-155911153 GCA_036184795.1 Tokudaia tokunoshimensis
AGTGCACCTTGGAAAGACTATTGCTTTGCTATTAAGTGTTGCAGCATTTTCCATGTCCGATCATATTAGGGCAGTGGAAGGCCTGTGATTGGACAGGAAAGGGGAGGTAGAGCTAAGAGTTGGGGAGGACAGAGGTCACAAGAAGAGAAAGAAGGAACAGAGATGGCTTCGGTGGACCTGTCTGACATCTACTATCCAAAATATCTAAGTTTTTATAAGGTTAGAAATATTGGGATAAAGCTTTTATCATTATCAATTGGCTCTTGAATTATTGGATTGGCATCTTGTAAATTGTGATTTTAAATATACATAAATCTAATTGGCTAACTAAATAAGCATTAAGAGTCCTGCTTCTACCAGGTAAATGGGAGATGAGCTGGTAGAGGGCGGGATGTGTGGGCATTGTGTGGTAGCAAGATGGACTTGCGGACCGCCAGAGAGTTGGCGAAGAGGAGGCTGGAAAGAGAACAGACCAGCATATCATGGGAGCATGGTTCGCAGGTCCGTTGGTCGGCTAGCAGAGCCCTGCCTGGCGTGAGGTTTGCAGTTCACCATTGACTTGCTGGCACTCAGAACTTGCTGGTGTTCTAGAGGCCTGGAGGGGCAGGAGAGTTGGTGGGATCATTTTTAATATTTCCCGCAACAATTAAGGTGATTACTGAGCTGCTTACAGGGGAAAAGTGTTTTAGAGTTATTGGCTCATTTCACACTTACAAACACCAGACCCATGAGAGACAACACAACACAAACAATAAACTCGTTAGTGTGCCTTAAATGAGAACAAGAGTCTGAAACCACAACAGAAACAACTCCGGAGACACGCCTGTCTAAGTGAGCTTGCTGTCCTGTGCAGGTCCTTCAAATGGAACTCAGAGCTGCGCCAAAATTCTCAACAGCCACAAAAGAAGAGGAGATAGATCAATCCCTGTTTTGACTCATTTATAAAGCAGAAAAGTAATGTTTCTCACCAGAAGTCAATCTATTTTTAGCTTCAGGATAGAAGCTTTTTTCCAAGGACCTTTAGGAGAGATCTCAGTCTATAGATCCCAGTGAGGAAAAACGAATAATGACTTCTAGAGCTTTCTGTGTGCACGGTTGTTATATTATTTCTTCTTAACAGATAAAAGGTATCTCCAGTCCCTCTAGTAAGGAGATAGCAGTTCAGACAACACATTCTCCCATGGGATAATCCAGGGTTTATTTTTAGTAGGAAAGTTGAGACGAATTGTTAAGGCCCAAGTCGTTGTATTTGATGCTAACTTAGAAGCAGCAGGAAGCCAGAGCAACAATCTTGGGGTTCCCTTTCACAGACGCCCCAGGTGATCTTCCTCACAGCTACCTGAGTATAACTTCAGAGACCTTCAAATAACATGTCTGTCTTCCTAGATCAATGCTAAAATCTCTTGCTGCAGTGCCCTACCTAATGGAACCTCTGACTGATTGGTAGCACTGGCCTGTTGATCCCCCCCAGTCCCCCAGCATCTGCATGGCTGAAATTCTCCCTCAAAACCCTGGACCTACTGGTCCATTTGCCTGCAGTGTGCTCTGCTCTCTCCAAGCGCCATCCTCTTAGAGTTAAGTTCTATCCTCAAAGCCACTTCCTGGCAAGGACTCCGTTTCTAGTCCTCTTAGATGAACTGGGCATCTCGCAGGATTCGGGTCCCTCATCACTTGCGACTCATCTCTGTGGCGGGACGTTTTCATATTTTCCTTAGCTCAGGGCTTCTCTCACTGGTTCAGCAGAACTCGGTAGAACAGGTGAGTATCATCCACTGGACACTTTTCTATCAGAAAAGCATAGCAGTCTCAGCCTCTACGTAACTTTTATTTGGTGTATGATCTAAACTAAGTAGAAGTTGTTTGCATTTGTCAGAGACGGACCCGGTTCACAGATGCATCCAGCACCTAACAGAGAGTGCCGTTTGTAGCATCAGTAAGAAGAGCCGGGGTGATGTCAGGAAAACAAACAAGCCTCAATTTCAGTGGCCATAGCAACACGGGTTTACGAGCTTATCATATGTTGTGCTCATGGGATGATCTGAGATTTTTTTTCCCCATTTCACCATTATCTCAAAACCTGACAGTTATTGTGACAGAAAGAAAGAAAAGGAAATTCTCCCTACGTTTCAGCTGGGATTGAAATGATTTCCTGTGGTTTTTAACCCAGAGTGAAATACTCCACCTCAGAAATGCACAACACATCTTCAGTGAGAGCTCACTGGCCACAATGAGTCACCTGCCACTTTCCAACTGCAAGTGGCCGGAGGGAAGCGTGTGAGCTGTTTGGTAGCTGTGTGGGTGACTGGAACGGAACTGCCCAAGCACTGAGGTGAAAGGTGGCTGAGTCTCAGTGAAGAAAAGCTGTAACCGAGAAAAGTCCGACTCCTCCGTGAGAAGATGTTTAGCGGGTGGGCTCAAGACGAGTTGGTGGAACTAGTAATGGAATGAGTTTGTGTTGTTTCCACTTATAAACTCTACACATGGATTGATGCCAATAAGAAATTTTCTAGACACAATGGCAGATAGTTAGCCAGGAAGTATCTGCGATTCACTACAAATGAAAAGTGAACACCTCATGCAAACTATGAACTATTTTGCAGGTTGGACTTCGTTAGACTGGTTGCTGTGTGTGTCCAGAGACATCATCATATTCTGTACGGGTGACAAACACTAATCTCTGTCACGAATTTTCTCTCCTAGCTGGCTGTAATTTTGTATTTTGCCCAACCATTCCATTTTCTGTATTTAATTAAAAATTAATTAAAATCCATTAGAGTATAAACTGCATCCCATCATTTGACTGGATTCTAACTACGGGTCATGCCTCTTAAACACAGAAACGGCTTGGCATTCTGTTTCAGTGTGAAGAAAAAAAGAGTCAGTAGGATGGTGTGGGGAGCCAAATGGGAGTTTGACATTTGTTGGTCTGAAATCTGTCTTTAATTTGGACAAAAAGAAGCCTTTGGGACTTAAATTGAAACACCCGGCCAGACAAATAAGAGAAGCTATAAGAATTTCTCCTTAAAATGGACAGTTTCTGTGGAATTTGCTAGCCTTAACTCTGAGGTTTTCACACTCAAAATTTTGATATTCTTTCTTTCTACTGGAGAAAATCAGCAATGCTAAGTTTTAAATCAGTCATTCCCTCTGGGAGCCAGAGACATAGTCTCAGGGGTCCTCAGAATCCTCTGTGTAAACCATTAGATGCTTCTGTTTGATAATGATCCAAGTACACACAGGCAGTTGGTGTATATATGCTGGATGACAAATGTTGATATTGGTTTTTATGTGTGTTTTTCACTAATGCCAAGTGATACTGGTTCAGTTCTTCTGGCTGCTGCATGTATGAGTCCCAGCAAGAGAATACTAGAGTCAAGCCAACTTACCCTCCATAAATGATAAGTACAGGATGGGTTGGAAGTAACTCAGATAAGAATATTGCTACCACAATTAAGTATGTGCATCTAAAGATAGCCCACACTGTCACATCCTGTCTTACATACGCCCATCAAATGCAACAGAGTCTCAACAGAACCCATCTGACATGTCACATCAATTTTGTAGCATTATTTAAATGGAAAAATTCATTCAGTATTGTGAATTCATTGCAAATGTGTAATTTCTTATTCCTTTGAGGGTTCCCACCGGCTTGGGTTTTGTTAAGAGTAAAGTTGACTCTTCCTCACGTCCATGGGGCCTGGACTGACTCGGGCAGCACCTACCTTGCTTGATCACCCAGCACCACACCTCCCTGTAATTCCTAAGCCTGAAACCTACTGACGTTGCTTTTCTGCTGTCATTTTCTCTTTCTGAACATAGCTCTTGGCCCTTAACACATTGAGTTACTTCTCATCTCTCCAAATACAGCTTAGCTGTCCTATACTCGGGGTGGTTTTGCCTGACCACCCTATTCATATCGCCTGCTACACTTATTCCCTAGCACAGCACCCTGTTCATTTCCTTCACAGTGCTCAGCTCAGCCTATAGCTATTGCTGGTCTGTTGCCCAACTCACCTAAACCCTAGGTTCACACCCAGGTACCCACACCCTTCTCTAATACACATGGAAGACAATGATTATAGCATCCCCTTATCGTATGCTTCATTTGATCACCACTTGTTAAAAGCAGGCATGTCGAGCACAGTGAACAGTATCTGACGGCACAGCAGTGTGCCCCTCTCCACGGCTGTGCTAATTATATCAGTGGAAAAATTTCAGGTCGTGCTTTACTTCGAAACTGTAATTACTCATGGTATTGGATATTTTTACAAGTTTGGGGCCAAGTATGTTTATTCAGTTATTTGTTATAATTAGAAAAATAATTACATCATTTTCTCCCTTCACGTTCCTCCCTCCAACCCCTCCCATGTATTTCCATAACTCCCTGTCAAATTCGTGGCCTCTTTTTCCTTAATTGTTACAGTTACATATGTAAATGTAATCTGCTCGGCCTGTTTATTGTTGCCTGTATGTATACGAATTCAGGGCTGACTGTGTGGTATCAGGTTACCAATTAAGGGGTTCAACTCCAAAGAAGACAATTTTCCTGCTTTCAGAATTCCTTAGTTGCCTTGTGTTCTTTGTCTGGGGCTCATGAGTTCTCTTCCTTCCATTTTAGCACGTCAGCTGGTGTTAACCCTGCTCAAGTCTTGCTCAGGCCGCCATCTTGCCGAGGTATCACAAACGATGCTCCCCATTTCTAAGAAAGAGAATTTCACAGCAGACGTGCTGGTCCTCAAGGCATGCTTTTGTTTGTGAATTCCGTCCACTATAAGTTGTCTACTTTTATACTTAAGAACCTTTTCACTTGTAAACACCATCAATTTAATCAGGATTATAATCCTTTCACTAATTGCCAAATTTTGGTAATATTACATATTATGAAAAGGTCCACCAACTTGCAAAAAGCAGTCAGTGTTTTTGTTTGCTATACGTGTTATTAGCCATATTTCACAGATGAATAATCTGCACCTAAGAGATACATTTCCAAGTGACGCATATTTGTTTAGATCTGGAATACCTAACTCTAAAAGCCATGTGTATTTTTATTCTGCATGTCAGCTGACTTTAGTACTTTTAGCCAGATTCTCTCAAAGTGGGGGTAGAGACAGTTTTCTTAGTTTTGTCTGATGTAACAGAGAGATCTTAGGTTGAAATATCAAGGAGTGGATGTTTATCTCTCAAAGATCTAGATTCTGGGAAGTCTAAGAACAGGATGCTGGCATTATGGTCCTGATGGCATCTTTCTGGTTCTCATTGATCCTTGAAAACTGATCACCTCCTCCTCCTCCTTCTCCTCCTCCTCCTTCTCCTCCTCTTCCTCCTCCTCTTCCCCTTCCTCTTTGTCTTCCTCTTCTTACATTTTTTACTCTTCTTCCTTTTCTTCTTTCTTTCCTCTTTTTCCTCTCTTCCTCCCCTTTATCCTCCTCCTCCTCTTCCTCACATTCTAAAGATCTAACTTGCACACAGACTAGTTCTTGAACTTGGAAAACCTGTCTGGGTCTCCTGGGTTTTAAGATTATAGAATGTGCCATGGTACCCAACTCTCTTGTGTCTTCCTAAAGGCAACTAATCCCATTCAAGAAGGCTTTTCTCCCACCACCTAATTACTACTTGAAGTAGTAGTTATCTTTAATGCTTCACACTGGAAATCAGGCTTCAGCACATGGATTTGGGAAGAACATAAACATTAGTCCATGTCCAGTTGTTAATTAAATTTATATTTTGTGTATTTGTTCAAAAGAGGAAATGAGTTCCTTGCATAAAATATTCTAGGGATCCAAGTGTGCTGACTTCATTAGTCTATCCTGATGTTTCTAATAAAAACTATTAATCTGACTGTATCAAACCAGTGGGAAGAGACTGAAACTTGTTTTCTGAGATTAGGGTCAACTTTCTGTGACTTTAGTGAGGTAAAATTGTATCTCACATTAATCAAGAACTCCAACTGGTGTTTGTATATGCCTTTGGTGCCAATGAAGTTGGGAGAAGGTATATAATAACACCTGTCAGACAAAAATTTTTTTCTTGTATGGAAATGAGGGAAGAATAAAACTCACAATACTGTTAATGCAAACAAAGTAGCACTTATCTAAGATGATCTTTATTATCATTTAGCTATGGAGGGTATTGGATTTGAGCAGAATGAAAGAAACTTTTTGTTTAATAACTACTGGGCTGGAGAGTTGATTCAGTGAATGAAGCACTTTTTTTTTATTTTTTATTTTTTTTGCAACCATGACACTGGTTAGATTCCCAGAACCCAGGTGAAAGCCAGGTGGATATGGCTGAATAGGGCCGACTCTAGATGTGAGGTTCATAATCCCATGAGCTGGTGTCTTGGATTAAAAAGGAGAAGACATTTAACTCTCTACTTCCTGCATTTTGACAAAACAAACCCACCCACCCTTCCTTCCTTCCCACCATGATTCTTTCCTTTCTCTCTCTCTCTCTCTCTCTCTCTCTCTCTCTCTCTTCCTTCCTTTCTTTTTTTCTTTCTTTCTTTCTCTCTCTTTCTCTCTTTCTTTCTCTCTTCCCTCCCTCCCTCCCTTCCTCCCTCTCTCCTGTCTTGCTTCCATTGTCTCTGTGAAGCATTTTGTCATGTCAACCACAGAAGTAACTAATGTATTTCCTAACTGAATAAATCATGAGCTCTAAAAAGATTGATGTAAACCTCTTGCACCATGTATAATCCAAAAAACACTTCAAAATGACAGCCTGGGAGGAGTTCGGAGCCCTATAAGAGAAATAAAACTTATCAAAGAGATTTTCCTCCTCTTAGAACAGCCTAGTATCAACTTGCAGTGCCAACACAGAGCTGCTAAAGAGTTGAGGTGGTAGATCTGAGCAGTACTCGTTCACTCTGGATTCTGTCTGTTGGCTTCTTTGGTTTGGAGATGACGTCTTATTCTGTAGCTCAAGTTGGTCTTGAACTTACTTTGCAGCTCAGATGGTTTGAGTCCTGTGGCATTTCTTACACTTCAGCCTCCCAAGACCATTCTGGGATTAGAGGGGTGAATCTCTGTGGGCTGACCTAAAAACTGTTCCTTAACTTGTTTCACAACTAAGAAAAGAACATAGGACCTTACCAACACTAGGCATTTACTCTACTGAGAGTTATCCACAGCCTTGATATACATCCACATGGACATACATGGTACAAATATATGTGTAAGCTATGTATATATGCACATAATTTGTATATGTAGCTCAAACCTATGTACATATATGAATAGGCTTATATTATATGTCTGTAACATATGTCCTACAGTCATGATCAATATTTAATCCTTAGATTTCTAAATATTCTTTTACAATAATGTTAGTCATTTTTGCTCCTTTTTACCTTTAATATTTGAAAAATTGGACAACTCTGGATGTTGGAAAGGAAGAGCATCTGTTAGAAAAACAGATAGGATCCTCCGGGAGTGTCATGCCCAGTTTTCTGAGGAACCGCCAGACTGCTTTCCAGAGTGGTTGTACCAGCTTGCAATCCCACCAGCAGTGGAGGAGTGTTCCTCTTTCTCCACATCCTTGCCAACAACTGCTGTCTCCTGTGTTTTTGATCTTAGCCATTCTGACTGGTGTGAGGTGGAATCTCAGGGTTGTTTTGATTTGCATTTCCTTAATGACTAAGGATGATGAACATCTCTTTAGGTGTTTCTCAGCCATTAGATATTCCTCAGGTGAAATTTCTTTGTTTAGCTCTGTACCCCATTTTAATAGGGTTATTTGGCTCTCTGGAGTCTAACGTCTTGAGTTCTTTGTATATATTGGATATTAGCCCTCTGTCGGATGTAGGGTTGGTAAAGATCTTTTCCCAGTTTGTTGGTTGCCACTTTGTCCTTTGCCTTACAGAAACTTTGTAATTTTATGAGGTCCCATTTGTCAATTCTTGATCTTAGAGCGTATAGAAAATAATTTTTAAAAAAAGGAAAAAAGAAGACTGATTCCAGGAAATAATAATAAATCCATTGTATTGGTTAACACCACTTTCGTGGAACTTCAAGAAAGTAACACTATCCTTTAATTATCTCCCCAAACCTGTATTTCTTAGGAACATCAATGCAGAGAAGTACATTTGTAACTATTTTATTTTTCCTTCATCTGTTCTGTGAATGATTACAACCTAGCCATGTACATGGGCTTCATTTGGTTAAGCTCTAGTTGAGACTGACTGTTTTGGGTTGGATTATGGACCTCAAGGAAAATATTCATGTCCCATTTCTGAGAACTATTATGAAAACGCTTTTTATAAAATTATATTTCTTAGATATTATTCTGGGGTATTTTAGAATAAATAAAATAAATTTTCCATGAAGTTGGAAAAAAAAAAAAGAAAAGCAGATAGGTAGCAAACTTCTTCAGCTTCTCATACAATCTTTATGCAAGAAGTCCAGACTATCTACCAAGGTGACTCAGTACACTCCTTGCAATTTTAAAATGGAGTGCTTCTCTAACATAAGGAAATGAATTGGAAAAGCAGAAGAGAAAAAGAGAGAGGGAGGGGGAGAGGGAAGGAGAGAAGCAGAGGGAGAGGGTAGGCCATGGGAGGATACAGGTTGGGGGGGGGCACTTGAGAGTGAAGCTGATTTGATCTCCCTTGAATTCCAGACTCTAGTTCAAGATCGTTGTGTTAAACACTAGCAATGATTGTCATTTGATTCCATCTCTAGAATTGATGTGGTGTTGTTCTGAGAAAGAATATAAGTTTGATGCTCAGTCCCTACACATTTCTTTCCCTCAAACGTGTCTGGAATCTTCTCTGTGGGTGTGGCAATTGATTTTTAATGTCATTCATCATATCTGTCTTTGTTACAATCACTCAGCAGAAATGAGAAACAATGGGCTGGAGAGCAGCTCATGCTACTGTTGCAAAGTTCTCTCCCATCCCCCATTGCCTGTCACTCCAGCTCCAGGGGATCTAAGACCCTCTTCTGACAGATGTGCTCACCTGCAGCATGTGCACACACTTGTGGACAGACAGACAGACAGACAGACAGACGACAGACAGACAGACAGACAGACAGGCAAGTCAATAAAAATGAAATAAATCCTAAATGAAAAATGAAGTGGAAAGCAAATGTGGCCAGTTTTACTTCACCATTCATTGTTTAGAAAGCTGGAGCATTCAGTATCTTTCCCCATCGGAGATCAAGTGTGTCCCCCTGAGGAAGGAGCCTAGATGCAAAGTCCTCAAGAAGAGAATTAGTAAAGCCTTGTGGTAATGCTACCTAATAGAAGCACGCCAACGTGTTATTGTTAAAGAACAAAGAGAAGACAGACAAACAGAGGAAGAAAGTGTGAGAAAAATGCAATTTCATGCAGCCAACCAAGAAGTACCAGGGGACAAACATAATTTATTGATATGCACAGCAGGACTAATTCTTTATGCTGATTTGACTGACTTATGAGATGTGCGGCTCTCTCTAAGTCATTTCTATGTGTCCTACAAGGATGCTTCCAGAGAAGGCTTATGTGGAATCCTGAATAAAGCATATGGTCCTCCCCAACATCCAAACGTTTTAAGGCCTGAATGAAAGATAGAAAAAGAGAATTGATTCTATACAGGTGCAATATGACATGCTCACACACACATGAGCACACACTCACATGCACACATCTATGCAAACATGCACACACACACACACACACACACACACACACACACACAACTTCTAATAAACAATGTTTTCAAGAAGGAGGATTTATTTTTCAAGGCACACCAGAGCTGGACTTTCCTGCTGTGCCCTTGACTATGTGGCTGCGACATCTACAAGCTTGTTGTCATGTCAACAAGAGGAGTAACTAATATTATCCCCCTGGGTAGTTCCAGGTCTGACTCAGATCTATTCTAAAGCTCTTGAGTGTTCAGATCTTCAGATTCCACTATGGCCTCACTGTGTCTCCTGCATGAGAACAGCTAGAGGTAATGTCTTTTCAACCATAACCATTATACCTCATAGATGTGTCTTCATGAGCATATAAAAATGCTTAAAGTAATTTTATCTATACGTATGTAAATATCTCCAGCTCAGGATTGCAAGCATCCTGACAGAGAACACTGGAGTGGAGCCAGGACCTTGAAAGTCTGCATTGCTCATGAGGAGGAGACCACCAGCTCCTCACTAAAGCACTACCATCATTGACTTTTATATCTATCACAGCTCTTTATATTTGGCAATAAGATTGAGAAAATAGTAGTTTAAATTTGGCCTAGAAATCATATGCCCTTGACAGCTAATTTGCCCAGCTGTGATCGGTACATTACATGACTAACTCCATAAGGCATCACACAGGCAATTATGCAGCACCTTTGGTAATGACAAAATGTTAGCTCACTAAATTAATGTAAAGAGAAACATAAAATCACTTATTATTTTAAGAAGCTATCTGAGTTGTGTTGATGATTTTAAGGTCATTCGGTATTTTAACAGCTTGTTAACTTTAAAAAGTAAGAGGCATCCTTGATCATTTAAGATGTGACTGTGGTTATCCAAATAATTGCTTATTCAGATTAGGATCCCACTATTCCCCAAGTTACTACATTCAAATAACGGCATGTGGTTCAACCTAATTATTTGATTCTGCTTTCTTCATATAAAACTAAGACCTTTACTCCATGTGACAATGAAATAGTCACACTTCCATTATTTCTTCTGTTGTCCAAAGCAACTTGTTTTAGAGAGAGAACTTGTTTATTCAGTATTAATGATCTACTTTTCTTGTTCCTACTGGTCGAATGCCCTAACCTCAGAAAGAACACGGAACAAGTGGGTGTGTCTAAAGAGAAGCCAAAAGTAAAACATGGGCATCTAGGATCCCCACACAGCCACCAGTCACGTTATATTAATGCAGAAAGTTGTAGCATATTCATTAGATTCTAATCCAGTGGCTCCCAGCATTCCTAATGCTGTGACCCTTGAATACAGTTCCTCAGGTTGTGGTGATCACAATCATAAAATTATTTCATTGCTACTTCATAACTGTAACTTTGTTACCCTTATGAATCATAATTAAATATCTAATATACAGGAAATCTGATTGATACATTACCCCCTTTGGGGTCATGACCCACAGGTTCAGAAACAGGTTTCTAAACCATGACCAGAATGCTTTCTTATATATCTGTCTTCCTCTGAGAACTTCATGGATCCTTTTGATCTATAAGAAAGAAAGTCTAAAGGACTTAATATTAAATACTGTCATGATATGAAAACCAGGCAACACAAATACAATCTACCTAGAAAGTAGACTCTTGGTATTCTCCTATTTTGATAGAATATAATCCTTTTATTGTTTAGGACCTACCATAAATATTAAGTAGCATTTCACCTTATTTAACCCAACCACATCACAGTTTGTTAGAAAATACTCAAATTGTCCAAGCAGTATGCTTCAATTGGTCTAAAACTAACAATCTAAATAATTATCACTAAGAAAGGCATGAGACCTCAATAAGGAAGGTATGCTGGGTAACCATCCATGCTCACCATTTCATTCAAATGCTCCCTGACACAGTCCAATGCACCAGCAAGGTAAGAAACGTATTGCTGGGTCATCCACACATGATGGAACTATGAATCACCAATGCCCAATTTTCTTGGGAGAAAAGCATTTGGAAATGCCTTATAATATTTAAGAAGTAAAATGTGATTATTATTTTCTGCCTTAAGGGATATTGTGTTTTTGAAAACAAATTTTTAGAAATTAGACTTTTCACATATTTTCTCGGTCCTTAGACCAAAGTACAATGTCAGCTACAAAATTTTATATGTATTTTTGAGGCAAATAATTTTTTCATTAATTGTCATATGTCCCATTCTTGAAATGTTGTAAGACAAAAATGTTTTGCTGTAAGAAAGTCTACCATGTGGTACTCAGGGAAATTAAAACTGTTGTTTTTCTGACTGTTGAGGCACCTTAATATTAGCTGAGGCTGCTGTTAGAAGAAAGAAAATAATTAACATGTTCAAACCCTGATCTGTTTTAAACTTTTTCATTTTGTTTATAATTAGTTGAGTCACAAGAAAAAAAAAACAACTTAAAAAAATCAGTGCAATGGTTGTTTTGGGGTGACATCTTCATATCCTTTTGTAAATGAAGATTTAGTATCTTTATAGTCTCTTGAAAGATTTACACTTTGAAGCGTTCACTAGTAATTAGTAACAAATGCTGCAGGTTTTAAAGAACGCCTTTAGTACTTGAAGAAATAGGCCAATGGATTGAGGTTCATGCTGAAACTGATGACCATGTGTGATTTTTATGCTAAGGGATTCAATGCCTCGAGAACTGACTTACATATTTTAAAACCATGCTATTAATATTTTGATACCAAGCAGTTCAGAGAATCAACATGTTTCCTGAAGAAGTAAAACAAAAATCTCAGCTGGGCGTAAACAGGCTCCTTGGCTAAAGCGAGATTTTAAAAAACGGCTTTAGGACTTCTGATTTGGGACAAACTAAACTACTGAAAATAAACATTTCCACTTATAAAACGAATGCAAAGTGTACATTTCGGGTTTATTAGAACACAAGCTACTGCTGTTTGTCATACCTAGCTGCACCCTGATATTTATCTTGTATACTCCCTCCCCACTCGTGAGTCCCCTGGGACTCCTGTCAGAGTGTTGCGTTAACGTGTATTTAGAAAACATTGTGTATGATAGAGGACGCCCCTCCAAATGCAGATTCCAAGTGCATGTTTGTAACTATGAATGATGCTTTTAGATGTGAGAGTGGAGGTTTATATCCTCTCCCCAAGGCTCTGGGGTGATGATGTCACTGCTCCTCTTCAGTGGTAGAATATTCCAGAAGAATGCAGGCTCTCAGCACAGAACACATCTCCTGGCACATCCTCAACCTGGATGCATGTGGCACCAGCAGGAAGTCTTCCCTTCCCTTCCGTCCCTCATTCCCTCCCCTCCTCCATCCCTCGCTGGTCCCAACTCTGTCTGGCATCTAGAAACCTCCTGGTGTTCCTTACTGCTCTGAGCACTTGTGGTTTTCCATGGAGATTTGCCCTCTCTGATGACTGTGCTCCCGGAAGTCACTGTGATCTAATTTTTCACCCAACTGCATCTAGTTCAAATATTAATGCATTTTGCTTCCTTAACTACAAGTATGTTACCTTTTAAGGAAAAATATCTCTTTCTCATATTCATCTTGGCCAAAAACTAATTATCTGGACACTTGTCAGGAGAACAGAAAAATCTTGCCTAATGTTTTATTTTACTAAACACAAAGAAGCACGAAATTACTTCTGTTCTTGGAAAAAAAGAATTTAATTACCTGATGCCTTTTAGAAAAATAGCATTCTCCAACCTTTACTTGATTTTGATTTAAAATTGGCCTAAATTCAGTCAATTGTTGTTTGGAGGTTTCCATGGAAAATGTGAGGGCAGTTCCATCATTTTACCCAGATGGGGTGGACCACAGGAGGCACTGGGCCAGTGAGGAGCTCTGGGGAAGATGCTGGACAGAGAAGGGGCTTGGGCTGGGCTGAGATGTACTCCAGTGGCAGAGTGCTTGCCCCATGCATAAGGCAGAGAGAGAGAGACAGAGACTGAGACAGAGAGACAGAGGTACAGAGACAGACAAAGAGACAGGGACTGAGACAGAGAGACAGAGGTACAGAGACAGACAAGGAGAGACAGAGACTGAGACAGAGAGACAGAGGTACAGAGACAGACAAAGAGACAGAGACTGAGACAGAGAGACAGAGGTACAGAGACAGACAAGGAGAGACAGAGACTGAGACAGAGAGACAGAGGTACAGAGACAGACAAGGAGAGACAGAGACTGAGACAGAGAGACAGAGGTACAGAGACAAAGAAACAGAGACTGCGACAGAGAGACAGAGGTACAGAGACAGACAAAGAGACAGAGGTACAGAGACAAAGAAACAGAGACTGAGACAGAGAGACAGAGGTACAGAGACAAAGAGAGACAGAGACAGAAACAGAGACAGAGACAGAGACAGAGAGACAGAAAGATAGAAGCTAAATTAGCTCTTCATACGCACTTCACACGAAAATACTCAAAGCATTTTGAAAATCTACAAATAATGGAATTTTGTTCTTCCCCCACATGCCTAGCTGACGAAACACAAAATGCCATAAATAACCCTTTTGCTATATTCGGGTTAATCAGCAGATTGCCCAAGAAAAGGCAGATAAAATTCACAGTTCCAAATTGCTCCTATTCCAATGGCCTCCTCCCTCACTCTGCCTTTTCTTAGAGAAAGCAGGGCTTTCAAAGAGTGAAATGTACTTATTATTCATTATCTTGATTATAAAAATTAAAATGATGTGCCAACACACACACACACACACACACACACACACACACACACACACACACACACACATACACACCTGGCATAAAGGAACTGCATGCTTAATTTGAACTCTCTGTCCTTATGACAGTCAGCCTCAAACAGTAAAAGAGCTGTCGGGAAGGAAAGAAGAAATACTTCCTTTTTGCTAACAGAGTCAATATTGTATTGTCAGGTAACAATCACAAAGACAGACACCTCTGCCTAATGTGATAAAGGACTCACAACTAGAGCCCTCATCGTCTTCCCTGTGAGCTCATGGAGTGCATAGTCCAGACACGGAACAAATAGCCGTTATATGTTTTGTTACCCAATTTAGTGATTCATCTAGACTGCATGAGGCCAGGGTCTCCTTTGTACTTGTCTGTGCGTCTCCTCACCCAATAAAGGGGCCGGCTCAAGTTCATCAGAACACACATTATTGAGTGCTTCTAAGAGGCGTGGACTTGCACTTTGGAATCGGTCCCAATGCCGTGTCCTTGTTACGCTGAATGGATGAATGAATCATGAGTTTCCACCTTCCTTAATGTCCCCACATGCCATGATTAATGGGGAAGCTAATCCTGGCTCTTTGTTAATCCAATTTCCTGGGATGTTTATTGACATCTCTTCCAGAACTGAGTGGTTCCTCTGTACGCTGGCAGTAGCTCGCTACTTCCTGCTTTCCTGGCCCCCTTACCACCTCTGCTCACGCAGCCGCACAGATTTCTCTCCAATTGTAAAGAACTCATACCGCCCCCTCCCCAGTGTATGCCCACATGGAGGTCGCAGGGAAACTTACTGTCTGAAATCCTTGTCTTCCTGCTGTCTGACACAGAACCTATTACTGTTGGCTGCCAGGCTAGTTGGAGCTATTCTAGAAATTATTCTTTCAGAAATTTTTGGTCACCAGCACAGGACATTACAGATGAATGCTATTATTCTAAGTGCTACCTGATTTCTGGAGAGCTGAACTTGGGTACTCATAGTTAGCATTTTGTCTAAGCTCCGCCCCACAGTTGAGGCTTGTACTCCAAGGACTTTACACAGTGGGCCACATCCCAACCTCCCTCCACTACTTTTGCAAAATTGTTTATGAACTCTGTGGGAAGTTGGACAAATAAAAATAGTAACTGTAAATCAATATACATCGTAATCAGTGGAAAATGACCGGGATAGACATTTTACATTAAGGTTCTAATCTATACAAACACACACAGCTTTCAAGTAATTGAAAGAGTTTACTCTCAATTAGTGTTTTATTTATTTTGTGTATATTATATGAGGGAATGTGTTTGGCAGAGATCAGAAGACAATTTGAGGGAATCAAGGTCTTTCCTTGTACTTTGTGAATCCCAGGGACCAAAATCAGGGTCATCAGCCTTAGCAGCAAGTCCCCTTTACCCTTTAAACCATCTCACTGGCCCTGAAAGATTTTCCTACGTTTAGAACTGCAGGACTCTAGACTTTTGTGTTTCACAGAACCATCGAATGATTTTCTAGAAATGTCGAGTCTTTTATTACCACGCGCTGCAACTGTATGCAAAGTTACCCACACACAGTTAACAATCGTAATTAGCAGCTGTACAAATTGAAAATATCAAGACAGAATAAAAGTGAGTGCTATAAATACTCCTTTGATTCCTTTCATGCCACTGAATACAATACCCTTCAGTGCATCACCTGAACACGGAATCTTTCGTTTATGTGCTTCTAAAAATAGAAAAGGAATGCTCCAAAAATGACTGAAGTCCCTTGGGCCTGGTGATGTTTGCAAGCCACCGTGAATGCCACTTTTCCTCTCAGAGTGACCCACAGACCCGCAGCATTTTGGACCCCAGGAAGCTTGCTAGAAACTTGGGCTGGGAGTACAAATACTCTCCGGTTCTTGCCTGGCGTGCGAGTGGCACCAGGTAGATGGCACACCTGACACAGAGAAACAAAGCAGACCAGAACCATGGCTTGCCCCAGACTTCCTAAAGCAGCATCTACATTTTAAACAAGGTCCCCAGGAAATCTATCTGCACAATACCCGGGAGACTCAATGAGTTTAGATGACAGGTGCCAGTCATATTCTCGTTATTTTCTACCAGAGACAGATGATGGGATTTGCCTAGTGTGGTTAAATGAATCTTAATGTGGATTTGTCCCAATGTCTGTGTGTCTGTCCCATGCTCTCCCTTGTGTCTGTTCAGCTCCTAACATCCTCAGACGTAAGAACCTCCTCAGACATGCACAATGGGATATGGAGGTTGTGGTGAATTTTATCTCCATCGCTAGGTACACTAAAGCTTGCTACTAGGTAAACTTTTGTTTTAAGTTCTTTCAAGTACTTTACATAGTTATCAGTTTTTACTTTAAATGTGTATGTCTTGTCTGCATGTATGTCCATGCACCATATTTGTGCCTGGTGACTTCCTAGACCGTTAAAGAGTGTTAGATTCCATGGAGTTAGAGTTACAGATGGCTGTGAGCTGCCATGTGGACGCTGAACCTGGGTCCTCTGGAAGAGCATCCTGTGCTCTTAACCACAGAGCCATCTCTCTTGCTGCAGATAAACCCTTGTCAGTGAAGGAAGCAGTGTAGTTATCACTACTCCAGCATGAACTTGCTGCCCATTATGGATTATGGACTGGAAAGGGGAACAGCATGAGAATACACAGGGCTTCTCGACATGTCGTATTTTCATGCTCAAGAATCAATGTCTGCTATAGATTAGTCTGTTAACTGTAATATTTGTGTCCATTACTAAATTCCAGCACTTGACCTTGAGGTGGCATTTGGCTCAGATTACCGGACTTCCTGACAAGATGGCTGGTCTAACTAAAGGGCCTTCCACAGGATTCAGGTTAGGAAGTAATCAGGGAAGAGCTGGGAAGGAAGAGAAAGCTTTTATGAAGGGAGTGAGAATAATCTAATTTTTGGTAAAAAGTGATTATCAGTGAGGAGATCAGGGTAGACAGAGTGGTTCAAAGGATGAGTCGAATGTCATTTTCCAAAGGCACAGAGAGTGGAGCCCCAGGGGGACGTGGAGAGAATTATGGCCGCATACAATTCTCACATTAACATTTCTTTATTCAAAACCTGCCATACCTTTAAACTTTTCTCTCCCACAAAATGATCTTCATAAGGAAAGTAATTCTGCTTCCTATATGCATCTACGAAATTGATATTTTAATAAAAGAAAAACTGTCGTGATCCTAAAAGCCTTTCAAGAGTAAGATGCTGTAGGGCAGTTAACACAATCCCCGCATTATAAAATTCAGAGCGTTGCCAAGGCATCCGATATTAAATCAGCCTTTGAAGTTCAAGTATACAAAAGATCAAAATGCTATAGGTGCAATTTGGAAAGAACAAAGGTGAGTTTGAAGAATCCATGGAACAGCTCAGCTCAGCCGCTGGGCATCGTGGGTGCTCACATGCTCATTGAGAAGACTTCTTATGATGCCGGAATGCTCCGTTTATCCTTTTCAAATGTTCCTGTAATAATCAGAAAAGGCCCTAATTGATGGATCTAGTTTTTCAGACTCAGGAGTTTCAGAGAAAGGTCAGTCCACCAGGGAAACAAGCCCATTAAAAACAGCATCTATAAATTGTCAGGAAGACTACAGTAGGCAATTCCGATTGCCTTACTTCCTTTTCAGTTTCGCTAGAAACAAACGTTGCTACTACGGATAAGACCTGCAGTTAACCTCACATTGGGTAGCTGGGGGTGGGGATGGCTGAAGAGCAAAGTGATTCCTGTGCACACCTGTGCACCTGAGTTTGCACACCGATCACTTACAGCTAGGTGTGGCAACAAGCACCCGTATTCACAGCACAGGGAAGGAGAAACGGATGGATCTCGGGCTCACTGACCAGCCAGTCTTGGAGAAATGGAGAGCTCCAGGCCCAGTCACATCCTCTCTCAAAATGAGGTCGAGAGAGATACTCGATATCCCAGTATCAACCTCTGGACTTCACATGCACCTACACGTGTGAGGACAGCTAGCTGTACATGCATGTGCATATACATATAATACACACACACACACACACACACACACACATGCACACCAGTTTTGTAATAATTCACATGAACTTCAAACCATTTGAATCACAGAAGTCCAGGTGACCTAAAGGTACAACATATGAAAAATTTTTATTCAGATTAATAAGCTGATAACAAAAAGAAAATTACTTGCTACACATTTATTTAATGCCCTTTTAAAGCCACATTTAAGTAGACACTGTACCCATGAGAAAGAACAGATAAAATAGAGTTAGTATTTTCCTTTTTTTTATTCCAGACAGACATGGCCCAACAGAGGATGAGTTGGCCAAGGTTAATGGGTGTGAACTTAGGCTTTCATCAAAACCAAATGATTCAATTACGTAGAGGGTGAGCTCTCCTGACTCACTCTTCTCAGGGCTCTCAATCCAGGCCTGCAAATGTCTGATGACATTTGCCTTTCAAACATTCCGTGGAAAACTCAAAGGATACTTAGAAGTAGAGACAGAAATGTAATGAATGCCCCTTTACTACATTGAGACAAATATGTTATAAATACCCACATACTACACAGACTCCAAAATATAACAAATACACATGCACTACACAGACACAGTAATATAACAAATGCCCATATACTACATAGAGAAAGTAATATAACAAATGCCCATATACTAGAGATGGTGATATAACAAATGCCCATATACTATATAGAGATAGTAATATAGCAAATGTCCATATACTACATAGAGACAGTAATATAACAAATGCCCATATACTACATAGACAGTAATATAACAAATGCCCATATACTACATAGAGACAGTAATATAACAAATGCCCATATACTACATAGAAACAGTAATATAACAAATGTAGATATACTACACTCCCAGCTTCTCCAGTTATCCACACTGTGCCATTCTTCTTGTCTATAGATCCTTTTTGTCTGTTGTTACTAGAGTCAAGTTCCAGCCACTAACTTTCTGTTCATGCTTCATTCTTCTCAATTTCATGGGTTTAATGGGTTCATGAGTATTAGTTTCTGTGTCTGCAACAGAACATTCAGAACAACTTAATAAAAGAGAAATTTATCCTGGCTCACAGTTTCGGAGGTTCAGTACAAGGTTGGTGGCTCCATCATTTGGAGTCTTGTGGTGATATAGCATCATGATGGCAGCAGCAATTGGAAGAGAAAGTAGAAAGCTGGAGGAAACAGGAAGGGGTGGGCCAACTATCCCTTCCCAAGATGCACTTCTCACAGCGCTGGATTCATCAGTTATGCGTTTTGTTTTGTGGTAACATAATTATATGACTTTATGCTTGGTTGCCAAGCAAAATTCACATATGAGTTTTTTTCATAAATTTATTTGTTCACTTTACATCCAGTCACATCTCTACCCACCTCTCCTCCCAGTCCCACTCTCACAAACTACCCCCCTTCAACTCTTTCAAATGCCCCTTGTATACCACCTCACCCTGGGATATCAAGTGCTAGCCGTTCTAGGTGCATCCACTACCACTGAGGCCCAACATGGCAGTCCAGGTAGGAGAAGGGGATCCAATGGCAAACAAAAGAGTCAGAAACACCTCCCTACTCCCCACCCCTGCTCCAGTTGTTAGGGGACTCACATGAAGATCAAGCCGCAGATTTGCTACAGATGTGTAAGTGGCCTAGGCCACGATGCTGCATGCTCTCTGGTTGGTGATTCAGTCTCTGCGAGCCGCCATGGACCCAGGTTAGTTGATCGTAGGTCCTTTTGTGCTGTCCTTGGCCCCTCTGGCTCCCTCAATCCTATCCCCCCACATTTCCACAGGACTCCCTGAGCTCTGCCTGATGTTTGGCTGTGGGTCTCTGCATCTGATTATATCAGCTGCTTGGTGAAGCCTCTCAGGAGACAGGCTAGGTTCCTGTCTACAAGCATAGCAGAATATTATTAATAGTATCAGGGTTGGCTCTCTCCTATGGGATGGGTCTCAAGATGGGCCAGTCATTCATTGGCCATTCCCTCAATTTCTGCTCCATCTTTATCCCCGTGTATTTTGTAGGCAGGACAAATTTTGGGTCCAAGGTTTTATGGGTAGGTTGATGTCTTCCTCCTTCCACTGGAAGTCCCACCTGGCGACAGGAGGTGGCCACTTCAGTCTCCATATCCTCAGCTGCTAGGAGTTTCAGCTAGGGTCACCCCCATAGACTACTGGGAGCAGATTCATCAACTTTTACATCTATCGGTGGATTAATCAATTCATTAAGTCACAGTCTTCATGATAACCATCAAAACTGAATAGGGACACCAGCTCCAAGCCTTCATCAGCAAAGGGTCCTGTTGGTAGACATTGTCTATTCAAACCATAACAATGTGAAATACTTAGACTAAGTGAGGAAGAAAAAAAAATAAATCTGCCTGTTATCATTATCTAGCCCTAAAAGAACAATGAAATAAAACAATTCTGAAACTTTCTGACAATATGTGTGTGTGTGTGTGTGTGTGTGTGTGTGTGTGTGTGTGGCAGGGAAGGGGGATGATTTGAAGTACTTCACTGTCACAGAATTGTAAAACAAAGCTTCACAGTGGCGCCAAAACCAAAGAAGATAATTTGGATGTTTCCAGAACAGCAATTTAAGATAATTTTGACTGTATTATATTTTCTCTTTTTATTTGATTTTAAATTTAATCCTTTGAGAATTTCCTTCAATATATTTGGATCTCATTCACCCCAGGTCCTGACTCCTCTCTGTTCCCGTCCCCTTCCCTACCCATCCTACTGTCCAAATTTGTGTCTTTTTTTTTCCCCCGCTCACCCAGTCCAATTTGTGTGTGTTTCCCTCCACTGGAGCATGATCAACTTTTCAAGGGCAACATTCTTAAATATAGCTGATTTTAATCTGTATCAGATGATATTGTAAAAGGAAAAGAGATGCCATAATAGTATGAAATGATTTATTTTTTAAGTTCCTTTGGGCTATTTGAGGCAATCTTAAGAGTTACCTGGCACCTGCTACACAAATATAATAAATACTGCAACTTAGCTTTACAATGAATGCAACGACATAAACAAATACAAATTTAACAATGCGCCACGGTGCATTAGTAGAATAATCAATACAATAAAGGTGGCTTTAAATTAAGTAATATAATAAAAATAAGAAATTTAAAATAACTATGCACAATTAATGCCTACTATGTGACTAACATTTAGTGTAACCAAATAGCACAGAATTATCTCAATCGTTTTGATTGGAGCCATGACTTCTCCCTCTACTCCAGATAATAGTCTTCTCATCTTTCAGAGAGGAAATTGGGGCTTAGAATAGTGAATGAGTTGGATAAGTCCAGGATTACAAAGGGATGGTTTAGGACTGGGACACAAGTTTAAAAGCTCATCTCATTAATTGTGAATTCCAGCCTAGTTTTTAGTATTTCCTGATCATATAAATAACAAGATAGTGAAGGCGAGGCTTGTCTTAATGGATGAAAGCCCTGGAGGATGATATCAAGTACTTAAAAGAGAGTAAACAGTAAAGAGTGAGCAGTTGATCACAGGTGCACTGGGCATTGACTGTTGTAAGGGAAGATACAGACTGAAGACATGAGTCCCACGTGCGACAAAACCAGGCAGCCTTACATCTCTTCCTGTAATATGTGGGGGATCATCAATGGCCAACCCTTTACATACCATTCTACATGTTTCCCCCAAATTTCTTTAAAAAAACCCACCTATGATCATATTGATATATAAATGGAAATCATTTGTTTAACTTAGTTCTTAAGAGGAACTGAGAAATAGAAAATATTATACCTTCAAGGAGAAACTCTCCTCCCAGAAACTTCAGGAAAGACTGGGAAGAAGAAGGTTACCTGGTACATACACCCCCCAGGCTGCAGAGGAGAGAGCTGAACTCTTGGCCGGGTTCACACTAATTGCCGGGAGCCCTGGTGGGCCCCTTGTCCCTCATCAGTTTCTCATTTCTCTAATAAAAACAAGATGCCCTGACAAGCACCATTCTGAGCCTCCCAAAGTTCTTTCTTTTTTTGTTTTTTTTCTTTCTTCCTTCCTTCTATCCTTTCCTTTCTTTCTTCTAATTTTCATTTATTTATTTTGGTATAGCCCTGGCTATCCTGAAACTCACTCTGTAGACGAGGCTGGCCTTGAACTCAGAGATCCAGCTATCTCTGCCTCCCAAGTGCTTAGATTAAAGGAGTGTGTCCCCATTGGTATAGTCCTGGCTGTCCTGGAACTCACTCTGTAGATGAGGCTGGTCTTGAACTCAGAGATCCACCTACCTCTGCCTTCCAAGTGCTTAGATTAAAGGGGTGTGTCCCCACTGCCTGGATCCTAAAGGGTTATTTTTTTTTAATCATATAATTTCACATATACTTGTGAAATTACACCAGATTATCTGTCTTTTAAATGTATGTTGACAAGTGTTAAGATGGAAGAAGCACAGTGATTAAAAACTTGAAATAATTTGTCATGTGAAATGTGCTCCATATTGAATTATAGTTTCTCCTCATAGAAAGATAAACTCAGAGAAGCCTAACCACTGTTGTGCAGAATTTGAATAAAGAATAACTAACTGGAAAGTGCTGTTATGAAGACAGAAATTTTTAATTTTTAAATTTAAAATATTTATTTTTTTAGTTTTGAATACAATCCTATTTTCCTTTAATTATTTTAAATTATACATTTTTTTTTTAGTGAAATGTGCTATTACAGTCAAAGCAACGACATCTTTTGGGTAGTCAGATGTATCAGGTGCTATTCTGTATTTAACCCTAATTTAAACTGGTGTTTACACTTTTATTTTACAAGACCCACAACACAATTTGGGGAACCTAGAAGGTGTTTTGGGGTCTTGTTGAACTTGGGAAATGGCGGTTCAGAGTCATTTGGGGTCAGAGCTGTAGCTTTTCTTCCCATATCCTTCGTCTCAGTCTCCATGGGAACAGAGAGTGATGGGATAATCACAAGCACATTTCCATCCATTGCTCCCCCTGTCAATACCTTAATTGCTTCCCTAACCAAGTTACATGACTCAGTCAAGGCCACGGAGGGAGACTGGTGACAATAGATGAAGTAAGGGCGAGAACTTCCTGTGACTCTATCCTGTCTTTTGCTGTCTCAAGCATCCAAGGGCACTCAAACAGCCAAGGCCTTCAAGGAGACTTCATTAGCCTCTTAAACCATGACAAGGTATGACGCCTGGGGGACAAACATCTCTGATGTGCAGGGACATTCGTAATGATCAGACTCTTTCCAGAACAGGCCGTCAGAACTGAACATTCTCACGTAAATACCTTGAATAGATAAACCTATCATATGGAAAACCTTTCCAGTAAAAGTCATCATTTCTTATGCAGAGAATGCACAGGGTAATTTCAGTCTCATATTTATAGAACATCACATCTTATGACTTTGACAACATCATTTTTTTTTCCTGAGGAGGCTTTTCCATTATGGAGGGAGAATTTTTTAATGACGATTCTGACAACCCTTCCTCTCTCTCTCTCTCTCTCTCTCTCTCTCTCTCTCTCTCTCTCTCTCTCTCTCTCTCTCTCTCTCTCTCTCTCTCTCTTCTTTAATAGTTAAAATAAAAGTTACCTGACTTGGGACTAGGGAATTGCTCAGCAAGTGGAACACTTGCTATACAAGCATAAAAGGGAATTGAGATCTCCATGTAAATGTTGGGTAGGTGTTGTGACCTACACACACACACACACACACACACACACACCACATACCAAAAAAGAGTTCTGTGGATTTTTTAGGAGAGTGAATCATTAGACGTAACAGAACCAATTTGCAATTCACTATGAAATCCAAGAGGAAGCATGTACACGTACCGCTCATTATTTTATTGCATGAGTTCCACTTCTGACTGATGTACAAAATACTGAACAGAAGCAACTTAAGAAAGGAAGGCTTTATTTTGTCTTCAGTTCACATCATGGTTGGGAAGCCATGGTGGCAGGATCTTGAGGCAGCTCTTCCCATTGCATCTGCAGAGGAGAAGGCAAGAAAGATGGAGACTTGGTTCAGCGTCTTCTCTCCTTTTTATTCACTCCAGAGTCCAGCCCATGTTTGTTATAGGGCAAGTAGGTCTTCCCAGGTCACTGAACCCAACCTAGAAACTCTCTCCTAGACACTTAGAGATATCTAGGTGATAAGAGACCCAGTCAACTTGACAATAGAACCCATCAATTTTACAAAGACTAAGTCTCTATCTATCGTGCTCCCGCCCTAGGAGAGAAGTAAGCTAGCAACAGCCTTGGTCCTCAGGAGTTTCTGATCTTTTGGGTGAAATGCACATAGCATGGTTAAACAAGCCAGGAGAAGAGGTCTTCCACAGTTGGTAATACATAACCTCAGTGTGGGACCTTATCTTTTCTGAGAAAGGAGGAAACAAAGATTCAGAGGACGATGTCTGAGCAGAGACTTGAAGGAAGCAGGTATTCTAGGAGGAGGAGGAACAGGAGGCAGAGAGATGCCAGCAGGCTTAACAAGGTGTGTGGAGAGGGTGGGGACTGTTTGCCAGCCAGGGTAGCTCAAGAGGCAATGTTGAAGACAGGTTGGGGCCAACTGTGTGGGTCAGTCGGTATGACACGAGGAAGGGCATGGATGGAGTACTTCCATGGATAGGTACTTCCCTAGCGCTACAGCAATGATACAGTTCTGAAAAGCTTTCTCCAGATGCTTGAGGCCAGAGAAAGATGGATCCTGGGGCATTGTTTGATTAACCTGCTTTCACCTTTCACCTTTTTATCTTAGAAGGAGTCATTTATCTGTGATTTGAAGAACCCCTTAGTGTGTTATGCCATCTCTCACTGTCCTGGCCACGATTCTCCCCATTGATGTGAAATGCTTCATGTACTCTAAGATTTTCACCCCTACACGGTTTCTGTAGATTCCCCATTCTATTTTGCTGACCATTTGCTCATCCATTCACTGCTGATCCACTGTCAGGGTCCTAGGGCCTTTCAGCGGTGGCGAGGATAAAGAAGTACAGAGTGTTCACGTGACGAAACGTGTCATTCTGTTTCTGCACCTACTACCCCAAGGAAAAGTGGAGTCAGCTCCTTCAGGTCTATGAGGACTTTCTGGGGTGTGAGTGTTAAGTTAGACTGCAGTCTGGCTATGAACTAATTGGAGCAGAACCAGAATTTTGAAATTGATGCTCTTTGCCACGCTGTTGTGAGCTCTGTTCGTTAAGTCACTCCTTGTTTCTTTCTAAATGCGTTGCCAACTTCCTGGATATTTGCTAAGCACATTTCCAGGTATTTTATCAATGTTTTTTTTCACATTTAATGAGATCTCAAATCCCATTAAAATTTCTAATTGGATCCTGTTGCTATATGGTAAAACTATTAATGTTTTTGTGTCCTCGAATATAAGTGTGGTGGTGTTTTAATTAGTCACCTTGGATTTTTTTTTCTTATTCATTAATAACCATGAAAATTGCTAGCTCTGTCTCTTCCGTTGCAATGTGTATACCTTTTAATTATATTGTCTTGCTTCCACGTATCTGTACCTAGAATGAAAATAGTCTCAATCTTCTAGTCTTGGGTTTTAATTGAAATCTTTCCTATATTTCATCGTGGAGACTATTTTTTGGAGTTTGGATTTTGTGCCTGAAGTAATTAGTTTACAGTACCATTTAATGACCCTTTGGCTACTATATACAGATCTGCGGAGCCTCAGAACTTCCTAGCCTCTGTGGAAACACAATGCCCGGTGTTTCAGAGGAAAGCCAGCTGCTCATCTGAGTCATCCCATTCCAGAGCCTTGTTAGCATCCTTCACCCTCTTCCTTGTTGGGTTTAAGGTTGATTCCATCCTTGAAGTTCAAAGGCTTCGTTTTCATTTTAGTGAGCAGTAGCTACGTTTGGCTTAGGACTACCAGATAAAATAGCAGATAATAGTTCAACGTAACTTCAGACAGATGACAAATAACCACAGTGACCCCGATGGCTATAATCTTATTTCCTCCATCTGATGCACTTGGTGGGGTAGTTGCTGTTGCTGTTTCTGTGCGGCAAATTAGTGGGCTCTGCCGAACTAAGTCCCTTTTTTGCTTAGGGAAAAATTCTCTAGTTACTTCCCTAACATGGTTCCATCATCCTCCAATAAAACTCTTCTCATTTTGCTGCTATGTTTTGGTCTTTGATATTCATGAGACAGAACAACAGAAAGGGGTATTCTTCCTCCTATCTCTTTTTATTCTTGCTTTGTGGAAAGAGGAGGTTTTTGCATATTACTGAATTCATTCTCCGGTCTCGTGATGTTTCCTTCTATCCAACATACTCCATCCTTTTCCATTTTTAAAGTTACCTGCTGCCATATTTTTATTATTACCAATCTTCACGAAAAATTTAAAAGTTAGTTTTCATTTTAAAAATTGATCCCAGTTGTAGTTCATTAGACACTGTAATTTTTAAGAACCCGACTTGAATATCAGAATCCACAGAAAAGGCCAGGTATGATAGTTGGTAGTGTGTTTTTGTAATGCAAGTACTGTGGAGGAAGGGACTGGTAGATTCCCAGGGCATATTGGTTACATAGATGAATTGGAAACACACAGACATGAAAACAGTATAAAAGGTTTTGCAATTTTAACCCCCAAATTATGGATTAATGTCAACAGCTGTCTACTACTCTTATATATCAAACCTCTATTTACTCAGAGGTAACTTTCAACATATTGTCCTATTGTGGTAACAGTGCAGCATTTGAATTCTGTGGTAACACATTAATGAAGATTTACTTCTGCAATAAAACCTGTATCTCAGGCCCCTTGTCTGTGTGAACATCTGTACCTCAGGCCCCCTGTCTATATGAACATCTGTACCTCAGGCCCCCTGTCTATATGAACACCTGTACCTCCGGGCCCCTGTCTACATGAACATCTGTACCTCAGGCCCCCTGTCTATATGAACATCTGTAACTCAGGCCCCCTGTCTGTGTGAACATCTGTACCTCAGGCCCCCTGTCTGTGTGAACACCTGTACCTCAGGCCCCCTGTCTATATGAACATCTGTACCTCAGGCCCCCTGTCTGTGTGAACATCTGTACCTCCGGGCCCCTGTCTGTGTGAACATCTGTACCTCAGGCCCCCTGTCTATATGAACATCTGTACCTCAGGCCCCCTGTCTATATGAACATCTGTACCTCAGGCCCCCTGTCTGTGTGAACATCTGTACCTCAGGCCCCCTGTCTGTGTGAACATCTGTACCTCAGGGCCCCTGTCTGTGTGAACACCTGTACCTCAGGGCCCCTGTCTGTGTGAACACCTGTACCTCAGGGCCCCTGTCTGTGTGAACACCTGTACCTCAGGGCCCCTGTCTGTGTGAACACCTGTACCTCAGGGCCCCTGTCTGTGTGAACACCTGTACCTCAGGGCCCCTGTCTGTGTGAACACCTGTACCTCAGGGCCCCTGTCTGTGTGAACACCTGTACCTCAGGCCCCCTGTCTGTGTGAACATCTGTACCTCAGGGCCCCTGTCTGTGTGAACACCTGTACCTCAGGCCCCCTGTCTGTGTGAACACCTGTACCTCAGGGCCCCTGTCTGTGTGAACACCTGTACCTCAGGGCCCCTGTCTGTGTGAACACCTGTACCTCAGGCCCCCTGTCTATGTGAACACCTGTACCTCAGGCCCCCTGTCTGTGTGAACACCTGTACCTCAGGGCCCCTGTCTGTGTGAACACCTGTACCTCAGGCCCCCTGTCTGTGTGAACACCTGTACCTCAGGGCCCCTGTCTGTGTGAACACCTGTACCTCAGGCCCCCTGTCTATGTGAACATCTGTACCTCAGGCCCCCTGTCTGTGTGAACACCTGTACCTCAGGGCCCCTGTCTGTGTGAACACCTGTACCTCAGGCCCCTTCACTTCTGTATGCTCTGAAGTTGCTCAATTGCAAATGATTAAATTGTCCTTCCCAGAACCACCTCCTGTATCTCCAGTACAAATTTTACCAAATATCCTCACATCTTCACACCCATTCTGTTTATTATTGAAAAGTAACCATAGCGCAACATGAAGTCTCCTTTTTTGGAATTCACTGCTTCCTTTCACAGCAAACACCAACACTTCACTTTCTCCACACTCTCCAGCAGCTATATGCTGGGTCTATTTCCATGCCTTTCTCCCTTGTCAGATAGTATCAGGAGACTGGGACCAAGGATGTGCTTTACCCCGGAGTGAGCAGGAAGGCAGAACGGCAACTGCACCTTCTTCACAGCCATCTGGAAATCTACCTGAGTCTCAAGTCCTACTCACAGATGTCATAGGAAAGGTTTCACTTTAAAGAAAGATATTTTTCTTGCTGTTAGGCTTTTAAAAGACACAGATCTACTTAACTGGCCATTAATTTTTGGAGCTTTGCCAAACTGACCAACTATCACTCATCTTTCCAAACAACAATGAAAACCTCACACGAAATGTTGACATTTAGAGGTATAGTGGGGGCAGAGATTCGGCTGTAGAATGGTTCAGCACATCCTGGTTGTAGTACCGATGACGCAAAACTAATGGAATAAACACAGATAGGAGTTTGATTAAGTAAATTATAAGGTGTCCATTAAAATTGGTCATTTTAGGTTGCAAGAATGCACAGTCAGGTGAGTTCGAGATCATGTGTCGGGGGCTCAGGTTGTCACCCGTGTCCTCTCAGGGCGCCTCTGACCACTCCGTGCTCACTTTCCTCTGACTCACTTGTCATCAGAGAGCATCCACTCAGCTTGCTTTCTCGCCATCTAATGTGGAATATTTCACAAAAACCTGGCGGGAGAGGGGCAGAGGCATAAGCCTGCTTGTCAGTAGAAGAAGGGTATTTTAATTACCTTTCAAATCACTCTGAAAAGGTTTGAAAATTATGTACTCATGGATTTTTAAACAGAAACCCCAGCACCTGATATTAATATCTTCTTACAGGTTGTTAGTCAGGGAGAGGCTAGGTGTCCTTCAAAAAACCACAGGTTCTTGCCATTCCTTTTGATTGTGAATTAGAACAAGATAGAACTCTATTGCTGAAGATTACATACATGCTGGCTCTAAGTTACAGAAAAATGAGCCTGGACCTCAGCTGAAGTTTTCTCCCTGCTGGAGAGATTGCATAGTCCCAGAAGATGCTGTGCAGGATACCAGGGAAAAAAAACCATCAATAACCTTTCCCAGATGTGAACCCTAAAGACTAGAGTGCAAGCTGCCTGGCAGGCTGTGCCTACTGGTGTAATAATGGTGCTGATGTCATGGGTGTAAACAACTGCTCCACAATGGCGAATTCATGACTGGTTCTGCAAACTCAGTCAACAGCCCATGTCTAGAGGCAGGGGTGGTGATGAATGCCTTGAATCCAGCAATCAGGAGACAGAGGCAGGAGAATTTCTGTGAGTTCAAAACCAAAACGGCTTATCTAGTAAAACCTTCTCTCAAAAGCGAATACACAAATAAACAACAACAAAAAATCAACAAGGGCAAACAATGTCTCTTGGGAGATCTTAAGCTCCGGTGGAATCCTACACTGTGGATTCGCTAAGTTGTCATAGCACCGAATTGCCTCTATGGGCTCATAGGCAAGTGTTTCTCTTAGTCTTAGTCAAAGAAACACCTTTTGTTTACTAGTAAAAAGCTTTGGATGCAGGCTCATGGATGCTCCAGGAGCAGGGAATAAGCAATGTCTGAGAACTCAACTCTAAACGGGACATTTACACCATCCCTTCTAAGGCTCAAAGAACCTTGTAGAAGAAGCCAGAAAGAATGTAAGAGCCAGAAGACAGGGAGAAGGGGTACAAAATACCATCTTCTGTGTATGAAACAACCAGGGCAGTCATGACTGCTGCGGGTCAGACAAGACTGGACACGGACATGTTAGCAACCGGTTTTGGGCAGGGGAGGGGTTTGTGACTCCGTATGCTTTCCTGGTAGACTATTAGCTTCTGATGGTTCCTGGTGGACAGGGGAGTAATTTTCTTCATCTGTGAGCCCAGTAATAAGACCACCAGGCTCCAGTTGAGAGTTTGAAACCCTTGGTCACTCAGACATCTCTAAATGAACTTAGTGGGAGACAAAAGAAGGACATGAATTTAGCCAAGGGTCCTGTAGGGATGAGGGCTGATAGGGAGGGAAGCAGACAACAGAGGCTGGAGCCGACTGCCATCAGAATGTAGTAAATGTCTGTGGGAAATTGCCAAAGGGGAAAAAAATTAACTAATAAAAGAGCCATGATATGACTTTTGGGAGGAGAGTTTAAACTCGGTTTTCTTCTATTTTAATAAGAAAGACAGAGCAGCACCGTAATGTGTTTGTGTAGTTGGACTGACATGATACATCACTCATGAAATCTGCATGGTTAACGTTTTGCCAACCTTTCAAAAAGATCGTATTTATTAATGTCAATACGGGTGCTTCACGCACGGCAGTGAATGTGAATCTGTTGCTCTTTTGGCTTTTGCAGCAATGTTGTCTGTAGTTGCTTAGGAAACGAATCAGCAGCCCATCTCTCTTCTCCCCTGTCTCTCCGTAGAAGGACATTTGTATACAATTTTCTTCTCCTTTCTAATTGATCCCACTTATAAGCCGTTACTGTTTTCCTCTTTCTGGGCTCAGAGTTTCTGAGATAGATTTAAAGGGTTTCAAAGGCAAGGGAAAAATAAAACAACAAGACAATTGCACTCTGGTGAGAAACTCAGTTCAGACCACTGACAGCAAATCGTCTGTTTCTCCAAACCCTTATCTGTGGAGCTCCGACTTTTAGCTGCTGTGGCCTTCGAAGCATTAGACTGCCCAGCTGTTGACTCAGGTTGTGCTCTCTGGATCAGGAATTTATAAACACAAGCCACACTGGCTGTGAATTTTCGACCACATCTGGAGATTTACCAAGCCCTGCCCCAAACCCTGCATCCCTTATGGACCAATTCTCTCATCAAAGATAAATTAATGTAAAGTGAAATTAAAATAAAAGCCTCAGTCGGCATGGCAGTGGGTGCTCATTATTTATCACATAAAAGACAGAGTTTGAAGCCACCCCGGGCTACATGGAGAGACTCTGTGTCAAAAATAAAACCCCACAAGGCCTAAACTAATTTTTACCACATGAAAGCAGATGCAACTTATTCTGAAAAATCTGTGTCAAAATATTAACCTCTGATTGGATCTCTTGTGACTTAGGAAGCCTTGGACACTGTGTCCCCTGCATATTCCTGTGTTGAACCCTAATGCTGGGTAATACAGTGTCAGAAGTGGGACTTTTAAGAGGGGATTAGGTGAGAAAACACGGTTCCTCACAGATGGTGTTCATTTCTCCCTCCCCGCCTTTCTCTCACACATACACATGCACACATATACACACATGCACATGTACACACACACACACACACATACACACGCACACGCACACGCACATGCACATAGATGCATATAGATGCATATGCATACACACAAGCCCAAGCAAGAGCACACACATGTGTCTATGTATGTATGAGAGAGAGATCCAGTGTGTGTGTGTGTGTGCGTGTGTGTGTGTGTGTGTGTGTGTGTGTTGCACATGTGTGTGTGCCTTTACTAGCTTGCTCACGTGGAGGTCAGAGATCAAAATCAGGTATCATCTTCAGTCACTCTCCAACTTATTTTTTGAGACAATCTCTCCGACTGGGAGCACTTGAGATTTTGCTGTTCCCCACCCCTCCGCCCCTCATGCTGCGACACAGGCGCTCTACTATGAATGGTTTGTATGTATGTGCTGGAGGTCCAAACGCAGGTCCTCACATTTGTGTGGCAATCTCTTTACCCACAGAATCCTCTCCCCAGGCTTTCTAAGAGGCCCCAGTGAGACACTTCTTGCCCCTCTTCTGTGAGCACTGGAGAGAATGAGGTGTGTCCTGAACCAGGAAGTAACCCCACCCCACCTTGAAGCTGGTGTGTCTCGTTAACTTTTCCTGAGCAGACATGAGCAAATGCCTATTCTCCATAGATAGCTCTACAACGGAACAAAGGAGTATGAAACGACAGCCTGTTTGGTGAACCAGTTGAGTTTATTAGACTCCTTACAGAAGCATGGATGACCCGAAATCAACTACATCACCAAGGAGTCCCACCTAGTACAGATGAAAACTTCCTTTAAAAGATGGAAGTGCCCATTTCAGTTATCCTTCTACTGCGCGTGTACTCCAGCAGCCCCGAGACCACATGCAGCTGGTGTATAGCTCATTACCACTGGGAAGGGATGCAGGATGGCGTCCCTAGACTCTTGGGTGAGGGTTTAATGGCCCCTCACACCCCTCCTTCTATGAGCAAATATCAACATGCCAAATCTTACTGAGGGTCTCCGGAGGATAACCACAGCTGCTCTGACAAAGGCGGCAATACCAGCTGTGCCAGACCTCAGCCTTAGACTCTCAGCCTCTTTAGCCATAGTGAGTAAAATCTTGTTACATGGCACTCATTCTTCAGCCTTTGGCTACGGTATCTGGAATGAGTTATGGCAGATGAAGGTCAATAAGGAGTTTTCAAACTGGCATTACCCACCTCCCCCGCATCAGTCTAAAGGCTCCCTTCAAATTCACGTCAACATTCCACTCCACTGCCTCTGTATTAAGACGATTATATCACAAGGACTCGGTCCTTAGGAGTGGATAAATGGTTTATACAGGGCTAGGTTAGGGGTCTTGGGAATAGGGTGAATCTAGACCTACTCTCACGTGGACTTTGGGATATGTTCTTGATCTTTTATCATGTTATAATGGAGCAAGAAGACGCTCATTGATACACCTGCTCAACTGTGGGCTCCCCAGCCCCAGGACCATGAGAAAAATGAGTGTATATCATCTATAATTTATCTACTCTGTGGTATTTACAAATTCAATTACAGCACAAATGGAACCAATTAGGGGGGTAATAATAACCAAGAACACTCAGAACAGCCACTGTAACAAGAGGGCATCAGAAAGTCTCAAGTTCCCCATAGCAGAATACAACATAATTGTGTAAAATAAACACAAGCAGAAAATTTACATTAGTAGGTTTTCTCCCCATAGTAATTGAGAAAGATTACAAAGCAATGGGATCACATTTTTATTAAATAATAATAGTATGTGGTCACCTCTGGGTAATGGGGTTATGGAACTTTTCCTATGTTTTGGTCATGATTTCTGTATCCTAATTTTGTACCGTGATTATATGTTCTCCTTATTAAAGAATGGGGCTATGACATAGATTAATGTTTTAATTGGTATTTATTCAATAAGTTTATATTTCAACCCAGAATGTATCTATCAGTGAACCCACACATGTTTTGATAATGACTAAAAGTGAAGTCGATAGTCTTAGATCCTAGAACAATGTACTCACCAAGAAACATTATTTTAAGAAAGCTGAAGAAGCAAAACTTTCGGTTTTTAATTTAATTTAATTTTATTTTTTTTAATTTACATTCCAAATCACTTCCCCTTTCCCGTTTCCTCCCTCCCCGAAAGTCCCATAAGCCCCCTTCCCTCCCTCTTTTCTCTGTTCAACCCCCCTCTCATTGCTCTGTCCTGGCGTTCCCCTACATCCAGTCTTTCCAGGACCAGGGGTCTCTCCTTCCATCTTTTTAGAAATCTATTGATATGCTGATTGTGTCTAGGGTATTCTGAGATTCTGGGTCAATATCCCCTTATCAGTGACTTCATACCATGTGTGATCTTTTGTGATTGGGTTACCTCACTAAGGATGATATTTTCAAGTTCTGACCATTTGCCTAGGAATTTCGTGAATTCATTGTTTTTAATTGCAGAGTAGTATTCCATTGTGTAAATATACCACATCTTCTGAATCCATTCCTCCGTTGAGGGACATCTGGGTTCTTTCCAGCTTCTGGCTATTATAAATAAGGCTGCTATGAATATAGTGGAGCATGTGTCCTTATTGCATGCAGGTAAAGTCTCTGGGTATATGCCCAGGAGTGGTATAGCCGGATCCTCCGGAAGTGTCATGCCCAGTTTTCTGAGGAGCCGCCAGACTGCTTTCCAGAGTGGTTGTACCAGCCTGCAATTCCACCAGCAGTGGAGGAGTGTTCCTCTTTCTCCACATCCTCGCCAACAACTGCTGTCTCCTGTGTTTTTGATCTTAGCCATCCTGACTGGTGTGAGATGGAATCTCAGGGTTGTTTTGATTTGCATTTCCCTAATGACTAAGGATGATGAACATCTCTTTAGGTGCTTCTCAGCCATTAGATATTCTTCAGGTGAGAACTCTTTGTGTAGCTCTGTACCCCCATTTTTAATAGGGTTACTTGCCTCTCTGTTTGAATATGACCAAACTCATAAAAACTAACCTAATATTAAAATTAATTCTACTTAGGCCCGACCTGTGGCCGACATTTGCAGTAATGGTCCGTGTGTGCTCATCACGGACTAATTACGATTGTATTTTGTTATCTCTGGTTAGAAAACGAAATATGTCACCCAAATTACCCAGTGTAAACTGGCATAAGCTTGTTTCTACAGATTTCTGCCTCCATTCATATTGTGAGTTACCACCTACAAAGTAGCCCTGATTTCTGTAAGCCAGGCCTCAGGCACGTGTGCAGGAAGACTCAGGCACCTATCGGGACAGGACAGAACCAGCTCTGAAGGAACATGTTATCCAAGTCCAAATGAGATGAACTTATGCCTGACAGGAAAGCACCCCTGAAACATATTGTAAAGTGTGATTTGAAGCATACGAAGAAGAATCACAATATATGGGTTTTATAAGCAATGAATTGCTAGGTGTCCTAACATCTCATTCTAATGACTCACTTAGAAGGTATTGGTCAAGAGAAGGGTGGCTTGGTGTGAAATAACATCAACAGTCCTAAATCTGTTCTTCAATTGTTGGAGTTTGTGTTTTGATTTTATTAGTGTGTGTGTGTGCACGTGTGTGTGTTTTACGTGTGCATGTATATGTGGATTCACACACTTGTGGAGCCCGGAGTCCAGCATCCTTTGTCTTCCTCTGTCATTCTCTACCTTAGTTTTTGAAGCAGGGTCATTCATTGAACCTCGTTATCCCACATTTAGCTAGACTAGACTCTGTCCAGGAAACCTCTGGGCTCCTCCCGTGTCTACGCCCGAGTGCTGGAACTGCATTTGTGTGCTGCTGTCTCTGGGCAAGTATTGGAGATTTGGGCCCAGCTCCTCGTGCTTGCACAGTCGGCACTTCTGTGTGTCAGATGCTCCTTGGGAATATCCTGACGTCTCTGCAGCCAGTCTCATAGCCAGAGGACGGAGAGGTATCCGAAGAAGCAGAATCACAAGATGACTCTCAAAATCTTTCATTTCCTTCCTACCATCTTGCTGTTATTTGTTCTGATGGGGGGGTGGGGGAGGGACAAAGGGGTCCTCACCATGTAAACAGGACCGCATGTCCTATGTCGGAGGCAGTAACAGGAGGGTCACTCTAGTTCAGGCCATGAGAGAAAAGCATCAAACCATACACTGATGGACACCGAGATCAATTCCAGTGTGCAATCCCAGTGTATGTGAGGAACACACACACTGTTCTCAGCTTGGAGCTAACGGGATGTTACCACAAGAGGAAAAAAAAAATCAAGCAAGTGGCACCCACTCAAACCCCACGTTACTCCTCCTTGGGATTAGTTATCACGCGTCACCTGACTGCTCCGTCCTGCCTGTTGGCACGCTGCCCATTCACCCACCTTTCTGTGACTCCCTTTGCCCACTGCTGCCTCCTGTCAGCCTGCGAGTCATCCAGCTTCGGCCTGACAGAACAGGAATGCCGTGAGAGCATCAGCCGGAAGTCTTCTGCGCGTCCCTGTTATGACAAGGGAAACCAAGAAACGGACAAGAGGCCTTGACTTTGACTTTGTGGAGGAGCTTCAAGAGAGAAAGACATGGAAGTATAAATGTCACCAGAGACTCCTCCCAAATTGCACTTAAGGAGGAAAGATCACTGCGGTGGTTCTTGTAGCTCATTTCCGGCCCATTTGCAGAGAATAAAAAGACAAAACATAAGAGACACCAACTCAACAGATGCTACCTTGGGTTTCAATGCTGCTCACTATAAGGAAAAGATTAACCCTCTACTGATCTCAGGGAGCCACAGTGAGACTTCCTCTCCTTCCTGCTCCCCCCCCCCGAACCCCACTGACAGGAACTCAGACTAGGAAGGAGAAAACACATTCCGTGTCTACAGAAGGACTGAACTTAAAGACAATTGAGATATCCCATGCAAGTCCGAAGGAAGCATCCAGGGGGGACTTCCTGGATCTCTGCCTCTGTTTTATTGTCATTTTGCACTGTGATAAGTTACCCTGACCAAAAGCAGTTTAAGGGACGAAGGTGTATTTCAGTCTACAATTCTAGATTACAGCCTAACACTTTTGGGGAGTCATAGTAGAAACCCAAGCAGCTAGACCTGTCACATCAAGAACAGAGAGAAAGGACTCTGCAAACTTTCAGTGTGCCTCCTATCCTCTTACACAGCTTAGGAACACACCCCTCGGGCAACAGTGCCACCCACAGTGAGCTGGGTTTTCCTGTCAATCAATAATCACTGCAAACCTCCACAGACATAACCTCACATCTAAGGGACAACTATAGGTTTGTAGAATTGCTGGTTCATTTTTTTATTCCCCATTGAATGAAAGGTTCCAAATCTTACATCATGTTCAGCACAAAAAAAAGATTGTCCTTTCTGAGAGTAACCATGGATTTCAGGTCTGTCTTACAGGAAAGTGTGTATTTTAATTTGAAATAAAATTCTAATCAAGCTGCCTGTCAGACACACGTGAAAATTGCCCCCTTGTCTTGGAGACATGGTGATTTTAGTTTTCACGTTTTACTTGATGTGACTATGACAACAGAGGAACAAGTTGACAGCCATGTTATGACAGGAAAAAAAAACTGCTTAGAAACACATGCTGTGTGCTTTGTTTAGCTTCTAAAATATTAGAATGTGGTCTGGGAGGTGGTTCAGTTGGGAGAGGGTCATGCAAGTCTGAGAATCTGAGATCAGACTCCAGCACCCACAAAAGAAACTGCATCAGCCTCTGTGTGTACGGCCAGCATTGGAGGAGGAGAGAGACACGAGTGTCCTTGCATCCCACCTTCCATCCTGTCCAACCTAGTAAACCCCAACTTTTGCCAGCAATCCTGTCTTAGAAGGTAAGGTGGAGAGTTGGAACGATGGCTCGGAGGCTAAGAAGACCTGAGTTTGGGTCCCAGAACCCACATAGAGCAGAGCTCAATCTCCTGTAACTCCATCTCAAGGAGACCCCACATCCTCTCCTGCACACAACCCTGGCCCTCTTTCTCATGTGCACATATGTACACACCTGTAGTTACTAAAGTCATAATAACAATTTTGAAAATAAGGTGAAATGACTGGGAAGACATTCAACTTCAACCTCTGGTCTACACACACCCACACACCCACACCCACCCACCCACCCACACACACACACATACACACACACACTCACACACACACACACGTATACACCACAAACACTGTGACATCAAATATTCACATATCCACAAAATATACACAGGCATATTCCTTGTTTAGCAGATCCCAATTTAATTGCAGCCTATTTTCTAATTTTAATTAATTATTTATTAATTATTAATTAATTAATTAATTAATTTTGTGGTACTAATGATCAATTTCAGACTCTCACATAGGCAAGTACTCTTCCAGGGAGCTGTTCCAACAGACCCAATTACAGTGTGCACTTTAGAGTAAATTTTTATATTACTAAGCCTTATGAGATCTCATTTAAATGCACCTAGCAGTTCAATTTTGCCTTCTTCTCCAGCACATCTTCCCTGCTTGGCAAAGGGAAGTGGTTATGAGGGCAGGGTGGTAGGAATAGAAAACTGTGTTGATCATCTTATAAAAAGGGTGCATACAGTAAGTACTTATAAAATACCATATAAAAGGGGTGCACACAATAGGTAGTCATCAAATACTTGTTGAAAGGTCTGGGGAAAGTAGAACCTATGTACACAATTGGGGGAAGAATGTAAATGAATAGAGACATAGAAGACAGGGTAGAGTCGACTCAAGAGAGTAACACTAGAAGCACTGTGGGATTTAGAACACTCTCTTCTGAATTTATACCCAGAGAAAATGAAAATGGTAACTCAGGGCAATATCTGAACTCCCATTCAATCCCAGCGTCACTCACAACAGCCTTGGCATGGAGTGACCTGGGAGTTTGTTGATGAATAAATGTCTAAGTTGTAAGTTACATATACAGAGAGTGGGGGGAGGAATTTAGTTCAACTTTAAAGAAGAAAATTCTCCCTTTATCTCACAACATGAGCTTGAACTCTCTACCCTCCTGCCTCCACCTCCCTAGTGTACAGAGGACAGTTGTGCACAATCACACCCAGCTCAGTTATTCTTTGTCTCCATACAGTGTTTAGACCAAGTATACTTAAACTAAATGTTTATTCACATATTAAAGTTTTATCTTGATGTGGTAACTTGGATCAGTAATCTCAAACCTCTGGGGGCTAAGACAAGGGGCTGGCATGAATTTGAGGTCATCCTGGGCTACATAGTGAGTTCTAGGCAGCATGGGCTCCAAAGTAAGACCAGATTTCAACAAATACCCGTTTGCTTCCACCCACCCTGATTTGTTACTGATTATACAGTTTACCTTTTATATTGTGTAGTCGTTATTGTATTTTATAGTTATAAGAGCTTTTAATGTTCTTCATCTTTTATGTTGGACCAAACAGTGATTTATTCCCTACCATTAGGATGTTAGAGCATTCTGTCTAATATTCTGTCTGTGTGGCTACATTTCTCAGAAAGGTTTGTATTTCAGGTACTTTTGTTATGTGATCTCATAGGACAGACCAACAAGGTGATGAATTCCTTTGCCTTTTGTTTGCCTGTGAAAGTCTGCTTACCTTCCATTTTGAAGTCCAATATTGTTAACTATAGTGTGTATGTATGTATGTATGTATGTAATTATATAATCCCTACTCCCCTTTCCTCCTTCTAATACCCTCCATGCCTCAACTTGATCTCTCTTGAATTCATGACCCCTTTCTTTTTAACTGTAATGGTCATATATATGCATATGTAGAATATATATATATATATATATATATATATATATATATATATGTCATGCCTATTGGTACGATCAGTGTTCAGGGTTTGTATCAGCCATATTGTTGATGCATCTATGACATAAAACCTGCATGCAAGTATCAGGGAACATTTCAGGTGGTGGAAAGATTGTAAGCATTTTCAGAAGAGATCTGCTGTGAGATTGTGTCCCCTAGGAATGACAGGGGAGCTTCACCTGTGATACCTCAACAATATGGTGACATATAGTGCATTTGATTGGCAGGCTTTGCATTTGCCATGCTGTGCTATGACATCCTGATTTGTCCTTGCTGCAAAGATCGGCTGAAGAATGCTCTAGCAGTCCTCTGGTAAAACTATTGTATATGGTCGTGTCTTCCTTGCTGCTATGAAATTTTGTCTGGAATGACCATTTGTTTGTGATGCTCCTCAGTGGTCTTTAAGTTAATCTTATTTAGAACTCTAAAGCTTCCTGAGTTTCTGCCTCCAGATATAGATCATTTTCAACCATTGTTTCTTTGAATAAGCTTTCTGTTCCTTTTAACTTTCTTTTTATGGTAGAGTGTACACTGGCCAGTCAGTCCAATTATGTCTTAGAAGCACCCTGAGAGTCCACCATTTTTCCATCATTTTTTTCTGTTTGTTTCTTCCTATGGCTTGGGTTTGGGTTTGCAGATCTTACTTTCAAGTAGCCTAAAATGCTTGTGGACACCTCTAGTGACTTTCAACTGAGTTATTTGTTTTTATGTAAGTCTTATCTGATCTAATTTCCTGGACAATTTAAATTTTTTTTATCTCATTTGAATTCTCACTTCTTTCACATATGTTTTCTAACTATCTTGTTGAACATGGATTTTTCAAAAGTCAGTTTGAATTCTCTGTCAGGTAATTCACATACTTCCATTGTATCAGGGTCGCTTCTTATATTGAACTTTTATTTTGAATGTTCTTGTCCAGGCAAATGCCTCAAGAAAAACCGTAATTTTGAATGTATGCTCTAGTCTTTTAAAGGTATCTGGTTGTTCTTTCCCAAGCACATGGAATGGTAGGGGTTTGGGTTCAAGAACATCTCAAGTTTTCATGTGGGTATGGATTTTTTTTTATTTACCAGGATTAAGGAACTTCTCAGCCAGTTTCAAATCACTAACAGAAGGAAATTGGCTTTTGAGCAACTAGTTGAATTTTTGTAACTTTGAGAAGAAAAAGATCTTCTAGTCTGCTTTCATGAGGTCTTCTAATTATTCACCACCTTCTCTGGAACAGAGGATTTCTGTATACATTATATATATGCCTTTTATTAATGGTTTTAAACATATATTTGGCATGGAAAAAAGTGCATAGAAAGCAAGGCGTGGGCCAGTCAAAGGTTAGTGTAGATTGGGAAGCTAGTGACAGGACTTGATTTCAGATGTCTAAAGCCGAGGACCTGTTTCTCCACCATGTCAATTTCCAAGATAACAGTGATTTGTGTGTGACAAGTGCTGTCCCGTTCTGTTCAAACTTCTCAGCCTGATATGTGTGTCTCTTACATGTAGCCAAAACCCATGACTAGCTAAGATTTCACACTGAATTATCTGCAAATGACCCTGTCCACTCGGTCACCCATTTTCTCAGTGAGAACACCTTTTAACTCCTGGCAAGTCTTGCTTAGGCCAGCTTCAGTCTAGATGACTCTGGGTCTTGTCACATTGGCTGGGACAAGGGCATTCCAAAAGAAGGAGAGAGAGAGATAAAAGTAAGCAAAGATACATGAATTATCTGGATCCGTAGGATTTATGCCTACAGCAGATGAATTTTAAACTTTGAAAACGATGACCTTACCAGTCAGTTATGTTCTTGGCCCAGCAGTGTTATCACCCTCGGGTGCTTTTCCAATGCTTTAGAATCTCAGATCCCTTTCTAAGCTCATGTGACTTTTTAAGTTACCAAACCTATTTAATGATTAGCATACACATTTTTTCTCCAATAATATCATTTCAACTACATTTATGACCAAATACAGTGATAAAACGCCCAGTGTCTTGTTTTTATTTTTATTTCCGCTTTGTCTAAAAATGACAAATTCTGTGGGTGGTTTTCATCATCACTTCTTCGAAAATCATCACCTGTTTTCCTAACTAGCCTTAATTCCCATCATTGACCCAACCATGCGATTTCCTTAGTGTCTCTAGAGGATGAGCAGAAAACTTGCCTGAGTAAACTTTGTCTTTTGAGGCAGAAAGGAAAACCAAAGGTCTTTGACAAGTTTAAGAGCTCAAAACATTATAATATAAATTTCATTGACTTGAATTTGAGAGCCTATATTTGAGAATCATTTTCCTCCTATGCCTCCCCTTTAATAACAATGGTCCTTGTCCTGGGCCTGGTGCTTCCTTGGCTTATTGAGCTCAGGGTCCTATTTACCCCAATCTAAACTACACACCCCCACTCAGCCCCCACCCTGCCCCCGTTCTCATAGAAGGCTGCTCGTGTCTCCTCATGCACAGAGCACTAACACGCCTGGAGGACCTCCCTGACATCTAAGCACGACTGGCCAGGGTCTGCCTCCTCCAAGAAGGTAGGTGTATTCATTCTCTGTCCCCAGGATGCCCTGTATCTGAAACACCCAGCTCTATACTCTTTACCTGGTTAATCCATCACAGCTATTCAGTTCACTTTTGCTGAATAAACTACCATTCTTTCTACCATGGTAGTTGGTCTTTATAATGCTTGTTGACTGTGACAGCTACTATTCACTTAGAGTTAATTTCTGTGTGTGGCAGGTTTGTTTTTTGGTTTTTTTTTTTTTTTGTATTGAGCATGAAGAAAGAATGCAAAATTACTGCTTGAATTTGTATTTGAATTACGTCCTAGTCATTGATTAAATAATAATAATAATAATAATAGGGATATATTATGTAATTAACCTATGCTAACTATTATTGTTATTATTTCTTATTTTCATAGCAGCAGTCAGTTTGGGTTTAAACAATAATTACCTGATAAGTAAAAATCTCTCACACGTTGAGCGCTAAATGGATTGCACCCAAGACCCATTAATCAACTAAGCTAATGCATCATGTAAATGGCATTTCAGATTCCAAACAAAAGAATCGCCCTGTTAAGCACTAAGTATATGTAATTATTCCTATTACCTATCACAAATTATGTACAACCATGTTTGAAAAATATATTATGTTATTATAAAATATTGGTAAATTAGGTGAGCAAGTAGTCTATGACTTGCTTCCTAAAAGCTTAAGCTAATAGAAAAATCTTAGGAGAGGTGACCAAAGAAAACAGACCCCGATAGTTAGTGTCTAAAAGGAAGCCTGATGTGTATCCCTTAAAGCTTAAAAATGACTCACGTGCTTGACTTTATTAATTCATAACTCTGCAGACTTATTAGATGAAGGCAGTTCTCCCATCCAATATCTGACTTTCCACACACGAGCCCAGTCAAGTGAACATGGATGGCCATTTCATGGGCAGGTGGATGATTATCTATCTCACAGTTTCCATAGCAACAGATGATTTATTAATGACTTAATCTGTGTGTTGCTAAGAACGACGTACAATTCTCTGAATGTCAGAAACAAATTGTAGACTTGGTACGGAGAAGATGGGGAGAATCGATGGCCGGAAAGGAGACAACTGAGATGTACCCACTGCTCAGCTTGAGTTGTATCTGCCCAGTAGTGAGGGAGAGAGATTAAGTAATTACTAGCGCCAATGAAGAATAACGACGCAGGCGCGAGACGTCAGCATTTAGATTACATTGATCATCTACCCTTATTCTTAATTTGGAAGCTTTTCTCTCACATCCCACTTGCCCTTTGTACGTTATTTTCCTCCTCTCTTGCATCCCGCCTCCTCTACATTCCCTTCCATTTCTCCCTGTCTTATTGTCTCCCTTAACTGGGCCAGTATTTCTCTTTTTTCACCTCTATCTCCAATGATCAGGGCTTCGCCTTAGCAAAATAGAAATAGAGATATACTAACCAGAACTCTGAGACACGGGGTTGAGCTGTAGTCACAGTAAGGATTTGTAGTTAAGGGTTCAGTGAATATACACACATAGATTTACTTTGCAAACACTGATTAAAGTCCAAAGAGCAAAGCAACGTGTTAGACAATGAGATGGATTTTATACCTACGAGGCTAAAATCTACCAGGAAACTTAGAGAACTAAACAGACACAGAGCTGACAGGAAAGAAGCCCTAAAGAGAGGAAATGGGAGACATGGGAAGAGGAAACGGAGTGGTTGCTCAGGAAGGGAAGACTCAACATTGATGTTTCAAGCTAATTTTCAGGGTGTTCGAGATAGGAAAGGCGCCTCAGAAGTTCCAACGCATTGGCACTGGTTTCAGATCAAGACTCTTAGTGAAAAGTGCTTATGCAGTGACTTTATCATGAATGAATAAAACATCACAAATGGAAATGTCTCACCCTAAACGCTATAGACTGCTGTACATTGGCCTAGTACTTGTATCTGGACACCAAAGGCAACTGTCTTTATAAAGAAGGATATGTGTGAAAGAGGCTGGGACATTTCTGAATAATCATCCTACACACTAGTTCACCACTGCCGTGAAATTCACTAATGTCATCCAATAGTTAATTAACTACTTTTGAAAATGATTAACTACTTAATATTTAATAATTGCTTTTTAAATATTAAATATTACTTATTAAATACTAATTAAATATTACTTATTAAAATAGTTAACTGCTTTCAAAAACTACTTCTGTGATAAGGCAAAATTCCTATTTTTTTTTACACTCTTAAAAAGATACAATAATGAAAGCAGGAAAATACTTAACAGTGAAACAGCAGCTAACAAGTTCAATGTGTCATGTAAACGTCATGACATGTCCCAACACCCAGTGTGAGAGGCTCCTTTATGTACATGTGCAACTTTCTGAAGAAAGGAGCCTTTCACTGAGCACAGTAGACTGCGGACTGTCTTCCTACAGCTGTTCTCAAAGACAAGGGTATTTTTGAGCTTCATTTACAAAACCTAAATATCGTATTGTTGTCTCCATCTTCTTCTGAGTCTAAATAGCAGGAGTGATAACTGAGCACCCAACTCACACACTGGTGCCTAAAGTTATCTCTGCAAAGATCAAGGAGAAAAATGCCCAGTTTTGCTCTCCCTCCTATGGAGAACTTAAGCACGTTTCCTCTTTATGTATTGCTTTGAGATGCGTTAAATATGCATTTGAAGGTGGAAAGATCCGGGGGTAAAGGAGAAGAGACACGGAAAGTGAACTGTGCTTTTCGAGTAAGAACAATCAATCTGTTTCCAGAGTTGTAAAGTTCGTCATCTAGAGGGATCTGTCCCGAGAGGTCTTGATACAGACTATAAGATTACAAAAACAGACTGATTCCCCAATATAAACATAAAGGTTGATTGTTTTAAATAGAAAAGTGATGTGAAACAGCCACAGTGAGGGAAGGGAAACTTTACCCTGAAGGGACACATGAGTAGGACTGCAAAAGCAGAGAACGCTTGAGGCAGGAGGATGCCGGTGAGCTTTGGCCCTTGGCTGAGTTCTTTAAAATTGCGATGGAGCAGTTGTGGTAGAGACACTAGGATTGCAAACTGTGAAGGGTTCTGAGCAACACCCTAAAACAGCTAGTTCAGTTTAGTACTTGGGAAGGAGAAGTGCAAGTCTTTCTTTGTCCTAAGGTTTTCTTTTTGTCTGGCTTTCAGGGCCAGAGCTGTGATTGGCTGAACACTTAGCTTAGATCCAGCTATGCCACATAGTTTTCAATCTTCATGTCATATAAGTGTCTCCATCTATCTTTCCATTGCTATAACAAAGACATCTGAGGCTGGTTCATTTACAAAGGAAAGGAGTGTCGTTCCACGTTCAGATGGAAGCATCTAGTAAGAGTCTCGTGCTGTGTTATAATATTGCATTAAAAAAAAAAAGCCAAAGCAGATGACAGATATGAGAGAGAAGGGGGTGGGGGGATGGAGACTCACTCCAGAGCCGCAGTTCTCAACCTGAAGGTCATGACCCCAATGGTGGTAAAACTACCCTTTCTTAGGGGGTCACATATCAGATCTCCTGTGTATCAAATATTTATATTACAATTCACAGTAGCAGATTCAGCAAATCATAGTAGCAATTCAGAGTAGCAGAATTACAGTTACGAGAGTAGCAATGAAGATGGTTTTGTGGTTAGAGATCACCACGACTTGAGGAACCGTGTTAAAAGGGCACGGCATTAGAAAGGTTGAAAACTGCTACTCTACAGCAAGGTGCTCTAAAAAGTCATCAGAGAGCAAGTGTCTACACCTCTGAGATAAAGCTAGGAACTCTCACTAAGCATCTGAAGTCATGCCCAGATCAGGAATCAAGACAGATTCCATCCAAACCTTGGCTTGAGTCCTTGTGAAAAGAAGCACTGACCTTGTCTTCTAAACAGGGAAGTTTAAGTGTAGTTCATTTATCTGTGTCCTAGAGAGCAAATGACATCTTAATTAAAGTGCTGTTATTTTCCTGCATAGTCCTGCTGTTCTTATATATACCGTCTTACCAAGAGACTGTTATTTTACATGTTATTCTTCATAATCAGTAAACAGTCTTTTGTTTACTACTTATTTTCTTTTTAAATTATGTTTCTTGGTGTGGCGGGGTGTTGGGGGGGGGAGTGGTATATGCACATGAATTCAGGTGCCCGTAGGGGCCAGAAGAAGGCATCAGATCTGTTGGAGCTGGGGTTGCAGGCAGTTGTGAGTTGCTTGATGTGGGTGCTGGGACCGGACCTCTCTTCTGAGTTGAAATGCATATATTTGATTCCTTACTTAGCACCTGCATTTGGATGTGCATTAAGCCATACCAAAGTAACACTGTGGGTCATACTCTTCCTTCCCTCACCGTATCTGCCTGCACAGCCTGCTGGTTATAATAGTGAAGTGCATGTGTGCGTGTGAATGTGCGCATGCGCGCATTCACATGCACTGGTCAAGTCACTGGGCTTAGCGGACTATGCGTTCTGAGTCTTTCTCAAGGCTACTTAGACCCGAAGTGCCATCTTCTTTCCTAAATCATTTCATCATTCCACCCCGCCCCTTGCCTCTGCCTATTGTCATCCAGCCGTTCACACCATAGTCAGAAATGTCTCCCTTCTCACTGACAGTTAAATAAAGCGGGCTTCAAATGCAGCCCACTCTGATACAATTTCAAACCCCCATGGGACTTCTAGTAACATAGTAGCAATGCTCATCCTTGCCGACCCATCTCCCTTCCGGTGCCAGCTTCGGCTAAGGCCGTTTCTATGCCCTACCGTGCTAGTGTGAAGGATCCACACTTCTTAGTGGATCCATGCACACCAAGGATCTGGGCGTGCGGCAGACCTTCCCACAGACTGGGAACCCAGGAGAGGGAAACACGCACTGATTCAAACGCTATCTTCAAACGCAGCACTAGGCGTTCCCAGCTTTGCAGTGCCCTTTGCCCCGCTCCATCTGTGTTTCCATTGGCTGCCTGCCCCTCCTTCCCAGCATCACACTGTCTCCCTGGCTCCTTTCTCCCGGCTTCCTTATCTCTTTGTCTCTTGGTTTCTCCCCGCACTTTCTGGAATAAAGCCATTTGTTTTTATAAGCAGAATTCCAGTTTTGCTGTTTATGATTTTGCTCATTTGCCCAGATCCTTCTCTTCAGATCTTCAGAAGGAAGGTTTCCTTCTTTTACCAATTGGTTATTTTCCTCAATAAGACTTTTGGAGCGAACAGTCTACGTAGGGAAATGCGCTTTTGTTTTACAGTGGTAATATGACTTGCTCTTACTTTATAAGAGGTAGATTATTCTTGCCTTATCATTAGGCTTTAACATCTTAAAACTTTTATTTTTAAGTAAAATATAATTACAATATCTCCTTCCTCCAACTCTTCTTAATTCTATGGCTTCTTTTTCAAATTATATATATATATAAAATTATATATATTTATATAATTATATAATATAATATGTTATATTATATATTAATTATATAATATATTACATATTAGGTTAATTATATATGAATAAGTATATAAATATAACCTGGGGCATTCATTTGGTATTGCTTATAAGTATATGATCTTAAGCTTGAGTACTTGGTATTAGATAACTAACTAGGGCGCTTATCCCTGGGGAACACTAATTCTCTTTTTCTCAGCACACATTAGCTATCTATAGCTCTTCATCTAGGGATGGGGCCCTATTTTCACTTTGAGTTGTCAACTGGTATTAGAGCTGTTCAGGTCTTGTTAGGCAGTCACATTGTTGAGATTTCATGGATGTAGCACCTTGGTCATATGTAGAACCCACAATGTCACCGCAGAGTTCTTGGTCCTCTGACTTATGATCTTTTCAATCCCTCTTCCATGATGTTTGCTGAGCCTACCATGATATGACTGCTGTGTCTAGGTTACGGCGGGATCCCCAGGAGAACTCTAGGAACTGCTGACCTGATGTAGAGAAATAAGAGAGTATTTTTATAGATGTTTTATAGACACAGTGGGAAGGATAGCAAACCTTCCCACTGTGCAGGACAGGAGTGCACCATGCGTTTAGGGGTTCGGCGTTTTTATACAAGCATAAGCAGAGATTCTTCGGGCTTCAGGGTGACAGGGGGAGGTGACAAAGGAAGTCATCCTGCAAACACGACATCATTTGTTCAGGCATCAGGGTGGAATCGCGCAACTGCGAGGCAGGGACTCTTCTGACCTGGGAAGTAACTTTATGGTGCTATCAGAAACTAGTGTGTCTTTACAAGCTGGTCACAGCTGTCTGGGAATGCTTAAATTGCCCTCCCTTCATGACTTAAACCCAGGGCACTTATCTATGGTCTTCGCTTTCCCCAAGGACAGGTGCCACCTGCATTGGGAAGTGCTTGGTCAACTACCAGGGAGTGTGCCAGACTAGGTGACAGGGGAAGCGGAGCTCAGAGATGTTGCTGTTTGTCTATTCTCAAGCCGGCATCTTTTGCCCGGGGTGGGGTGGGGGGTGTCCACTAGGATGCCACCATGAAAACGGGGATAGCAATATTTCTGCGCCAGACTGGGCCCTTTCTGAAAAGCCAGGGAGGGGAGGGGGAGTTCCGAGCAATCTGTGACAAAGATGGGGGGGGGAAGCTCTGTGAACAGTGAGAAAGCGCAGAGGCAGGCTGCCTGCACCCCTTCATGACCATGTGAGGCACAGCAATGACCTGCATGGCAAGATGTCCCTAAAGGTACAACAGTGGCACTCATGCCTAGGCTATGACCAACAGGCGACCAACTGGACGAAAGGCCCATTTAATAGGAGGGAAATCATTCCTAGTTCTGGAAATAGCCTACTACCCATGGCCAGTCGGGTCAGGCATCTTAGATAACCTCCTACGACTACTTTACTAGACCAGCGTATTTCCTAACTGAATTTTAAATGCTGATCCTTATACCCACAGATAAGTGTGGGTCCCATCACCATCAAAAGAAGGTTTTTTTTTTTTTTTGGTTTTTTTTTTTCAGCAGATGAAGTCATTACTATCTGAAAGTAAACATTGAGAAAAGACTTTATGTATTGCACTCCATTTTCTTTAACTTCTCATTCCCCACCCCTGAATACTGGGAACATTTTAAAGAGCCCTAGTGGTGATGGACGGATGAGATTGTGTTCCGTAAAGGTCTCACATGCTGCTGCAGATCTAAGCAACTTAAAAGGTAGTCATTAAAGGACAGAACCACAGAATGTCCTAAGGGTCTTACCTAAGCAAGCATGTGGTGGTCTTGGGCAGCAGACTACACTCTCTCCAGAATTTATTTAACTGATATTACCACTGGAAAGACACATCATGGCTATAGGGAAATCCAACTAAATTTGGGCATTCTGAAATAAGAGCTCTGGACTACCATCTTTCATGATGTCGTCTAGTGACTGAAACAGCAGCATCCCCCAAGCTTTTTCACAAGGGGAAGCTGTTTTCAAACTTCACCCAAAAAAGGCAAAATTGGTCTATGAGCATCGTTTACTTCTATGAGCTAGAAGAAAGTCACAGGCCTAGAATTTACCCATGGCCTGCTAAGAGCATATGAATTTTATGCCCGCCCCGCCAGGGGTTGAAAATCCACCTCCTCCCCCGAGTCAATCATCAGCTAAGCACAGTTTCCAGGTTTCCAAATTGCTCAGCGCTGTTAGTTTTAATGCAGTTTCCATGGTTACTTCACACAAACAGGTGAGCTCAGGCTCTCAGGTGCCAAGAGCAAAAGAAATGACTTTTGTTCATGATGTCACAGAAGCACGGCACCAATGAGTGGGTAAAGGGACTGATAGTTAGACTTACTGGTTCATATGTTATCCTTAGTATTTGCATCCTATAAAAAGGGTGTGGCTTCTAAAACATACACAGTCTAAAGAAAAAGTTAGGAAATAGATCAGAAATGTATTAGCAGCATCAGGGTAAATGTACTTGCCACCAAGCCTGGGGACCTGAGTTCAATCTCTCTGACCCAGAAGGTGGAAAGAGAGACTCATTTTTGCAAGTCTCCTTGTTACCTCCACTCAAATGCACGCGCGCGCACGCGCGCGCGCACACACACACACACACACACACAAATACATTAAGGGCCTAGTGTCTGACTCTTACATGAGACAACAAAGACCACAGGATGTCTGAACTTTGACATTTTAGTATGACATTGTCATCTACAAATATTTCGAGCTGAATTAATTCACAATCATCTCAAGGTTGGACACACCTGGGAAGAATTAAAATGAGAAAAAAAGCTGTGAAATGGGATTTTAATTCAACTCTGTTAATCTTCAAAGTTCCTTCTTTTTTCATATCGCACTTTCCAATAATCTATCAAGCATAATCTAGAGGACTCAATCATGGTCTAGGCTGAGGGAGCTCCCCGATATCTCTGCATGGCTATGGAAGGTAGCATTTGGGAAATCATTCTTTTCTTTGGGTCCTTAGACAAAGGCATCATAGTGACAACTACTTGACAAGCTTTCATAATGAGCATTTTTACGTATGATTTTTCTTTTATTCTTTAAAGCAGTTATTAGACACAGTGATTATTATCTCCAGTTAATACATTAAACTACAATAATTTGTTTACATCCATATCACAAGGTTGGGAGTCAGGGAGTCTGTGTTTATGTTCCTGCTCTGCAATTTACTACCTATGAATATTCAGGGATGTCTATGGATCTCTGAACTTCATTTTTGTGATGTTTAAAATAATGAAGTCTTATAACTCATGGATTGTGTGTGTCTGTGTGTATCTCTCTCTCTCTCTCTCTCTCTCTCTCTCTCTCTCTCTCTCTCTCTCTCTCTCTGTGTGTGTGTGTGTGTGTGTGTGTGTGTGTATCTATGTGTATGGACAGTTCCACAGCATTCAAGCACAATACCGAACGAATGATAACTAAATCCTATTATTCACTGAACATAGTAAGAAATACAAATGATACTTTCTTATCAAGTCACTATGCAGGTAGGACTGAAATGACAACGTATTATACTGAACAGTGTAGTGAATATTTCCTGATACTGTGGAGACACTTCTGAGAGAAGAATTTAACCTAGCATTTTCAGAACAAACAACAAACAAAAGACTGCTGCAGTAAGATAGGCCAAGATCTGACATGACATGGAGGAGAATCGTAATAACCACGTATCTAGTCTTATATTTTGTAAGTAACTTTGGATACATTTTCACATTATATTTGGGACAGTGGACTACTTACCAGGGCCTGAAACTGGTCTCTGGCCAATCGGATTCCTTATCCTGCATCCCATGGCCTTTTAGGAAGGTGTTCCGCCCTATCTCTGGTACTTCTTTCCTCCCGGGATTAGTTCTGGACCAGTTACAGGCTCCTGCATTCCCGTTTCTAGCTACAGCCAAACCTCAGGCTGCTGCCCCTGGGAGCTGATCATGAACTATACAGTCCGAGAGACAGGAGGAGATATGAGCCTAGGGTGAGTTGTCTCATTTCATCCAATGAGGTCTCTCCTCTTTAGAGGGACTCCTGACAATCAACAGTTATTGGGGGGAGGGGTATCCCTTTTCCTCACTGGTGTAACTACTGGCAAGTTCTCCTTGCTCCAATAAATAGCCTCGTGCCTTTGCTTTTCTTAACCTCAGTGGCTCCACATAAGCAAACAGGAAAGTTGCCGAGAAGTGTGCTGGGGGGAATGGAAGGTACTAAAGGGAGAGACCTGGGGCTGAGGAGTAAAAGTCACTATATAAATGTAGGAAACTGGCAAACCATTTAAAAAGCTCTTAAAACATGTCATGTAAAGGACATTGGTGTTAAAACCTCACTGCTGAGTTCAGCAATACTGGTGACATCCTGCTCAAAAAAAAAAATCTTTCTTAAAAATATTTTTGCAGTCATTACATAAATTAGGAATACTTTCTATCCCGTCTTGCTCTTAGCAGAGAGTTCATGCCTAGAGCATGCAGTCAGCCCCTCCTCCTGAACATAGACAGATCCCAGGACAAGCTGAGGCAAAAGGACCAGGAAGAAGGCAGCAGCCAAGACAAGGTTCCTTCTAGGCTCAGTGCCTAGCTCTCTCTCGCTTGGCCCAGTGCCTGGCCTCATTAGTCCCAGCAACATGAATCTGATTAGACACTCTGGCTTATGTTTGGCACCCTGGGAGTGCATGGGCCAGGACTTATTCTCATAGCTGATACGATCATCGCCAAAGGCTGCCGTTGGCGTTTGGAAGATGACTCCCTTTTCTGGAAGAGTCTGTTGTCTGTGAAGCGCTGTGGCGCATTAGACATCAACTCAAACACAGAACGCACGCCTTGCTCCCACTCCGCATCGCTGTAGCCACTCTGGTTACCGGCTGGCTAAGACATGATGCACAAATTCTTAATGACTTCGATGTTTGTAAACTTAATGTTTTCTGAGTTAGTGAACCATCTTCTATAATCAATGAGACAGAAAAGCCAGATTTAAATGTTATTAAATATTCAGTTCTTAGCTTGTCTACAGTTTGGTTAACAGGACTTTTTCATTGTTGTGTGCTAAAAAAAAATTGCTGTTTGTGTGAAAGAGATTAATAACAACAATAATAATAACAATGATAATAATAATAAATTTATTTTTATTTTCCCCAAATGAAACTGAGTTGTTGAGCTAATACCAACTGTAAATCCATATATATGTATATACGTATATATATATATGATTTATAGAAAATATTTACTAGTAAGATTAATTATTTTAGATCACCAAGATACAAAAATTTCTGAGATTCCAAAGTATATATTACACTTGAAAACTGTTATGGACTTGCAAAGTATCTTATTCGAAGACCATATGTACCTGTTTCATGGAAGAGTGAATTCCCTCCAAATACACTGAGAGATTTTCTGGGAAAAAAAACTGTTATGGAAAAGATCACATATTTTGTCAAACTTTTCAGTAATCAGTCATTGATTGGTTTGAAGATTTATCCATAACCAGGGCATCTGGTTCACTGGACACGTCATGAACTGCCATGGAAATCTCCAAGTGCATCTCGTTCAGAGCCCACTGCTTGATCCTTGTTTTTCTCATAGCTGAGCCTTCCCTGACCCAGGCATTCCTTCCTGCTGCTTCAGGCCACAAGGGACAAATCTCAGGTTCTTCTTCCCAGCAAGGAAAAGACAGGCTGAGATTAGTCACCAAATGCAGCTGCTTGCACAGCTGCCTGGTTAGGGACAGCAGCATTTAGGATCAGGAAGTAGACTCAGGAAACAGAAAGGTTGAATGCTACTGGGATAGCCTCATGCCATTGGCGTTAAGTCAACTGTGCACAGTCCTTCAGATGAGAACTACCATCACTACCCAATAGTTGTGTGCACTTCTCCGAAGGACCAAGGATCCATTGGGCAAGAGATTCAATGTCCCGTGTGTGCAGAGGGACTAGGCACATGCAAGGCAAGAGTCTCCTGTCTCATATCTGGGGATAAGGGATAATGTGGATAATCAGTTTAGAATTCATGCACAGAAACTATCGTCTATTACAAACATGACCACACACACCAGGATGTACCCAGCACCTACCAGACTCTGATCCTGGAGCTGTAGATATATCTATAAATAAGTTACAGCTCCTGGCCTGAGATGATGTACACCACCTAACAACCAGTATGACTAAAATAACCATGAACACAATACTAGCCTACTTAATGAGGAGACAGAATTAAATACCTTGAAATGCCAGATATCTTCTGTAAGTACTAATGTCCAATCAAAAAATGAGTTCAGAAGAACAAAAAAGTATTGGTACAGTTTTAGGACTCTCTATCCTCTTTTAGGACTTTGAGTATGTTCCATGTTTAATTTAGTTGCTGAAAACACGTACCATACAAAAATCAACAAACAGATCAAGCTTGAGAGATATCCACATGTAGCTCAGGCAATCATTGGAACTTCAATGTACTGTGTGATTCAGCATTTAGAAACAACTAAAGGAGACAATAATAGGTATGCTGTACAAAAAGGGAATTTGGGTTTTGAACTTACAACCTTAGGAAAATACTCTAATCTTTCTGATCTTCAGCTACAAACTGTAATTGAAAGCAACCACATCTCTCTCATGACAAATATCTTACATGCAGTGGCGTCATTTGTAGATGGTCTGTGAAGTGATGACTATGGCATCTACACTGAGTAGGTGGGTAACTCCTTGGAGTAGTTGTATGCAGCTGCTATAGCAGAGAAATCTGAGGCTGGTGGCAGTGAGATAACATACACTCACCAAATGTGTAAAAAATCAGAGCAATATGGTCTACGGATCACATGAGTCTTGGTTGCAACCAGAAATGGGTTGTTTCTGTCCTTGGAGTCTACATAGACTCAAGAATATACATTTAGAACAACTACGTGTGTGTGTGTGTGTGTGTGTGTGTGTGTGTGTGTGTGTGCATGCGCACATGTGTGCAGTTGTGTATGTGTGCCCCAAAAGGCCATAAGAGAACATCAGTTCTCATGGAACTAGAGTTACATGCAGTTGTTGGTGCAGGAACAGAATTCCAATTCTCACAGTAGAGCAGCAAATGCTCTTCTATTGAGTTGTGTCTCCTGAGACATTTCTCTGGCTGGTAATGTGCATGCACGAATGTGTGCGTGTGTGCATGTCTATGTGTGTGCGTGTGCGTGTGCGTGTGCGTGTGCGTGTGCGTGTGCGTGTGTGTGTGTGTGTGTGTGTGTGTGTGTTACTTGGGACTGAATCTAGTTTCATGCATACAAGCTAAGTCCTCTACCAGCTGAGCTCTATATCCAGAGCCCCTAAACTTATCTGAATACTTGAAGGAGGGGTTTTAAGCACCCATGGCTCTGCAGTGTGATCAACTCTTCATCTTACCTTGGCTTCTCTTCTGAAGAGCTGGCTAATCTGTAATGAAGAGAATCATCACAGGATCCTGGCCTGACAGCTTCCCCGCTTTCAGAACTGACAGGTGGGCAAGAGAAAGGAAATAATTACCTTGAAATAACTTCCTCTAGAATAGTGTTTGCTCAAACACTTCTCCCACTTACCACAACACGGGGCTTCTCTGGAAAATTAGCTTTGACAGTGACTTCATTTGTCATCTGCTCATCCATTTGATAGGTATTGTGTGCTTTTCACATTAAATACTCCACAAGCTAGAGACAGATTTTCAATTGAATAGCAAATGTTCATTATAAAGCTCTGAGATCAGTTTTTCATGAGATGGGCAAACTGACTTTTGGTGTGTGACTAAAATACTCATCACTATCATAATAGGTAACCATGTCCACTACGAGTGTTAGTTTTAGAAAAAATTATCTTGGCACAATCTTATTGGCCATCACCTGACTCTATCTCTTGTCTTTCTCTTGAACAGAATGTTATGATGTTCCACGTGACTGTCCAAGACAACAACGACATCGTTGTGTCTTTAGAAGCTTCCGATATAGTCAGCCCAACATCTGTGTACGTTGTGAGGGTAGCTGGCGAATCCAAAAACTATTTCTTCGAATTTGAGGAATTCAACAGCACGTTACCTCCTCCTGTGGTCTTTAAGGCCACGTATCACGGTCTTTATTACATAATCACTCTGGTGGTAGTCAACGGGAATGTGGTCACCAAACCATCCAGATCCATCACCGTGTTGACAAGTAAGTGTCTCGTGATGTCATTCTCTGTGCTCCTTCCCTGAGTGCGTCCTCACAAGGCTCTAACTGAGGCAGAGTCTACCAGAGAGACAGCATGCTTGGCTTGGTGTCTAACGACATAGCTGCACATGTGCCATTATATTAAGAGAATAGCTTTTTACCCATTTGATAGTATTCAGTGTTCACTATTACCTTTTTTTTTTTTTTTTTAAAAATCTGTTTTAAGCCAAAGAAGTAAAATTCACAGACAATATATCTTGAGACTGAATGATAATTTCAGGTTAATGACTGGACCATGTATACTTCTCCAACAAAACTTAAATGCATGATCCTGGATGTTGTGTCTTGTTCTGGAGCTTATATTCCCAGGTGAAGCAACTGGTTCTTGAGACAGTGAGTTTGTATTCATAGTAAGCCCACCTGACTTCTTTAATAGTGCATTCTTAGCTGTTGCTGGTACACACACACACACACACACACACACACAAGGCACACATACAGAGAGAGAGAGAGAGAGAGAGAGAGAGAACACAGGTAAAATGAAATAGAGAGTTGGTGCTGATGTTGGGAAGATTTCAGCAATGGTCTTAACTGCAGGTGAATTTTACTATGTTCTCTGACTTCAACATCACATCGTAAGGTAAACATGTTCTTGAGTATAAGGAAGAGTGATCTCTGTAAGACAGCAGTTTGTCATCAGAACAACTGAATACTTCATCAAAGTTTCTTTTGTTCATTGTGAGCTTTTCAGTGGCTGTCATTCTTAAACTGTCAGTTAAGTGTGGCCACTGTGGACACGATTAGGGAAAAGGACAATGTGTCAGTTTCTGTTAGGATAAAAAGAAAGAAAGAATCAGAAGGATGAACCAAAAAGCAGTATTTTAACCCGATTGTCAAAAATTAATTAAAGTCTCATTGGCAGAATCCCAGGGTCATTATTAAATTCTGAAAATTAACAATGGCACAGGCCCAAGAACTGCAAGGCTAATGGAGCTAAAGGAGAGAGCTGGAAATTAATTGAATTAAGGGGAAATCTCACCTTGTAAAATCCTGTCTCATATTCCAGGAAAAAAGCAAAAAAGGTGACTGGAGTGAGACTCAGGTGGCCGCTGTAGGTGCACAACAACAAGTCTTCAAAGTCAACACTCTGCTTTTGCACGGCTTCATCATTTCACAGACACCCGGCCTGGGATTTAGTAGTTGTTCCATATAATTTAGCCCAAAGCGGTTGAGCTAGAATAGGAGAAAGTTGGGAGGGGCAGACACTAAAGCATGATGCAAAGAGGATGCAGAAAGACGAGACCCTGTTCTGCCCCAACCGTTGGTAGCAAGCATGGAGCCAGTCCCGAAAAGTAACGTTGGAAGCTCTTTAGCTGACAGTCATTAAAGAAATTTGAAGGCCTCTGTGGTCAGTCACATCTGTAATCCCAGCATCCCTGCCTTGGGAAGGGAAGGCAGGAGTGTAAGGATTTCCTGTAATTCTCTACTATGTAAAAGATTCAAGGCTCACCAGGGCTTCATGAGATCCTGTCTCTTAAGAAGAAAGAGAAAAGAAGAAGCAGAGAGGAAGGAAATTAGACCCACAAATGAGGAACAGAATGAGGCACATTGAGCCGCCGTATATAGTTATGTATGTGTGTAGATGTGAAAACTAGAGAGCTATCTTGGCTGTCCTCAGGAACATTGTTCATAACAATTTTGGAACAGGATCTCTTGTTAGCTTGGAGCTTGCCTATTCAACTAGACATGTTAGAGAGAAGACCCCGGGGATTCTCTACCTCACTAGCATTGGGATTCCAAGTGTGGACTTTGTTTTTTAATTTTTCAATCATTTACTATCTCTCTGTCTCTCTCTCTCTGTCTCTGTCTCTCTCTCTTTGTCTCTCTCTCTCTCTCTCTCTCTCTCTCTCTCTCTCTCTCTCTCTCTCTCTCTCTCTGTGTGTGTGTGTGTGTGTGTGTGTGTGTCTTTCTGTCTGTCTGTCTGTCTGTATTCACGTGCACATATGAAGATGCACTTTTGGAGGTCAGAGGATGATTTGCAGGGCTATTTTTCTTCTTCCTCCTTTATGTGAGCTACAGGGATCAAATCAATTCTTCAAGCTTGTCATCAAGGGCCTTCACCCTCTGAGTCATTATGCCAGCCCCACTCCAGGCTTTCAACATGGATTCTCGGGATCAAACAATGACAACGGAAACCCTCTCCCCCACAGCGCTGTGTCCCATTTTAAAGTCTAAAGTGCCCTCTCTCAGATTCCAGAAGAGATGATAAGTAGTTGGCAGTGTGAGAGTCCTGTATAAAGGTGAGAATGTTTCGGCATCAGACTTGGAACAGCGTCAGGAGGTATTTAGGTATATACTATGAAAGAGGGGATTTAGTAACCTGGTGACTAAGGCAAAATTTGAGCCTAAAAAACTCCCATTTTTAATGAGCTCCTGCTTCACACCCCGCCATCTTCCTGCTTTAAAGTTTTAACTCTCTAAAGCATTTGCTGTACTTGCTTGCGGGACTGAAGTACAGCTCTTGAGGGTAAAAAGGATATTTGTTGAAGGCATCAGCCACGTGCTGGAGTTTGTCCCCATGAAATAAGCCATGACAGAGAGGGAGGCCTGGGGCAGAGCTCTGATTTTTTTTTGATACAGTTGGTCTTGCGCTCTCAGAGAAAGTTGAAAAAAAAAGGCACAGGATAAACTGAACACAGCAGACTGGCACGGCCAGTTCCAAAGCACCCCGCATCCCTGGGCTCTGACGTCTGGTTAATATTTAATTGGCAAAGATGCTTCCGTATAATTCAAGCATTTCAGGAGGAAAAAGCAGCTTTAGCAGAAAAAAAAAACAAAACCCATAAAACCTGGCAATAGCTGCTTAGGATCTGAGTAATGTTAGATCCATGCAATTGGTTCCTGTGTTAAGCAAGACATAGAAGTGGTGGCTGTCAGTCAAATCTGCAGAAGACACATGGAAACAGCCCATGGGTATATTAGCCATCTATCTCCATTATAAATATAAATGTTTGATTTATTTAATCCTATTTATTAGACATATTCTCTGTCATGGCCAAGGTACCAGAAAAATAACGGTACATAAAGATACTTTTAACCAGGCCTGGCCAGACTGGTGAAGCCACACTTGCTGACAGGTGCTCCAAAATAACTCAAAATAGGTGGCCAGAAACACAGCAAAAGATTTTCAGCACCCAGTGAATAAATCAAGACTTTATGTGATCCAGAATGAAGACAGATCAAAGAAATGACATGAGCAGAGCCCCAGGGCTGAAAGATGCTGAGTCTTGCTTAGACAATGGACAAATTACCAAGCAGTGATGCAGTATAGGGTCTCAAAGGCTGAGCATCCTGTCAAAGACATCTGGATGTCACCCGCGTAGCCCTGAGCAGATGTGACTTCCCTCTTCATCTCGGTCATCTTGGATCTGTCACCTGTTCTGGGAGCTAGCTACCACTTTTCCATACAGCTCCGGATAGCGTAGACATGAAACTCTACAGGCCACGGGCTTTGCACTGTAGTGACTTCCCTTTGCTGTTGCCACAGTCACATGATCACAAGCTAGCAGGGCGTGGCCTTCCTACTGCCTTATAGATAGCAAAATTTGAACATCAAATCATTTTCTTTTTATTTTTCCTTTTTTTTCCAAATCATTTTCATAGGTCAAGAGTTACGATTTCTCCGGTTCTCAGCAACCCATTAAAAATAAAATCTCACTATCATCTCCTAAAACATACAAAAGCAACTCACAGTTCAGATTTAGTTTAGTAAGCTGTGGTTGGCCAGACTAATCTGCCCTACTGTTACTGTATATAATAATAGCGCCTACTAGGTACTGTTAAAAACTAATGAACATGTTTTACAATATGCAAAATTACGTGTCTCTCACTCTGACTAATAACACAAAATCAACAGAGTACGTAGGACATAGCCTATGACCAATGAATAAACGAGTTACCAAAGACACTGGATAGAAAGTTACCTGGGGGAACAAAAACAACTTGAAATTGATTAGGTAGGGAAATGTCACTGAGTTAGGGGAGGCTGGTTTGTGACAGAGATGCTAACTGAAGTGTGAGGATCCAGTGGCATCTGGATTTATGTGTGTTGAAGAGAAACAAAAACAAAGGTAAGGTGAGAGGGGGGAGGTAACTCAGAAAGCCATTAAAACGTTGTAAGGAAAAAGAATTGGGCATGAACTAAGGCAGTGATCATAATGGTTGCTGCCCTTCCTGTTCCCTGGGTGACCGTGGCCAACATACCTCTGGCTTCCATTTAGATACACACTGGTCAGGTCTCTAAGCATCTTCTAAACACCAAGTAGTGGCTTGAACTTGGGACTCAGAATCTGTCTTTTCCCCCATTTCGGCCATCAGAAAGGAGGGAATAGTCGCATCTCCTTTCTTGCTCAAGAACCTGCCCCCGGGGACAGGTGCTTATACGTATGTCCATGGAAGGCAAGATTCTCGCCTATTGCAGTTGCTTTGTGAGATTTCAGTTCGGTTAAGGTGAGGCATCTCAGGTAGCTGTGTTTCTAGTGCTACTACCCAGTGCAGGCTGCCTTGGCTCTGTCCCCCTTTGTCCATGTCCTCGCTCTGATAGTCACATTCAGAACTTTCAAAATCTCCATCAAGTGAACACAGTAATGTCTCCTGCTGACGCTGGGCAGGGGGTGTTGTTACAGAGCGCACCCTGGGCCTGTGACTTTCTCACGGAGAATAATAACTGCTGTGAGCGCGTGGCCTGCCGAGAAGCCCTCACCTGTGTGTGCTGGTGCTGTCTGCAGGAACGTAAATTTCAAATTCCCCCAGTTCACCACCACACACTAGTGTCCTTCCTGGTTGCTGTGAACAGTTTGCAGACAACTAAGGAACACAAAATATCCTAAATTTGAAACATGATTTAAGATTATGTCAAACATTTCACTAAAAAGAAACAGGACCTTATTGCCTGTCATATTTTTATTATTTATGAAAAAGCAAGATAAAGGCAGATTAATATTGGGATTGCTTGTCTGAGGACAGCAAAATCTACATTTTGCTCTTTTCATAAAATCGAAAGAAAGCACGAGGCAAGGACCAAGTTCAAGACAACACTTGTCTCTGAGTCACAACAGAAGCTGAAACTCGGGTGGAGTGTGGAGGGGCCTTGAAGAACTGGACCTGTGTGTTCCAGGCATAGGAAAGATAGTTCTGGGTTGGGGATCCAGTTAGCAAGAGGATCAAAATGCTCTGCCCCAGACCACATAGCCATTCCCAGGGAGAAGGCCACACCTCGCCACTGGACTTGGTAAAAGCCCATGATAAGCATGGCAGCATCCACAGTGTGAAAGATTCCAGAATGACTAAATGACTGACAGCCAGGGGAAATGACTGAGCTGCATCAGAGGCCAATACATAAATAAATAAATAAAAGCAAATTAGAACCCTTGTTTCAAGTCACACAAAGAAACCTATGATGCAATGAAACCTTGCAATGACAGACATCACACAATAGGTCTGATTCTATCTTAATTATCAAATTAGCAGAACCTTACAGTATGTATGTGACGCTAACAGATATAAAGATCAGAATGATAGCCATTTTTCAGTAATCATTAAACAAATAGCGGCATAAATAAAGCATGTAGAACAGATACAATGGAATTGAAACCTTCTGAAATAAAAAACATAATTATTTAGGTTAAATCAAAATTGTATTTTGCTAATGTTTTTATTTAAATCGTCTTTCCTATCATGTTTCGATCATGTTTGCCCTCTCCCTAACTCCCCCCAGACCACCCATCTTCATGCTTTCTCTCTCTTTCTAAAAAAAAAAAATAATAATAATAATCAAAACAAACAATAAGACACAAAATACCAAAACACATGAAATAAGCAAAAATCTCGGAGTCTGTTTTGTGGTGGTCGTTATTTCCGTGTATGGAGCCTGCCCTGATATAATCGACATGCACAGTTATACTTCCCTGGAGAAAGCAGGTTTCCCTTTGCCAGCGGGTGCCACTTGCGCATAGCCTTTGTGAGGGGTGGGACTTCGTCCACTTCCCTTTCTCAGGGCCAGGATCCCATCTGGTTTGAACCTACGCAGGACCCGTACATGCACCTACCCTACACCAGCCGAATCCAGATAGAAACTCTTTGGCAGCATCTCATACACCTGAAGATATGTCCATCCCCATCTAGACAAAGAGCAGGGCCTCCTCCTGTGGTTATTGAAACTGTATTTATAGGAACTGAAGACAGGCCCTCGACTAAAAGAATAAACCGGATAATTTGTAAAGTCATAAACGGATGCTCAACGTTTCTAAAGAGTACTTACACCAAGCCCGTCAAACCTCAAAATAATATTAAATGATAAAACCAACTATAGAATGACATTACAATATAAGGTTACTAATATAGTAAATAACATACTAAACATGAAACAGTACAGGCTACATGTAAATGGAGAAGAGTTTCAAAACACAATGAAAAAGAAAGACACCAAATTTAAAGTAATACTATGTCTCTGGTTCCGTGGAGGAAGAATGGCCCTGGGCTTGTTAAATGTATGGGGGGGATTCATTTATATTCTAGACTGTTCTTGTTTTGTTTTGTTTTGTTTTTGTTTAAACAAAATCCCATGTAGTCGAGGCTGACCTCAAACTTGATACTACACTTGATCTTGGCTAAAAGGCTGAGAATCGAGAAGAGATCTCAAACTTGATATGTAGCTGAAGACGAAGACCTTAAACTCCTGATCCTCCTGCCTCCACATACCAACTCCTGAGACCACAGGTATGTGACCCATACCTGGGATCTACCTGCCTTACTACTTTGGAAAAGTTTTCAAGCGTAAGGAAGTAATTAGGGTAGAATGACATGCTTCCTCTAGCAGCCCCATTCTCTGTTTAGTCCAGCCCAACACCTTAGAACCAGAAGGAGTCAGTAGACGAACTGGCAGGGGAAAAGAGAATTATTGAGATCTTACTTGCTTGTCCCTGAAACATGGGTGGGTCATTTTGAGTCAGTGTATGCCACATGACGCAATTTCCAACACTGAAAGGAATAAGGGTAGTGGCCAGACAGGTAGTGACATATTTTTGGACTGGGCACTTGGGTTTTATCAATGGTTCTTACATAGACTACACCTGGGCATGGGGCTGAGGGTTTACAGCTTAGGTCCGCCATGTGTCCTGAAGCTAGGAGGAATCTATCCAACATGCACATGGAAACAGGGCTTGAGAACGCTTTTACTTTAACATTTAAAGGGCTTAACAGTAGAGGAGAGGAGGAGGAAGAGGAGGAAACATGAATGAATGAATGAATAAATGAATACTCTTGTGTATCTTGAGTTTAAAAGTTTGACAATGGCTTTGGTGTGCGGACCTCACACCTCAGGGCCGCAAAGAGTGATCGGTTGTCAAATTTTCCATGTCGGTGAGTAGCAGGACCCTAGTGATGGTTGGAATCCGCGCGGCTGGAATCCACACAGTGTAGCTGCTGGGTACTTTCAGCTTCCGCTCCAATTGTCTCCCTCTTTCTTTTATGTTCAGTATTTTTGTTTTGACTCGTTGACAGTTTGAAGCATGGCTATAATGAGTTTTATGTTTTCACCCCATCACCCTCTCGTCTCCAACTCCCTCTTCAGCTGTGAATGCTTCTTCCTTCTGCTTGTGTGTGTGTGTGTGTGTGTGTGTGTGAGAGAGAGAGAGAGAGAGAGAGAGATTACCAGTTATGAGCCACCCTGGGCATCGAACTCCACTGAAAGAGCAATATGCACTCTTAACCTATGAGCCATCTCTCCAGCCCTTATAATATTTTATATAAAATTATTCAAACAAAATATACCTCTTTTGGAAGTGTGGGAAAACTGTCTAGTTACACAAGAACAATGTTTATAGGACACAGAGAAGAACATGAGCTTTAAAAAGTGTGTATTTCGAATGTTCTATGATAAACTAACACCAAGCAAATGAAGGATATTCTTAAGCTTCTGTAGAAAAAGCGTCTTGGTGGGCATGATCTAAAGGGTGATATGCATGACTCTGAGAGGTTGGTACTCTTACCCACAACCGGAAAACTTCAAAAGTCACAGAAAGAAACAAATGATCTCATAAATATTTATCATTGCCTACAGCCAAGTATATTTTCTGTTACCCGTCTGTTCCTGATAATCTTAATTTTGTTGGCACAAGGAAAAGGAAGAGGAAGAATTTGCTGAGACAGTGATACTACCACAAACCTATTAAACTGCATGTGACAAGCAGTACAAACTCCAGGTCTGCATTATGTTCATCTATTGGATCGAAACACTAATATTTGTGCTCTCTAACATCCGAAGCTGTTGGAAGTGAGGAACAGAAAGATGAGTCTAGAGCTCTTTGAAAAGCAGACAACGTCATCCCAGAGGTGCTCTGTTAACCACTGAAACTCACTGTGCACACACAGAACGTAAAGCATAATTGTAAATGTGGGGGTAAGACTGCTATCAGTGCAATGCTCACGGGTTAATGATGCCCCCCTCTCTGCCTCCTCTCTTTCCTTGGTAGAACCCTTGCCTGTCACCAGCGTGTCTATCTATGACTATAAACCTTCTCCTGAGACAGGAGTCCTGTTCGAAATCCATTATCCGGAAAAATACAATGTGTTCAGCAGAGTGAACATCAGCTACTGGGAAGGGAGGGACTTCAGGACCATGCTGTACAAAGGTAAGAAACAAGAGGAGGTCACAGAAAATCATGCCTTTTTTTTTTTCAGATTTTTCTTTCTGGATAAACTTCTTGCTTACTCTAAGCAAGAATTCCCTGTGGAATTCAATACTTTACCTACAAATGAGCCATTAAGAAAAATTTATTGATTCAAGGAAATCTTTTTATGAGGAGTCATACAACATCCTGCTCATTAGCTGAGAATTGCAAGCCATACATACATACAATATGAGAAATTCTCAAATTGGTTTGAAGTATAAGTTATTCTTGCCAAAGGCAGTATGTCTGCTTCCAGAAATGAAGTCAAGAGAATTTAGCAGCAACCTCATTTACAACATTCCCAGCAGGAACTCCCCAGGCTTCCTCAGCAAGTGGGCAACTTTCACCCCATTTCCCTGAGAGAGGGTCCAAGATTATTCTCAAAAAACTAAGGGTGGTATTTTGGTTCCTACGTGACCACGCACCACATAAACCAATGAACATTTTATGTGAGACACTTTCTACAAGAGAAAAAAATTCCTTGTGAAAATGCTGGGTATTTTTGTCATAAAGGGGCAAAAATACTTCAGTTTTTCTCTTAATAAAGAGCTAAATAAATCTAATCTCCATAATTCCTGCATAGACAGAACATTCATAAGTTAGAAATTAATTTTAATTGTGTTGACTCTTGTTAAGAATGCTGACAGGAAAAAAAGACTTTTCAGGATTAAGGGCACAGGTTCCAATTTTCTCTCTAGCCTTCTCTTCTACTGAGTATGCCAGACATTAAAGGAAACATTATCCTATTGGTATTTAAATTTAACTGGGACTTTCTCCAAGTACATGACATTAAGAAGCTCTTACTTTTAATGTAACTGATCTTTTCCTTCACAGATTTCTTTAAGGGGAAAACGGTGTTTAATCACTGGCTACCAGGAATATGTTACAGTAACATCACTTTCCAGCTGGTGTCAGAGGCAACTTTTAATAAAAGTACCCTTGTGGAGTACAGTGGCGTGAGTCATAGGCCCAAACAGCACAGAACAGGTGAGTCTCCAGAAGGGTCAAACTTCCTAAGAAAATAACTGAATTATATTGCTATGCATATGAGATATATATGTATATGTATATATAATATGAATATATACATATTTATATGCATATATAAAATTCATGTTGCTGTATTTTTAATCTTTCTAAGACATTTTTCTTAATAGTTCTTAATAGTTCTAAGAAACATTTGGTTGCATAACTAAGGAAGAATTTATTTTTATAACAAAAAAAATGTGTACCCACATTAAAGATACCTAAACAAAATAGCCAAGAAGAAAAATCTAAAATAAATAAATATAAGCTTTGTTCTTATTTTTTTTTTGAATAAAAATGTAGATGATAGTCTTAAAAGTTGTAATCAAACCACTTCGCGGGGTCTGGTAGGTGCTGTTTATTCTATACCTTGACCAGTGTCCACGCAGAGGAAAGGCAGACGGCAGACGTTCTAGTACAGATAATCAACTACTGAAGAAAACACTAGCGGTCAGGCACGTATAAAACTGTTACTACTAATTCTATTGGCATTAGTGGTATGGAAAGCAACTATGGAGCTTGGAAGAGTTGGAGAGGAGGAGTTGGGGTCAAGATGATCAAAACACACTGCAGAAATTCTCAAACTCCTAAAAGGAAACACAGAAAAACCTTTATGGTATCGATTCATGGCTAGAGGAAATGAATGCATAGAATACATATTGCCAAATATCCATCGCTTAACCAGCGCTGAGTGTGCCTAACCTATTCTCCTGAGTGCGGGAATGAGTCTGAACAGAGTCAGACCACCCCAAGACCCCTTCTGTTTGGAATTCTGTGTCAGAATTCCCATCTCAACTCAGCAATAAACTGCTAATTCACCTTACATCGACACTGACTGTTCTATGCACGCTTTTCGTATTTTGTTTCCGACTAAGACACGTTGATGACTTCTCTTTCCAACCTGAATGTTGTCCTAACTCTAAGATGAGAAAGTAAAGACCAATGAGACAGCTACTTTGTCCTCAGAAATGCTGTCATCTTACACAAAAGGCACACAGAAGACAGAATGAGATCCATGTCACATGACAACCGTGACGATATTTAACAGCACAAAGAGGCAGAGGTGAATTTTTTCCCCTCAAAGGTCACGCAGAAGGGTCTTTGAGGAGCATGCAGGCAGAGTATGTACAGGCTATCTTCACAGTTTGCTATCTCCAGATAAAACACATTTCTATAATCTATAGTTCCTGTGTATTCATACGGCTCATTTCAGAGATGGGAAATGAATTCGTACTTCCAACATCAGAATCTGCATCTGTAAGAGCCACCTGGTAGTAAGTCATGATGATACAGCTCTATCGCATAGAATGTGTGTCCTGATAGCTACAAACAAATTTTTCTTTTAAAGTTTTACGAAAATGATTTTTAAGCTACCCAGGGACAGAGACACATATTTTCTTAAAGTAGGATTGTGGTAAGCCCAGGAATGTTTGCATCACAGTACTTGAGAAGAAGTTAAATTACCACATCAACGCATAGAGTATGACAAGTTACAACCCTTGAAGTGTGACTGGTGAGAAGCTAGGAGATAGAAGTAAATATATGCACGCTACACAAAATGTTAGAAGCTTGGATATGGTTGACTTAAAAATCGTTCCTCATAATACTTTCCCTGTGGCTGCCCCGGTGGATCAGCTGGTAGAGGTACTTACCACCAAGCTTAGCCACCTCAACTCAATCTCCAGGATTCACATGGGAGAAGGTCAGATCCAACTGTTTCAAGTTATCTTTAGACGCGGCACATGGGTACACATATCCACGCACACATACAATAAGCTTTTAATTTTTATTTTTTTTCTGTTTATAAGAAGTAAAATTAAAATGCACTTGATAACTGTGTGTCGGACTCATGAGTAAATAAATATTCAGTTCAAAGTTACTAGGAAATGAAAACTCTCTCTTCCACAGCACCATATCCTCCTCGGAACATCTCTGTTCGCTTTGTCAACTTGAACAAGAATAACTGGGAAGAGCCAAGCGGGAGCTTCCCCGAGGACTCCTTCGTCAAACCACAAGATTCAATAGGAAGAGACAGACTCTTCCATTTCCCCGAAGAAACTCCGGAGACTCCCCCTAGTAATGTGTCTTCCGGTTGGCGGGACCTGAATAGCACGGACTATGAAAGCACATCTCAGCCCTACTGGTGGGACAGCGCATCCGCGACCCCTGAAAATGAGGAGGACTTTGTCAGTGTGCTGCCAGCGGACTATGACACTGAGGCCACACTCGGCAGGACAGAGAAGCCCACAGCCGACCCTTTCTCTGCCTTCCCCGTGCAGATGACTGTGAGCTGGCTACCACCCAAACCGCCTACAGCCTTCGATGGCTTCAATATCCTCATAGAGAGGGAAGGTGAGGCTTGGGAGTTGGGAGGAGTAAAATGGAACTGGGGAGCACGGGGAAGGGCGGCAAGGACCTGAACTCAGGGAGGAAGATTGACAGACACAGTCAAAGGGAGACTTTAACTGACTGCTTGGTGTAGCCTGAGAGCAGAAAACCAAAACACAGATTAGATCAAAGTCTTGAAATTTGGGTGATTTGCAAGTTGCAATCATTGCAGGTTTTACAATGATTTCTCTAGCCAGCATTTCACATACCCCAGGCCTCTAAAAACGGTCTTAGAGTTAGAAATACTTTAAGCTAAAATGTAGGGTCATCTAAACATACTACAGAACATCTTTAAGGAATGCTGTTTGTTTATACACAAAATCTAGGGGCCTGTGACAGAGTCTTTCTACAAAGTGACTCCTTCTTCTAGATGTGTTCCTTAGTCAGCTTGATGGGATGTGGCCTTCAGATCTGGTGATCAGATTTACCCTGAGAAGTTGATAGTAAGTGGAAAGTATGCAGAAGACAGTATTCACACTATAGTCAATACGCTATGTATTGATTCACTTATCCATCATTTGAAATACATATATGTGTGCATGTGTGCATGCATACATATGAGACTACATTTGTGTCTGTCAGTGAGTGTGTGTGTGTGTGTGTGAGAGAGAGAGAGAGAAAGAGAGAGAGAGAGAGAGAGAAAGAGAGAGAGAGAGCCGTTTTTGAGACAGAGTCTGATGTAGCCCAGGCTACTCTCAAATTTGACATGTATCTGAGGATGACCCTGAACTTCTGACCTTCATGCCTTTCCTCCGGGTGCTGAGAGTATAGGTGATTGCCAATATGCCTTCCAAGCTCTCTGTTATTTTATATTACACTACATTACTTTTCTTGTTGTTTGCTGTTTGCTGGGACTTGACAAGTGCTACGTCCCTTCTATTTTCCGGTCTAGTATTGGGATAACAAAGGTTGCCAAGTCATCAAGTTTGGAATTAGAAAGGCAGCCTTCATTTCACAGTGTGCAATTAGAATCGTGCCTGCTGACTGTGGAAGACAGTTAACTTCTTTTATAAAGAGACATTTTGTCTCATTTCACTAAATAGAAGTTAACTAGGTAATAGCAATCAGCGTCACTCTAAAACTGCATAAAACTGAAATTGTCATTTTAGGTGTTTAAGTCAAAAGTCGTCACTTGACTGAGCTGTCTCTTTGGTTTTATCCTTCAATCTTTTTCTGTTCTTCAGTTTACTCTCTGGAACAGACTATCTTGTAACTCAGAACTTTCTTACTGCCTATTTTCAAGAAAGTTCAGTTAAATTGTGCATTTTTCTGAGTATACTGTGCCCCTTTGAAGTCAAGTAATAACAGTTTCGAATGAAATGCTATGCATCAGGAGGCAGATGCAGAATAAATATCACCTTTAATGGTGCTTGAGCAAATAGATGAAGAAAAATAAAATTGAGGCGCCTTATAAACTAGAAGTAAGCCGATATTAAAAAAATAATAATTTAATGCTACAAGGAATTTGTGGGGTATTTAATGAGTGCTAGATATTTCTCCCCTTCCAGGGAGGGCAGTGGATGCTGCCTTCTCCTAAAAGTCCATTTCTCTTGTGGACATGGTTCAGTTAGGTGGGTGTGGGTTGCGTTCCAGGACGCCATGCGATGGATTTGAACACTATATATTTGGTCTGATATTTTAGTTTTATAAATACAACTTGAATTTGAGTTGTATTTTCTTGTTTATAGCGCCTTCGTTGTAAAGGTGAAGGTTGAGCTCGGAATATAAGAAAGAACAATAGTAGATACAAATTTTACAAACCTAATCAGTTTGCCCTCCTGGGCCCTCCCTGGTGTCAATCCAAGTATATTCTCACTTTAATTTTTTGTGTTTCGCATTTCATCCAGAGAACTTTACTGACTGTTTGACGGTGGATGAAGAAGCCCACGAATTCGTTGCAGAGCTGAGAGAGCCTGGGAAATACAAACTCTCAGTAACAACCTTCAGTTCCTCTGGAGCCTGTGAGACTCGGAAAAGCCAGTCAGCAAAATCGCTCAGCTTCTATATCAGTAAGTAGCCAGCGGAGACTCCTGCACTTACAGGGGCTAGAACTGTGAAACTGGTGAGGTTGATCCTGCACTTAGGGAGCTACAACAGGAAACTGTGAGATTAATGAGGCTTGCCTGTCAATTATTCAGCAGCCCCAGGGATCCTGAGGATTCCTCAAGGTCAGGAGAGGCCATTATGCGTGGGAGGAGATTCATATACGTTTAACGGTAGCAAATCTTCTCTGAAAGTTAACTAGCAGATTTTTTTCCCCACTGTTGTGATAACTGAATGTTTATTAAACTGACCTTCCACACCAGCTGTAACCACGTCTCTGAGGACGTGCACACACAGCTTGGGAAATATGATTTTTGTTTGAGGCTGTAATAAAATTTAGCATTATGGGATTATGTGAGGAAAATCTTATTAGAGTATTGAACTTGTGGAGAGCTCAAAAATTTCAAGCCGAGTCAAGCCTTCAGGGTGTCCAGGCAGTCAGCAGTTGAAGGCAGAGTGTTCTCAAGATCCCAAAACTGTGTTGTGGAGAGGCTTCTAACTACTCTGTGAGCTCTAACAGTACAATGAAAGTGTGGTTTTCAGAGCTGCATAAATATTGTGCATCCATTTCCTCTGTAGATAAGCTATGATTATTGGCAGTCCACAGGTTACTTAGCATATCAGATGTTATGTGTACCTTTAGATTAACAAAAAGAAACGTCAGAAAACCTAAAGATACCTATCCAAAACCAATAGTCCCTATAATGTGTCTCCTCCTTCCTAAGGGCCAAATACTACCTTGTTTCAAATAACCCTCAAAAAGTAGGTAGGCAGAGACAGAAGATCAGTTCACTTAGCAGCTTAAACACATTTAAAAATACGCCCACGTAATGTATACACTTGAAGAATGAGGCACGAGACCCCCGAGAAGCCTGCAGAGCCTTCTAAGGGAATCAGAGTAAAACTTATAAGAATCATTCTCTCCTTCCACCATGTAGGATCTAAGGTTCCAACTCAGGCCATTAAACTCTCTAAGAAGTGCCTTTCCCTTCTAAGCCCTCTCTCTGGCTCTTAGCTCTATTTTTAACAAGGTTCAAAATGCCACTAAGAATATGTCAGAATTGTTCATACACATGATTATTTCAAGGAGATTTATTTTATGTATGAAAATTTTCTTTGTTAATGAAACAATGATGTTTTAAGTGACTAAGATATTCTCTTTAGCTGAATAAATGCCAAGTACAGAGTATATGCTCTTTTGGTTTAAAAAATTATACTAGACTATCGATACAAATATTTATACTTTCTGGGTAGATGAATATTGTTTTCAGTCCACATTACTGACTAAGCTATTTCAGACATTCTGATGAGATTAATAACATTAAGATTTATACACATGTCACTGCATTATGATTACATGTGTGTACTTTGAGGCCTTTCCTGAAGATGAGAATGTTGGTACAGCCCCCTATGGTCCTATCAAGAGAATATTGGTTTTCAGTACTGAACTTAAAGCCTTGTGTGTGACAGACAAGCACTCCACCACTATGCTTCATCTACAGTTCCTTTTAATATTTTTATGTTAAGGCGGGTCTCACTAACCCACTCAAGCTGGCTTTGAACTCTTGATGGAGTCTAGCTGGGTCTTGATCTTTCCATTTGTCTGCCTGGCTCTCCAGGGGTGTGATTTACCATGCCTGGCTTGGAAGAACATGCCTGGCATTCCTGTTTTTGTAAAAGTAACTTTTATTTTCCTGTTCTAATTGTTATCTTTGAGGCTTACTGCCTCCATCTGCTAACCTAGGCCTAGTCCTGGAAGCTTCTAGTCTCCGTACAATCTCATCTAGGCCCAGAATGTTTTCAGCCTCTGAATAAGTTCACCCCCTCCTGGTCCTTTGGGTGCTCTGGCTGGCTGATTCAACTCAGCTTTTCTGGTTCAAACTCCTCTCAGCTGACTGATTCAATCCGGCTTCTCTCTCTGCCTCTGAATTGCTCTGCTTGGACTCAGACTAACCCTAGCCATCTGTTCTAAGCTTCTGACGCCTCATTCTTCTGCTCCTTCTATCTTCACCTGTGTCTAGCTTGTTCTCTCTCTCAGCTGCCTCCTTCCTATTTTTCTCTCTATACTGCCCCTCAGTACCTTCTCTTTCCTCTCTCTTCTCACAAGGATTAGGCATATCCTATTCTGTCAAATCTTTCTCTGATTCGTCACTTTGTCTGCCACTCAATTAGACATCACTTTCAAACATGGCTGCTTCCTTCTACCAACTAACGTTGCCTTCATTGTTTGGGATTAAGTGCTAAGGGCTGAGCCACACCACAACTAGAAATGGGTTTTTTTTTTCAGTAAATAACAAAATATCTGTGCTCACAGTGTGATCAAATATCCTGCAACACATTTTTTTCATGCAAAGCTCCGAGTTATAGGAAGTGAATCTGTTACTCTCACATGTGTTGAGACCAAGCCTTGAATTTAAGGTCGTCTGATGAGGCTATATTCATGATGCTCACAGTGTTGGTCAGTTATACTACCAGATCCAAACACTCAATGTCTCCATGACATTGGGTGGAACATCTGAGTCTCTGGTCTTTAATCTCCTTATGAAGTTAAGGCATTAAATCTCTTACTTCGTGTTTTTATTTTTTTTTTAATCTGTACATGTATTTAGTTTTGAGCCAGGATCTCAAATAGCTAACTCAGGCTAACCTTAAATCCACTATGTAGCTGAAGAGGATCTTGAATTTCTGATTGTGCTGGGATTTCGTAATCCAAGTGCTGGGATTACAGATGTGTACCACCACCACAGGTTATGGGATGCTAGGTATCAAATGCAGGGCTTGGTATATTCTAGACAAACATTCAAACAATCACACCCCTAGCCCACCAAGGCTCTTTTTGCTTCTAACATTCCACATGGTCCATTCACACTCATGGTAGAACTTCAGAAGCAATGAATCACTTTCAGAAAGTTGCACCACTGATATGGGAAAACCAGAACCTCTGGCCAAATTTCAAGCCAATATTTTTCAAGGGTCCACAGTGCTCTATCCAGGGAGCCATATGCATGGTTAAGATCATGGAGTTTTAAAATTCGGTGTGTGAGAATTTCAGGCATGTGTATAAAACGTTTTGTTCAAATCCAACTCTTAACCCCCAAAAGCATAGATTTTTAAAAATCAGACTTCACATTTGTAAATTGTAAATTTCCTCATCCTGCCTACCTGAATTTCTTAATTAAAACTTGAGATTTAAAACCAGTACTTTTCTCATAGACTTGTGTTAAAGGTTAGCAGACTAAAGGGTGTAAGTACTTGAGGTAGAACCTGATTGTAAGGTGCGTGTCTATCTTCATATTACTTTTATAGTATTTTACACTCTCAGCTGTTTACACAGAGTCTGCAAGTCTGCAACCATCCCCTTTAGTGGAGTGAAATTCAATGAAAGGGAGCACGCGCACGCATGAGAGAGAGAGAGAGAGAGAGAGAGAGAGAGAGAGAGAGAGAGAGAGAGAGCAGACATCATCATATGAGGGAGAACATCCCAGGGCCGTCTAGAAGGGTCTGGATGTGTGCTTCCACAGAGAACTTCGTAATACAAACCCCTGCATGCTGTACACATCACTCAGGACTTAAGCATCTTCTTGAAGCCAGCCAGCCTGCTGCCCTTTGCTTAGTACAGCCCTGGCCTGTCCTTCAGTTTCTGCTGTGGCAAAACTTAATTTGTTTCCATAAGATTATGGTAAGGACTGATTGACTTTCAAAGCAATTACTTCTAGAAAGATCCTCCCAGCAAAGGAATTATAAACACTGATGGATGCCATGGTGCCACACCCTCTGATTGATGAAGATTTCACTGGGATATTCTCCAGTGTACTCACAACTGAAACTGAGCTTGTTTTTATTATTGCTGCTGCTGATACTGCTAGTGTTTGGGCCAGAAGAGAAGTGGGAGAGTTGTGGGCGACAGTTGGCAGAGGGTAGACAGAGCAAGCAAATCTTCCTTTGAGTCTCTTTGTAAGGGCACACGCACACACACACACACACACACACACATAACATACATACACACATATACACACACATACACACACACTCACACACACACATACATACACACATATACACACACATACACACACACATACACACACACACTCACTCACACACACATACATACACACATATACACACACATACACACACACTCATACACACATATACACACACACACTCACACATACACATACATACACACATATACACACACATACACACACACACATACACACACACACTCACTCACACACACATACATACACACATATACACACACATACACACACACACTCATACACACACATATACACACACGCACTCACACACACACATACATACACACACATACACACACACACATACACACACACTCACTCACACACACATACATACACACATATACACACACATACACACACTCATACACACACATATACACACACACACTCATACACACACATATACACACACACTCATACACACACACATACACACATACACACACACAAACCATAACAACAGTTACATCTAGCATCTTCTATCTCAACTAGCTCAGTATACAACCTCCTTTTGATTGTGATTTGCAACGCCCAGGCCCCACAGGCGAGTGGATTGAAGAACTGACTGAGAAACCGCAACACGTGAGTGTCCATGTCTTGAGCTCAACCACCGCCTTGATGTCGTGGACATCTTCCCAGGAGAACTACAACAGCACCATCGTGTCTGTGGTGTCCCTGACCTGCCAGAAACAGAAGGAGAGTCAGCGGCTGGAGAAGCAGTACTGTACCCAGGTAAGAACCCCTAGGACAAACACACCAAGTCCCTGAAGGCCACTTGAAACTCAGCCTGTGGTGATGGGAGAGAGAAACCTCCACAGGCCGTACTGAGTTCTCCTCGGGCACTCAGGAGTGACATTAACAAAACCCACCCCAGGAAACAGGAAACGAGTGGGCGTGGCTGGTCAGTTTCATTTCTCTTACCCTTTGTTAGAGGTCACATTCCCATTGCTTCTGCTTCTTACTCAAGACAAGTTGCCTTCTGTGTGTCAAGAGCTTAGAGAGATGTTGGGGCCCTGTGGTCAATTTGAGGCATCCTGATCTTGCAGAGCAGGGCAGTTATCTAGTGAGATTGACCAAAAATGCGTATAGGATGACTGTACCATATTTCAGAAGCCCAAGCCAGCAAATGATGATGCTTCTGAGTTCACAAAAGAGGGATCTGATTTTATCCTAATATAGATTGTACAGAAGGAGTATCAACACCCATCCCAGAAACAGTTTCCTAGGGATGAGATAGGCAAGTTCAATCTCTCATAGAGGTTTGGTGTCTGTTGCATTTTTTTCGCTTTTATTTTAACTTTAAAAGCAATATGAACTCAATAAAACAAGTTTAAAAACAAATATATATATATACATATATATGTGTGTATATATATATATATATATTTGAGCTATAACAATTTTCTCCTCATCAAACTCAACTAAAAAGTTTTGAAGAATAAATGGGACTAGACAATCACCAGGAGGAGTGGAGCAGGCGAGAATATGCAAATTAGTGGCCCTGTGATTGGCTAGTCATGGATACCTATAGCCAATCAGTGCTGGAGCCCTGTTCTGTTTCCCTGATCTAGCTTTACTTTTCTTCTCTAGAGGTGTGTGTGTGTGTGTGTGTGTGTGTGTGTGTGTGTGTGTGTGTGTGTGTGTGTGTGAGACATTCCCATTCCTCTTGGGAAAATCAGGTATCTGTGAAATTCAAGAAGTGAGAAATTTTAAATTGCTGAGATTGATTCCGGAGCCGTGAGCTTTGGAGAACTAAATGCCTTAGAACGCTGAGACAAGTCCTTCCTAGAGGCGGAATCTACCCCTTGACTCAATCAAATTAAAGAGTAAATATGCTAAACAGATTAACCAGCAATCACAGCTCCATATTCAGTTCATTAGTTTCCTTCCCTGATGATACCCAACATAACCGATTTTAAACTGCTGGGGAACGTATTTCTTTCACAGACAGTGACCTGCAACTCAACTGTCCAGGGTACATTTCCTTCTAGTCCATTCGAATATAACAGATTATGTATCTTTTGCCTGGGAGCCCAAAACAAAAGGTTCTTATAGCTACTATAAATTTAAATGACCCAGAGAAGGGCTCTCTAACTGGATTCTCATACCATTCTCTCAAAGTGCAACATTAAACACTTAAGGATTATGGATGGGCAAGAGCCTGATTTTATTATTATTATTATTATTAGATATATTCTTTATTTACATTTCAAATGTTGTCCCCTTTCCTGGTCCCCCCTCCCCCAAAAATCCCATAAGCCATCTCCACTTCCCCAATCAACCTTCCCCCACTTCCCTCTCCTGGTATTCCTCTACACTACAGCATCAAGTCTTTCCAGGACCAAGGGCCTCTCCTCCCTTTGGTGTCTAACAAGACCATCCTCTGCAGCCTATGAGTCTGGAGCCATGGGTAACTCCATGTGTACTCTCTGGTTGATGGTTTTGTCCCTGGGAGCTCTGGTGTTTAAAGGAGTACAAGAAGCTGGCCAGCATTCCAGGTGTCTTCTCAGACTTTCTGAGGATTGTCACAGGGTTATACCTCCGGCATCCATGGTCCCAACACCACACATGCAAGCACACACATGCACTGTACATGCACTTACCACACACACACAGACACACACACACACACACACAGACACACACACACACAGACACACACACACAGACACACACACACACACAGACACACACACACTGCCACATGCACTTAACACACACACACACACACACATACACACTGCCACATGCACTTACCACACACAGACACACACACACAGACACACACACACACACACACACACACACACACACACTGCCACATGCACTTACCCGTAATTTTCAGATGGGAAAACTAAATTCAAAATGTCTTTAGAAGACTGGACAGATGGCTCATCAGTTAGGAGCACTGCCTGGACAATCATGAAGGCCAGAGTTCAGATCCTAGGATCCACATAACTAAGTCGGGCATCCAGAAAATACTGGTAAATCTCACTCTGAGAGATCATGCGACCTCTTCTGGCCGTCATGTGCACAGGCATAAATAAATACATTTTGTTTTTCACTCTCAAGAGAAGTAGAGTAAATGGCTCAGTTGCTAAAGCACTTGCTGTACTAACATGATCCTCTGTGCCAGGTAAAAACCAGACACAGAACATTCACTGATACCTCTAAAATAAGCATGGCTCTGACTCAAATGCAGGACAAAGTCACCTATCTAAAATTCATGGGCTCAGAAGGATTGCAGACATGGAGCTGTGGCGGGAGGGTTGAAATATTTGTGTATACATAATGAACTTTATATAGGGGTTCAACCATAGTATAAACAAAACATTCATGTGTGTTTCATAGTATCCCCCACACATAATCTAAAGGCAGTTATAAGTAATATTTTAGTATTTGTTCATGACATAAGCATTTATGATGTGAAATTCACTATGTCGGTGGTATAGTGTTGCTCAAATGTTTCAGATTTTGGATAGTTGGATTAGGGATGCTGAGGCTGCAACTGATCATTACAGTCATGGCCTCACTCTCAAGGATTGTGCTTCTTGTGTTTCCTTGATAGTCTCTGAGATACTCTGCTAAAGTCTGCCCTTCAACCCCACTGATACTTCCATGATTCTGTATGTGAAGTAGTTCCTATGTAACAGTGTCGGAGATGGAACAAATAAGACCTGAGTCTTTATTTCATGAAGCACAAAGCCCAGTCTTCTTTCCCAACAGAAAGCTTGCAAGGGTTTAAATTGGTCCTGATCCTAAGTACATATTCTTCATAATGAGTTTGCATGGAGATGACTTCTCTTTATGACCATTCTGGAGCTTCATGAAGATGTTGAACAGGAGATTACTGCTTCATCTGTGTTCTATAAGAAACCGTGTTAGCTACCTGAAATAAATGTGCCCTGAGCATTTTCTCAAAAAACTTAGCACACCTTCACTGATGTCAGAATTGGAATGAGTGCCACATGAGATGTGTGTGCACATTCACTGTTACATGGCATGTGCCTCAACCCATGGATGCTGTTTGACTACTTGCAGGAGTATGTAATAATGAAAGAAATGCAGACAGATGGACATATCATCCTTTCCACTGTTTGAAGGAAGAAATGATGGGGCTAAGAAGCGGGATATGTAAGGGACCAGGAGCCACCCAGCTGGCTGGTGTCAAAGCGGGGTGGGGGGGCACCCTGGATGATTGGTCTTCACAGCTGGTGGTGGTTCTGTGAATAGTTTGTGCTGCCTCATGGGGTAACAGTGTGGTGGAGAGATAGCCAATTTGATAGTCTAGAACACAGACTACAGCATCACATAAAAGTGGGTTTCAGACTTTATCTTCACAGTTATGAGATGACTCTCTCATATATATGCATGTGTGCTTGTATGTGTGTGTGTGTGTGTGTGTGTGTGTTTTGCCTGCATTTGTGACTGTGTGTCTGTGCATGACATGCATGCCTAGTGTCTACAGAGGCCAGAAGTTATCAGATCCCCTGGGGCTATAGTTACTGATAGTTCCGAGTAGTCTTGTGGGTGCTGGGAATTGAACCAAGGTCCTCTGAGAGGGAGAGAAGTCTAGCTTTAAACTTTTGAGCAATCTATCCAGACTCCTCATGTAGTTCTTGATGTCCTCATCTGCAATGTTGGGAGAAATCAGTCCTACCTCACAGATTATAATGAGGTACTGACACAGTGTCTGAAGGACTTTTAAAGAGAGGAAAAGAAGGGTCAACTTTTGTGATTATATAGGCTTAGCTGGATATTTTTGGCTCAAGGGAGAGTGACCCAGTGGCTGTCTGGGTCCTGGTATCTGGAATAAACATACATCAGAAAGGTAACAAAGAAAGTATCACAAGGGTGGATGCAGGACCAACCCAGACAGAGGAAACTTTGTGCTCATTTCATGCAACCCCCCACATAACAGCAGACTCTGTGTTTCTTGCAACTTTTCTTCTTAGTGTTTTTCCTCCTGTGTCTTTAGGTCAGTAGGGACAGGCAGACCCAGTGCATTCTGGGAGTCATATTGAATTTAATGGAGTGGCTGGGATTGAAGTAAGCCAGCAATGGAAGAAAGAGCTATAGGATGGGTATAAATTAAGTGGAAAGATTGGTTAACATTTTATTATATTGATTATATCAAAGATCATATTGTATGTATTAATATATTAATTTTACTATATTCATAAATTTGATAATAATCAGTTGATTGGCTAGTCATTAGAAAAAATTAGAAACAATGGCACAGCAAAATTAAAGTGTTTAATTCTATATTAAACTTACTATATAGTTCAGGCTGGCTTTGAACTCCTGAACTTTCTTGCCTTTACATAACAAAGAATTAGGAATCTGTAATATAGGTTGACACTTTAACAAGTATTTAGGGATTGATGTTTCTAATTGTTTTTCACAAAGACATTTAACATTACAGGCCTCTGTCTTGTTTATAAAGCGATACGATTTTTTTCTCATGTCTCTCCCTTGTCTAAAAGACATCATTTCCCGAGGTTAATGACTGCCATGTACTTAAGTGGCTGGAACTCTAGGTGTTCACTGAACAGTTAGAAACAATTGCTGCCTAAAAGATTATCAAACTAAAAGGGGGGGAAGGTAACACTATCCTGAAACAGCCTACATGATTTGTGTCTTATGTTGGTCTAAATAGCAATACGAAGGATTAGAGAGTCAGGTGAGTCTTTACAAGTGTGTCAGAATGTCTCAAGTGCCCTGTCACAGCAAAAATAAAATTCTCTAGCAGTGATGCTAGCGTACCCCACATGTGTGGTTCACCAGCACCCTGTTTATGCGTATGTTAGAGGGCAGTCAGGAGGAATGCCTGCTGAGACTAAGGCTTTGGGGAAGAAAACAGAAAAGTTTGGTCTGTGGCTCTTCTGTTAATGAACAATTGATCTGCTGAGTAAACATTGGCTTTGTTACATAGAATACAATCGTCATAAAACAGTACTGTTCTGTCATGCACGGCATGCACTATCTCTCCTTATTTTTATTTTTATTTTACTTTCTAAGACCACGGTTTCACATAGCCCGTGCTGATCTCTAACTTACTCTATAGTTCAGGCTGGCCTTGAACTCCTAAACTTCTTTGTCTCTACCTCCCCAAGTATTAGGACCCTGCAGTGTGCCTCCATGCCTAGTGTATATTCTTGCTCATAGTCTGTATCTCTAGGTGACAGTCTTGTTGAGTAACCTTGATAAAGAAATCTAAATACGGATAAGATCTAACTGTAAATGGGTGTAAGCGGGCAAAGAAGGGGAGAGCACTAATTAACTGTTCCTGTAGTCATCTCTCTTGTGCTTTGCCAGTGTGCAGAGAGAGCAGACTGTATTCTACTCAAATCATGACCTGCGTACTACACATAACCAGCTTCTGAAACTCACAACGTTGAAATTCACATCCAGCACTGTTTATCTTCATAATTTTAATGAGACTTTAAAAAGCACACCATAAACTGCCAATAAAATTGTTATCCACTTATTTTGTTCATTCCTGTAGAAGTTTCGCATTTTATGTACCCCAGAGGCCAAAACAATGGATCTTAAGAGATGACGTGTTTCAGGTCTAAGCGTCTCACAATCTGAGATGCATTATTACCTACGTTAATAAAATGAAGACACAAAGGTAACAACGTTAAATGAAGTATAGACAAAACCTTGTGTTTATATTTAGCGGAGTTGGGTTTTTATTTCAAACAACATGATGAGAATTAGTTTTTCCTCACTAAGTGAGACTGTCTTAAATATTGGAAGCACTTAGCATTAAAGCTGGGGCTGGATAGATAATCCAGAGAGTAGATAAAGTACTTAGGACAAATGTAAGGACCTGGGGCACATCCTCGCCATCATGGGGAAGGCTGGACAGGGGCGTACATACCTGTAATCCCAGCTCTGAGAGCTGGAGACTGGCCAGGCAGTGTAGGCGACAGGGTTCTGTGAGAGACCTTGTCTCAAAAACTCATGTGCAGAGTGACAGAGGAAGATACCTGATAATGGCCTCTGGCCTCTACCAATGCACATGTGGGTGCACAGGCATACACATATATACTTCATGCAAATGTACAGACACGAATGCCGCATACATGATACACATTAACCCACTCACTTCTTAACCTTGAACTGAAGCACCAATCCCACATATGCAAACATGGATCTTTCATACATCCACTTTGTTCCTACATGTATGTCCCTACTATTTCTCTCTGTATCACTCCGGTCACATAACCAACAAAAACAGAGAGACACGGTCTCTATGACATCATTTTATAAGGCTACAATAGCCTTTCAAAGTGCTCTCAGCTGTGCCTTGACTTGCCCTGAGTGCAGATTTGCAGATTAGAAGTCACAGCGTCCGGCTTCTCCTCCCGACAATAACCGTGAGCATCGGATCTGACCTTGACCATTCTCTGGCTTTGCTTCTCCATCTATTAAATCAGAGATCTGAATAGATGATCTCTGAGGTCATTTCCATCTCTGTAATTAGATATTATATGCTTCAAAGTGATGAGAGACTAAAGACAGCTCTGCACTGATCTTGGCGTGTCATCAGCTGACACCACAAGTTAGGACGTCAGGCTCCCCTCATGGCATCCCTGATTTGATTATGGTTCCGGGGGGGGGGGATGCTCTAGTGTGCGTGGTTACACTCGACAGTGATTCATTGGTGGGCAGCCTGTGGCGCATATTAAATCCAATCATGGAATTTCAATGTCCGCGATCTCCTTCTGAATTCACATAAACTACAAATCATCCTAATTTTAAAGTCTAACCTTCCCCACAGCATGAGTTAAAGATGCTGGATTTCAAAGTCAAGTATTATGTTCTAACAACTTGCTTCAGTACCTGTGTCTTGCTCTGAAAGCCTCGCTCTACATAAATCTTATTGGGTGTTTGCTTTAAGGTGAACTCAAGCAAACCTGTAATTGAGAACCTAGTTCCCGGTGCCCAGTACCAGGTTGTGATGTACCTAAGAAAAGGCCCGTTGATTGGGCCACCTTCTGACCCTGTGACATTTGCCATTGGTAAGTTGTTAGCCACAATAAATAAATAAATTAATAAATAAACAAACAAACAAACAAATAAGACCTATTGTTACCAGATTCCTGGTTAGAAGGGTCTTCCCTCTGAAGTCATCAAATCATCATAAATGGAAGAATCGTGAGGCTGTGCTCAATATCCCTGCATCAGATTATAAGTTTTTCAATATATGGGATATATCTTCCAGGGAATGCCTCCAAATGCACAAAGATGAAACCAAAACCATGAATATTCTTGTTACTTAATATATAGAATGATGTCGTGTATGCATTTAATCTATGGATACCTTCCCATACTCCTTAGCCAATGCTGGATCAATCTTTTATAATATCCAATACAGAACAAATATTACACAAAGAGATTACTATATTGTTTAGAGAAAAATAATCTTTAGGGGTCTGTCCCTGTTCAGTGCAGATGCAAGGCAAAACTGAGGACAAGTCTCCATTCCGTTGTTCACTGAATTAAATAAACGGATTCTAGTACCTGCTAGACGTGAGGAACTGACTACCTCGAATAAGCAGCTTTGTATATTTGGAAGACATCCTTCTGTTTACTACATAGAGGAGAAAGTCAGAAGTAAATATCTATTTACTTTAGTTTTTGTGTGATGAAGAGAATGATTGCCCTGATTGTTCCAGTCAAAGCCACTCTACAGACACTAACGCCCCTTCTGGTTTTCTCTCTTTACCCTCTGCCCTTCTCTCTTTCAGTTCCCACTGGGATAAAGGATTTAATGCTCTATCCTTTGGGTCCCACGGCAGTAGTGCTGAGTTGGACCCGACCTTACCTGGGAGTCTTCAGAAAATACGTGGTTGAAATGTTTTACTTCAACCCTACCACCATGACCTCGGAGTGGACAACCTACTACGAGATAGCGGCGACCGTCTCCTTAACTGCATCCGTGGTAATCTTCCCTTAGCCAGCTGGTGCATTCTCATGTGAATGGTCATGCCTGTGTCACAACTATGTTAGAGAAAATCATCTGTGCACAAGGCCATTTTGGACAATAGCTATTTGGTCTGCATAGGCAGAGAGCTCTTTCCAAGGACTTAGGGGGGTTTTGATTGCTGGGGTTGGGTTTTATTTAGTGTAATTAGTTTTGTGTTGTATTGTTTGGTTTTGAGAGAGCCTCCCTCATATAGCCAAGGATGACTGTGAACTTTGGGGATGCCTGATTCTGCTTCAACTGTGATGGGATTAAAGGCGCTCCAGGCCACTCTCACTTCTTGTTGGGTTGCTGGTTCGTGGTTTTATAGTTCTTTGAGGTTTGATTCTGTCTTTGTCTTTGGAGAGAGAGAGAGAGATAAAGTTAGTTGTGAAACTAACTCTCACCTCATTGGTATTTTTCTCATAATGAGTTTCTTCCAATCAGAGCAGACTTAACTCTCCTCTCATCACAAGAGGTCTTCCCTCTGGTCTTCTACAGATGACTGACTCTGTCTGTCTCTGGCCTTGACTCCACTTGGCCTGTACAAATCAACAAATACTTGCATTGCTAACCCTTTGGAAACAGCTTTCAAAGCTTATGTAATAATTGTTCTTTCTGAGATTAGATTCATTTTGCAAAATGTGGGGAACCTGTGTGTGGCGCCTGAAGCATACAGTTGCTCTTCAAATGGAAGACAGTCTGCTCATCACCACCCAATAAGACTGCTGCTCATTCTCACCCTCGAAGAATACTAACCCTTTTTCCTAGAGGCAGGAAAATAAATATGCGCAAACACTTATAAATAAGTGTTACTTCATTATGCGATATATCTTTGGAAATGGCGAAGCAATGCCCATATTTACTCTTTCAATCATTTTTTTTTAAAAATTATATATCTCATTTCATTTATGGCTCATTTCACTTCAAAAATAATTCTAAAGACATAGGAAAAGAAAACAAAATCATTAATGTTTATCATGACCCAAGGAAAGGAAGTCAACTTTATAAATCCTGCTTTCCTCTTAGTCTTTTGTCTCCTGATTTTCCTCCATCCTTCTTCAGAGAATAGCAAACCTACTGCCGGCGTGGTACTACAACTTCCGCGTAACCATGGTGACATGGGGAGACCCAGAATTGAGCTGCTGTGACAGTTCCACCATCAGCTTCATAACAGGTGAGTTCTGGAGAGAAAGGGTCCCACAGGAGACACCATCATGAGCAGGTACCAGGGGGTCACATGCGCAGAAGATGCCAGTCATTCATCAATGCCTTGGCATCTTCATAGAAGATACACCCTTGATTCCGGTGTCTCAGAATTAGTTGATAAGCAGTAGAAATGAGCATCTGACCTTAAAATCTGCAGTTCCTGCCCTCGACGTTTGTTCATTTGGAGTCACTGCCCTTGATATAAGCTCTCCAGGCAGCATCGATCAGAACAAAGCCAGAGGCAGCAAACACAGCTTTCGGCTTCCCCTGCACGCTTGACTGATGTTACATATCAGGTCATCAGATCTCTGAGAGTGTTTCATTGCCTCATTACTTACTCCATTTCTGTACTCACTGGCTGTTGGTTCTAGAGTCCACTGAGGAAGGGTTCACACCAGTGGGGCTCTGCCTCAGGTTCACTGTGAGTCTGAGCAAGTTAAGTTTCCCAAGCCTCAGGTCCGTGTAAGGCGCAAAAGAGAATGATGCAGAATGTTTATTCCATCATGACAAGCGACGACGACAACTTCTCTATCCAACAAGCCACTTAGCAAATTACCAGGCAACAAGGTGCTTAAATTACGTCAGTCTTAGTTTCCCCCAAAGCTTTAAATCATGCAGGCCCCTGGACAACATTGGAGAAAACAATATAAATGAATAATTCATTCAATGAGACACTGACCCTGGGGCTGGGGAGGAGGGCCAGTGGCTAAGAACACTTGCAGCTCTTCCAGAGAAGCTGAGTTCAGTTCCCTGCACCCAAGTTGGGTGGTTCACAGCCACCTGTAACTCCAGCTCTAGGGACCGGATCCCTCTTCTGACCTCCATGGGCACCTGAGCTCACATGCGTATAACCTCATACAGATACATACATACACATAAATTAAAAAGAAAATAAATCTTAAAAATAAAAGAAGCAATAACCCTTATGTTTGGACCAACACTGTTCAAGAACTTTCTTTGGAGGGAGAGTCATATTGGGAAAACAGTAGGGATGACAAACGCTAGCCTGCCACTTCCTTTAGTCTCCAGGATCCAGCATGCTCTCTGTTCCAGATGTCAATAGTCATGTTAGAAGGGACAATGAGAAAACCCCAGAAGAGGAAGGGGTACCAAACACTAGGTAAACACTATGGTCCGCGGTCAAACTGCATTAATAAGTACATGTTTGATCATAATTAAATTTCACTCTAATTCTTTCTCGGTAGCTCCATGGAGAATTGCTTTCAGAGAATGGGTACCCTTCCCTCCCTAGATAGAACGGATGCCTCCCTTTCAAAAGACTTGGCCTCTGACTAGCTCTGCTCATTTCTGGTTGCAGACATTTGAGTGAACCATCTCAATGATTTTGAACCTCCTTTCCTCAACAGTGGAACTCTCTGAGACCCTGCCAACTGACCTGTACAGCAAAAGTTCATGAATTAGGTTATGGCCTTCACAGTCTTGGGCAGCAGCAATAGTGAAGTCCTGAGAGCCGGGGTTCTGCCTGCTGTATTGTGCTTTTTAAAATGATCACCTGGGACTGGAAAGATGGCTCAGCACTCAAGAATTCCTGCTGCTCTTGCTGGGTGCCTGGGTTTAGTTCCCATCATCCATGTCTGGTAGCTCATAACCACCTATAACTACAGCACCAAGAGATCTGACGCCATCTACTGGCTCCACTGGGTACTGCACTCCTGTTCACAACCATCCTTCCCGTGTGTACACACATACACATAATTAAAAATAAAAACAAAATCTTTAAAACAAAATGAAATTAGAACCTTCCCGGAGTGTAGCAAAATTTACAGCAGTTTAGATGAGATGTAGCAAGTCCAGATAAATAATCTGCGTCTCTAAATGCTCTCTCTACCTTAGTGACTAATATTTTATCTCCAACGAAATGATCTTTGAGAACGTGTCATTGTTCCTGGTGAACAGCTTAGCCATGCTGGCATTAGCAGTCTAGAGTTTTTCCAAAACTGTTTTCAAGTCTCACATCTAAAACATGGGTCTAGTAATAGCACAGTGTAAGAATTAAACTGTATTATGCAAATCATTAAAATATTTTACAGGGGTGAGGAGACAGTTCAGCTTTATTGAGAACAGACAATGATCTTCATTTTCTAGGACCCAAGTAAAAGCTGGATATAGTCGCCTGTATCTGTAATTCCAGCACTGAGAGGCCTGGTAGATCTCAGAGCTCACTGTCCCGAAAGGGAGAATTCCAAGTTCAGAAAGGATGCTATCTTAGATAAATGATAGATAGATAGATAGATAGATAGATAGATAGATAGATAGATAGATAGATAGATAGACAGACAGATAGATGTCATTGATTGATAGAGATATATAGATGATAGATAGATAGATAGATAGATGTGATTGATAGAGATATATAGATGATAGATAGATAGATAGATAGATAGATAGATAGATAGATAGATAGATAGATAGATAGAGGTAATTAATAGAGATATATAGATGATAGATAGATGATAGATGGATAGATAGAGGTGATTGATAGAGGTGATTGATAGAGATATATAGGTGATTGATAGATAGATAGATTGATTGGTTGATTGATTGATAGAGATATGTAGATGATAAATAGATAGATAGATAGATGTGATTAATAGAGATATATAGATGATTGATTGATTAATTGATTGATAGAGATATATAGATGATAGATAGATGTGATTAATAGAGATATATAGATGATTGATTGATTAATTGATTGATAGAGATATATAGATGATAGATAGATAGATAGATGTGATTGATAGAGATATATAGATGATAGATAGATAGATATGATTAATAGATAATGACAGACAGACAGACAGACAGACAGACAGACAGAAATAGAGCCAGGTGTCCCTTTCTGTCTCTGGTCCCTGCGTGCATATGCATGAGCAGCACACCTAATCCCTCCCCCCCACACACACACCATACACACACACACACACACACACACACATCATACAAATACCACAGACCTACAAAAAATATACATACAAATGCATGTATACACACATACACATTTATGTGTATATTCATATATTAAACTGGCTGAAAATCCAGCCCTTTAGTTCTTTGACTTTTGTCATTTCAGACAAGAGCCCTATGTTTTAAAAATGAGGTTCTCCTGACTTGCTTTTCTATGTTTTACATTTTAATCTGGGTTGTCAAATCATATGGTGTAAAAGGAGACTAGCTAACTGGCTGTAAAGGGTGCAGGCCAGTAACCCCAGCTACTTGTGAACTTGAGATGGGAAGATGACACGTTCAAATCCTGCCTGGGCTACAGGGTGAATTCAAAGCCAGCCTGGGCAACATAGTGAGATGCTGTCTCAAAATAAACAGGGCAGGAGGCTAGTGTGTCGATCAGGATTTGAGCCCTTGTGACTCGCAGGAGGCTCTAAGTTCAGTGGTTCCGTCCTCACTACTTCCCTCACCAGAAGAATTAACTTTGACTTATTCAGACTTCAATCTACTACCAGGGTTAGGCAACTTGTCTGAAAACCAAATTCATAGTAATTATTTTAGTATACCGAATAACGATTAACAAACAACTAGTGACATCTTGTGGCCTTTGGCAATATGTGAGATTTTAAAGCAACAAGTAGCAAATCTGAAGGCTCAGCCCTGTGAGGAGGACCAGGTCCATACTTCTTGACTTGTACACACTTCTTGACTTGTACACACTTCTTGACTTGTACACACTTCTTGACTTGTACACACTTCTTGACTTGTACATACTTCTTGACTTGTACATACTTCTTGACTTGTAATTTCAAGAGCATTTCTTACCCTCACCAAAATTAAAATATAAGGAAATACTCCTTTGAACAAAGCAGTGTATAGGTATCGACATATGGTGAAGTATACTAGAATATATTAAGAGGCTATCAAAAATCATAGGTATTTCTCTGAGTTAGCTCATTATGGACTATGACATGGACATTTTTGTCTTATGTTACTGTGACAGAATATCCTGAGACAATAAACTTATGATAAGAAACGCTGTCTGTGAACTCGTGGTTTCTGAGGTTTTAGTACAGAATGAGGCAGAACACATGGTAGGAAGCTTCTGAAGCAGACAAGCCCCTCGGCTCCTGGCATTTGGAAAGTAAAGCGAACAGAGCAAGAGGAAGAGACCAGGCATATACCAAAGTATTTGCTTCCGGGTCAAATCCCCGGTCACCTACTTCCTGTCACTGGGCCCCACCCCTAAGGTTTCTATCACCTCCGCAGCCTTTGAATGGGCATTCAGGACCCAAACAGCAAGAGCATTGCTGACAATTAGGGATTGTGTTGTTGGACATAAGGGAAGAGGCAGCTCATACTTCATGGGAAACATGCTTGGGTGGTGCAGGCATGCATGTAAGCATGTGCTCTATATAGATGCTGTGCAGCTGTCACACATTACACACGCATGTAAACACGTGCTCCATATAGATGCTGTGTAGCTGTCACACATTACACACGCATGTAAACACGTGCTCCATATAGATGCTGAGCAGCTGTCACACATTACACACGCATGTAAACACGTGCTCCATATAGATGCTGTGTAGCTGTCACACATTACACACGCATGTAAACACGTGCTCCACATAGATGCTGTGCAGCTGTCACACATTGCACACGCATGTAAACACGTGCTCCATATAGATGCTGTGCAGCTGTCACACATTACACACGCATGTAAACACGTGCTCCATATAGATGCTGTGTAGCTGTCACACATTACACACGCATGTAAACACGTGCTCCATATAGATGCTGTGCAGCTGTCACACATTGCACACGCATGTAAACACGTGCTCCATATAGATGCTGTGCAGCTGTCACACATTACACACGCATGTAAACACGTGCTCCATATAGATGCTGTGCAGCTGTCACACATTACACGTGCATGTAAACACGTGCTCCATATAGATGCTGGGCAACTGTTACACATTACACACACATGTAAACACATGCTCTGTATAGATTCTGTGCAGCTGTTACACATTACACATGCTGTAAGACCTTTAGGGGTTAGTAGGTCTTGAAATCATCGTCTACTAAGAATCCTTGTTACCTATTAGTGTCCTATTAAAGGGAATGATCCTCATGATTTCTAGAAATTCTACATCAAAGATTTTGGTTGAACTTACGCCATGCCTTGGGGGTAAAATGTTTGCTTTCTAGACACTTTGCAATTTGAATTTAATTGTATATTTGTTCTTTAAGATCTTTAGAGTTTTGGAACACTTTAAACAATAATTTTACAAGCACCCTCAGAGCTTATATGATATGAAGTTTAAATAAAATTTCCTCCTCAGCAAAATATTATGTTTTAAATTAAATTAAAATTTAATTTTAAAGTGTTAGAATGTGGAGTAAAGAAATAACCTCAGTGCTAGGTTTAAGCCCTGGGCCTGACTGTAAAATCTATTTTTTCTTACTGCTTACATCAGCTGCGTTTCCTTGGAACTCCCTTTCTGCAGAGCATAAGGCTAGACTCCATCAGTGATGTCGCTGTGCTATGTCAGAAATAACCTTGGTCAGATCTTCTTCCAGCACCTTTATTTTCTCTTTCTTCCCATCTACCCCACTGTTCTTTGGTCTCCTAAGTACCTTTCATGCGTCACAATGAGAAATTTAATAGTCCAGGACCTCAGATTTCTCAGTATTGGGATAATTACCAATGTCTTTTATCACTGAGTGATGTACCCAATATGCCTGAACAATCAAACACTTTAGACATCTTGAAACAGCAGCTTATACAGGAGGTCTTAATAGCCTCAGGCAGAGAGGTGTCCAGCTGTTTGTGTCTAAGATGGACCCATAGAGTGTGGACCACTGACTTCCATGTTTGTTTCTGAGATACTGTCATGTGGTATGAAGTTGAATTTTCTTTTCTTTTCTTTTCTCTTTTTTTTTGTTTTTTTGTTTTTTTTTTGTTTTTTTTTTTGTTTTTTCAAGAGAGGGTTTCACTGTGTAGCACTGGCTGTCCTGGAACTTGCTCTGTAGACCAGGCTGGCCTTGAATGTAAAGAGATCCACTTTGCCTCCCAAGTGCTGGGATTAAAGGCATGTGCCACCACTGCCTAGCTTGAAGTTGAATTTGAATTTTCTAAGTCAGCTTCATTTAGGATCGCACACTTGGCTGGGAAGTACTTCAGCCACGAATGAGCCTTTATCCTAAGCTGTACCTCTTTCCCCGCAGCCCCCGTCGCTCCAGAAATCACATCTGTGGAGTACTTCAACAGCCTGCTGTATATCAGTTGGACCTACGGGGATGCCACCACTGACCTGTCCCACTCTAGGATGCTGCACTGGATGCTCGTTGCAGAAGGGAAGAAGAAAATCAAAAAGAGTGTACGTTCCTTTGAGTCCTGGCATTGGGCGTCCAAGCAGTTGGTGACACGAGCTGTTGACAACCCTTACTTAAGCTGACCTTTCCAAGTCTTTGACAGGAGCTGAAATCATTGCTGGTTCCAATTTCACCTGTATTTAAAGTTGTAATTTGAGAGCTGAGTCTAGTAGCACTGGAGAGGTAAGGGCATGAGAGGGAGTTTAAGGTCACCTTCAATACACAGCGAGTTCAAGACCACCCTAGGACACATGAGAGCTTTTTCTTCAGGGTGCTGAGCACTGTCAAACAAGCTACTGCTCGTCCATGTTAATATTTTCACAGTGATCCACATTACCCAGATATCTGAGAGCATTTGAGATACTGGTATCTTCTCTCTGCCTTATTAAGCTTTTGACCGTGATTAAACTACGGCAGCCAAAACAAATAAAAGGAAAGTGGATTGAATAAAGTAGAGGATGAGAGTCATCCTGGTCTCCTCTGCTGCTGCCCCACCCACCTCTGTGGTGTTGCCATTTAGGCTTCGCTCCTATGGTGCACACACCAGTCTGAAGGAAGAGACCAAGAGCAATGATAGAGACCCAGCACTTTCAGGATGGGAACTAACCTAGAAGTTGCCCATTTTTGTCTCTACTTGCAATCTATTGGTCAGAACTGGATCATGTAATCCTTTATATAGGAGACAGGAAATAGAGTCTTCATGCAAACAGCTGTGTATGTACAAACTGTCTACGTGTCTTCAGAACCATACAGTAAGTGTCTTTTCTAGAAGCTCTTGTGAATTTGTGGAATGACACCAGAATAAGGGCCAACACTTTAGAAAATTGTCCAAGCTGGTATGCGTTGTGTACTTTAAGAGAGCTTACATTCAAACAATCCAGTCCAGCAATCACATAATAGTCAACTGTAGGTTTCAGTGTAAACTCATGGGGTTCGAGCTGTCTGATAGAGCCCTGGAGTTCGTATCTGTGTGCTTGCTGTGTAGAGCTAGGTGCTGGCTCACACATTCCACCCTGAAATCACAAATCTTGATGGTCTTGCAGGTGACACGCAATGTCATGACGGCCATCCTTAGCCTGCCTCCAGGAGACATCTACAACCTGTCTGTCACAGCCTGCACTGAGAGGGGGAGTAACACCTCCACGCTCCGCCTTGTCAAGCTAGGTAAGAAGAGTGCACAGGCAAGGGCTGAAGATGCTGGGTTGGGGTAAGGACCATCTGCAACCCTTATTCAGCAGGGGCGCCTCAGCTCAGGGGACCCAAACCAAGAACAAGGGATTCTCTCTGAGAAGTACAAAACAGACACACTAGAAAAAGAACACAACCATGCTGGTATGAGTTTTGTTTGTATGAGTGGAGTGTAAACCAGGCTGTGAGGCAGACCTTTGCCCTTCTTAGCAGCATTGGAGGGACCAAGGAGCCTTAGGAACGTTAGAGATGAAAGACCTTGCTTGTTGTCTAGTTTGGTGTCTCCGCCCACTCCGACAGCATTCTCTTTCATACAAATAGTATTCCTTATTCACTTAGGTTGAATAAAATACCTTGACTTTATTGAAGTTAGTACCATTGCATAATTCCTCGACACAAGAGGAGAATAATTTATAACAGGGAAAGACAGATTACACTAATTTGTTACAAAATGAGATAGATTCGCTGCAGGTGGATTCCCACACAGCTGTTTCCTCTGAAGGAAACATAGGTATTTTGATGCCCATGCACACTAAGTTTGGAGTTAAAAAATAAGAGAAAATCAGTAGTAGGAAAGGGGATCTGGAGAAATGGATTAGTAGTAAAGGGCGCTTATGGCGCATTCAGAGGGTTTTAAACCTCAGTTCACCACACCAGGCAGCTCACAGACACCTATGACTCCAGCTCCAAGGGACCTGTCACCTCTCTGGCCACAATGGACTCCTGCACACACACCTGCACAAACACACACTCTCACACATAGACATACAAGCAAAAGAAAATAAATCTTTTCTTTGACAGGAAAGGAATAAATGTGAAGATTAACTGGTTTATCATAAATAACCAAGCAAGCATAGAGGATAGCCTTGAATAAAACTGTAGCTAGAGTGAGAGCAACCAAGAAGTGCTGGCGTTGAATGAGGCAGAAAGGAAAATTACCTCAGCTATGGCAGATGTCGCAGAGAAAGGAAGCTAGCACAAGAAGTTGGCTGTACGTCCAGTCAGTAACCTATTGTATTTGGTTATGAGTCAGAGGAAAGGAGTTCTGAGGCTCTAAATACAAAGAAGTAATGATTTGGTCTGCCTTGATCGTTACTTACCAAATGCACTTTATAGTTTGTCTAATACTGTGCCCAGTAAGTATGTGCAATTACAATGGCTACTCATGGAAAAATCTACCATGCGTTAAGAGCACACTTAATTTTGATGCCTAAAGGGAGTTTTGGAAAGGGCACTCAACCACTGACCATGGGTGACAGAGGATGAGCTGGCAGAGAGCTGTGAGGTCGGCTTCTAGGGCATCATTGGTGTAAGTGTGGTCGTTCATAAGCAATGCATGCTGAAGACAGGGTTCTTAATCCAGCCTGCCACAGACTAAAGGAAACAGAATCCAGACACTCATCAATACCAATATCTCATCAATACCAAGGCTCGCAGCAGAGATGTCAGCGCTGGTGTTTCAGAAGCCACCGTCCCTGTGCAGAATCATGCTAACTCCTCACCGGCGCTTCGCCGGGTTCAAGGGAGTTTCAAATGGTTTGTTATTCCTCGTGCTCGTACCTGTAGTGCAGAGGATCACACAGGCTCATCTCCAGAAGCCTAAGCTCTCTGCAGTCACATGGCTCTCAGCAGGGTGTTTTGAGAAATGCTTAGGAAATTGGAAACAATCTCGGCAGACAAGTGCTCACTGCCAGCCTGACACAGAATTTGATCCCTAGGAACCACATCATGGAAGGAGAGAACTGACTCCTGGGAATTGCCCTCTGACCTCCACATGCAAGCTGTCGAATCATAGTCTTCTCATTTCCCCCGACAAAGAAAGAAATGCAGAAACTAGTCTTTAAAACACAGGTCCCAACAAAAGAAAACAACATTTCTTCATTTTATCCAATACATACTTTCCTCGGCATCTACCATGTCTGAAGATGGATGGCCTCAGACTCTTAGCTCAGTGGCAAAAGCTAAATTCTTATGGAGACGCTGATGCTACAAGCAGAGATAGAGTGCTGGATAATTTTAATGTTGTACCTTAATCACATGCGAAAAAATCATTCCTTATGGCAACCTCTAAAAAGTTAATTTACCTAATTCCTTGAAAACTGTTTAATATTATGAAATAGAAAAGCATGTATGATTTCTACTCATGATGAGTTTATTCTGGTGTCATATTTAAATGCCATGAGAGAGCCATCCAGATAGTTCAGTGCTTGCTGCTGGCATGATGACCTGAGTTACATCCTTGGGACACACATGATGGAAAGACAGAACCACTTCCCAAAAGTTGACTACCACACAAGCGCCATGGCACATGGTATACACACACGCACACACACACACACGCATACACACACACATACGCATCAAACATACACACATACACATGTATGCACATACTTATACACAATACACATATACACATACATACACACATGCACAACAAACACACACATATATACATGTATGTATCCAAGTACTTAGACAGAATACACATACATACATACACATATGCACAACAAACACACAAATGCATATATGCACATACATACATATACCACAAACACACACATGCACATACATACATACACACACAAACACACATGCATACATATGAACACACATACATGCACACATATGCACACACATGCACACACATACACACACGAACACACACAAGCATACATACACACATGTACTCATGCACATACATGCACACACATGCACACACATGTATACATGCACATACACACATTACATACACACACATGCACACACACAAATGTCAAAATTAAAAAGAAAGCATAGTTGGGTCAACAATGAAAGCAGAGGATTCCCTGTGAAAGGTTAGTTATCAGGTATGGAGAAAACCACTGTGATTTAGTCAGATCCGATGAGAAGTAAGGGCGACTCTCGGGGAGGTGGCTGTAACAGAGATGGAGAGATTTGGACAGGATTCGGGAGATACTTCAGAGATTGAGGCTCCAGAACTTTCTTTTTGGACAAATGTAGGAAGTGAATGAAAGAGAAATTAAGAATAACTCCTCAGCTAGGCTCTTAAGCAACTCTGTTTTATGGTTGTGTAACTCAGGGAGACACAGAGATGAGCAGGATCTGTGGAGGGTTAGTGCAGAGGGGTGTTAAGAGTACATGGTTCGACAGCCAGATTCTGAGACAGACAGGCATAATGTCGCTGTGGTCCTCTGGGTGCCAGATCGGCAGGCCAGCGCGTCTGCAGGTGAGCGGCGCCACGGAGAGTGTGCAGATTGCACTCCGCCATCTTTGCTCCAGTGACTGGGAAGTTGGGACAGCCAGGTTCTGAGACAGACAGGCATAATGTCGCTTGGGTCTCGGGCGGCTTGTGTGTATGCGGCTCCCAGGTGCGGGGCTGATCTGCAGTGACCAGCACGCCAGCTCTGCTGTGGGACTTCTGCCTGGCAGAGGGACCCCGCACTGGGCGGGAGCCTACCAGCTTTCCTTCCGCGACCTCTGTTCCCGCAGACTGCACTGAAGAGACAGGTACCCCAAGCTCCCTATCCCCAATATAACATCACTTGGGACACGGCCTGTTGGGGCTTCCGTCTGTGCCTGAGAACGGGTCAGCGCTGTGGTCCTCTGGGTGCCAGATCGGCGGGCCATCGCGTCTACAGGGTGAGCGGCGCCACGGAGAGTGCCCTCCGCCATCTTTGCTCCAGTGGCCAGGTAGTTGGGACCACCAGGCTCAGAGACAGACAGGCATAATATCGCTTGGGTCTTGGGCGGCTTGTGTGTATGCGGCTCCCAAGTGCGGGGCTGATCTGCAGTAACCAGCGCGCCAGCTCTGCTGTGGGACTTCTGCCTGGCAGAGGGACGCCCCTCCCCCCCCCAGGAGAGATCACTCACCCCTGCACAGGGCAGGAGCCTACCAGCATCCCTTTGGCGACCTCTGCTCCAGGAATCCACTAGGCTGAGCCTTTAGATGTGCAAGGCCTCCCCAATATAAGATCACTTGGGGCAAGGCACATTAGGGCTCCAAACTCACTCAGGATCAGGCAGGCCCCAGAAATCGGTGCCAGGGGAATCCTGGTAATCCGGGGGGGGGGCAGAAATAGCTTTGAAGGCTCACAGGAGGTCCAACCAACAGCCAGTGGCAGCAGGACCAACTAACACCAGAGGTATCCAGATGGCAAAAGGCAAACGTAGGAATGTTACTAACAGAAATCAAAGTAATGTGGGACCATCCGAACCCAACTCTCCAACAGCAGCAAGTCCTGGATACCCCACCACACCCGAAGGACAAGATCTGGATTAAAAATCACTTCTCATGATGCTATTAGAGGATCACAAGAAGGACACAAATAAATCTCATAAAGAGTTACAGGAGACCATGAATCAACGGTTAGAAGCCCTTACAAAGGAAACACAAAAATCGCTTAGAGAAATGCGGGAGAACATGGATCAAAAGATGGAGGCGCACAAGGAGACAACACAAAAATCGCTTAACGAGATGAATCAACGGGTAGATGCACTCACAAAGGAATCACAAAATTGGCATAAAGAAATGCAGAAGAATATGGGTCAACAGATGGATGCCCATAAAGAGGCAACACAAAAATTGCTTAAAGAAATGAATCAACGGTTAGATGCCCTTACAAAGGAAACACGAGAACTGCTTAAAGAAATGCAGGAGACGATGGATCAACAGATGGAATCCCATGAGGAGGAAACACAAAAATCGCTCAGAGAAATGCAGGAGAACGTGGGTCATCAGGAAGAAATCCTGAAAGAGGTAATGCAAAAATACCTTAAAGAAATACAGGAAAATACAAACAAACAAGTGAAGGATCTCAGCAAATCCATCCAGGAACTAAAAAAGGAAGTAGAAACAACTAAGAAATCACAAAGGGAGACAACTTTGGAGATAGAAAACCTTGGGAAGAAATCAGGAGTCATAGATGCAAACATCAACAATAGAATACAAGAGATGGAAGAAAGAATCTCAGGTGCTGAAGATTCCATAGAAAGCATCAACTCAACAGTCAAAGAAAATGCAAAAGACGTGTAACCCAAAACATCCAGGAAATCCAGGACACAATGAGAAGACCAAACCTAAGGATTATAGGTATAGATGAGAGTGAAGATTTGCAACTTAAAGGGCCAGTAAACATCTTCAACAAAATTATGGAGGAAAACTTCCCTAACTTAAAGAGAGAGATGCCGATGAACGTACAAGAAGCCTACAGAACTCCAAACAGACTGGACCAGAACAGAAATACCTCCCGTCACATAATAATCAAAACACCGAATGTTCTAAACAAAGAAAGAATACTAAATGCAGTAAGAGAAAAGGGCCAAGTAACATACAAAGGAAGACCTATCCGAATCACATCAGACTTCTCACCAGAAACTATGAAAGCCAGAAGATCCTGGGCAGATCTCATGCAGACACTAAGACAGCACAAATGCCAGCCTAGACTACTATACCCAGCAAAACTCTCAATCACCATAGATGGAGAGACCAAGATATTCCATGATAAAACCAAATTTTCACAATATCTTTCCACAAATCCAGCCCTGCAACGGATAATAGGTGGAAACCTCCAATACAGGGAGAGAAACAACACCCTGGAAAAAATGAGATAATAACCTTCTTGAATCAAACCCAAAAGTAGATAACCACTCAAACATAAAGATAGCGTCAAGAATGGCAGATGGCAATAATCACTGTGCCTTAATCTCTCTTAATATCAATGGTCTCAATTCCCCAATTAAAAGACATAGACTAGCAGACTGGATACGTAAACAGGACCCAGCATTTTGCTGCATGCAGGAAATGCACCTCAGTGTCAAAGACAAACACTACCTCAGAGTAAAAGGCTGGAAAACAATTTTACAAGCAAATGGCCCCAAGAAACGAGGTGGAGTAGCCATCCTAATATCGGATAAAATTGATTTTCAACCTAAAGTCATCAAAAAAGACACAGAAGGACACTACATACTGATCAAGGGAAAAATCCATCATCAAGAACTCTCAATTCTGAATATCTATGCTCCAAATGCAAGGGCACCCCCATTCGTAAAAGAAACTTTACTAAAACTCAAAGCACACATCGCACCGCACACAATAATAGTGGGTGACTTCAACACCCCGCTCTCTGAAATGGATCGTTCAGGAAAGCAGAAACTAAACAGGGACACAGTGAATCTAACTGAAGCCTTGGACCAAATGGAACTAACTGATATATATAGAACATTTCATCCTAGAGCTAAAGAATACACCTTCTTCTCATGGTACCTTCTCCAAAATTGACCATATAATTGGTCACAAATCAGACCTCAACAGATACAAGAAGATAGAACTAATCCCATGCCTCCTATCAGATCACTATGGAATAAGGGTGGTCTTCAATGGCAACAAAAACAAAAGAAAACCCACGTACACATGGAGGCTGAACAATGCTCTACTCAATGATAACTTGGTCAAGGTGGAAATAAAGAAAGAAATCAAAGACTTTTTGAAAGTTAATGAAAATGAAGGCACAACATACCCTAATTTATGGGACACAATGAAAGCAGTGCTAAGAGGAAAATTCATAGCCCTGAGTGCCGCCAAAAAGAAACGGGAGACAGCATACACTAACAGCTTAATGGCACACCTGAAAGCCCTGACAGCTTAATGGCACACCTGAAAGCCCTGGAACAAAAAGAAGCAAATACACCAAAGAGGAGTAGAAGGAAGGAAATCATCAAACTCAGGGCTGAAATCAATCAAGTAGAAACAAAACCATACAAAGAATCAACAAAACGAGGAGTTGGTTCTTTGAGAAAATTAACAAGATAGATAAGCCCTTAGCCAGACTAACCAGAGAGCACAGAGATAGTATCCAAATTAATAAAATCAGAAACGAAAAGGGAGAGATAACAACAGAAACTGAGGAAATTCAAAAAATCATCAGATCCTACTACAAAAACCTGTATTCAACACAACTAGAAAATCTTGAGGAAATGGACAATTTCCTTGACAGATACCAAGTACCAAAATTAAATCAGGATCAAATAGACCATCTAAACCGTCCTATAACCCCTGAAGAAATAGAAGTTGTCATTGGAAGTCTTCCAACCAAAAAAAGCAAAGGTCCAGATGGTTTTAGTGCAGAATTCTATCAGACCTTCAAAGAAGACCTAACACCAATACTCTTCAAACTGTTCCACAAAATAGAAACAGAAGGAACACTACCCAACTCGTTCTATGAAGCCACAATTACACTAATACCAAAAGCACACAAAGATCCGACAAAGAAAGAGAATCTCAGGCCAATCTCTCTTATGAATATCGATGCAAAAATACTCAATAAAATTCATGCCAACCGAATCCAAGAACACATCAAAACGATCATTCACCACGATCAAGTAGGCTTCATCCCAGGGATGCAGGGATGGTTCAATATAAGGAAATCCATCAATGTAATCCACTACATAAACAATCTCAAAGAAAAAAACCACATGGTCATCTCATTAGATGCTGAGAAAGCATTTGACAAAATTCAGCATCCTTTCATGCTAAAGGTCTTGGAAAGATCAGGAATTCAAGGCCCATATCTAAACATAGTAAAAGCAATTTACAGCAAACCAGTAGCCAGCATCAATCTAAACGGAGAGAAACTTGAAGCAATCCCACTAAAATCAGGGACTAGACAAGGCTGCCCTCTCTCTCCATATCTTTTCAATATAGTACTTGAAGTTCTAGCTAGAGCAATTAGACAACAAAAAGAGGTCAAAGGGATACAAATTGGAAAGGAAGAAGTCAAACTATCACTATTTGCAGACGATATGATAGTATGCATAAGCGACCCAAAGAACTCCACCAGAGAACTCCTACAGCTGATAAACGACTTCAGCAAAGTGGCCGGATATAAAATCAACTCAAGCAAGTCAGAAGCCTTCCTATACTCAAAGGATAAGCAGGCTGAGAAAGAAGTAAGAGAAATGATACCCTTCACGATAGCCACAAACCATATTAAGTATCTTGGAGTGACTCTAACCAAACAAGTGAAAGATCTGTATGACAAGAACTTCAAGTCTCTGAAGAAAGAAATTGAAGAAGACCTCAGAAGATGGAAAAATCTGCCATGCTCATGGATTGGCAGGATTAATATAGTAAAAATGAGCATCTTACCAAAAGTAATACACAGATTCAATGCAATCCCCATCAAAATCCCAACTCAATTCTTCATAGAGTTAGAAAGAGCAATTCAAAAATTCATCTGGAATAACAGAAAACCCAGAATAGCTAAAACTATTCTCAAGAGTAAAAGAACCTCTGGGGGAATCAGTATCCTGGACCTCAAGCTGTACTACAGAGCAATAGTGTTAAAAACTGCATGGTATTGGTACAGTAACAGACATGTAGATCAATGGAACAGAATTGAAGACCCAGAAATGAATCCACATTCCTATGGTCACTTGATCTTTGACAAAGGAGCTAAAACCATCCAGTGGAAAAAAGATAGCCTTTTCAACAAATGGTGCTGGCTCAGCTGGAGGTCAACATGCAGAAGAATGCAAATTGACCCATCCTTATCTCCTTGCACTAAGCTCAATTCTAAGTGGATCAAAGATCTCCACATAAAACCAGACACACTGAAACTAATAGAAGGGAAACTAGGGAAGAACCTTGAACATATGGGCACAGGGGAGAATTTCCTGAACAGAACTCCAATAGCTTATGCTCTAAGAGCAAGAATAGACAAATGGGACCTCATTAAGTTACAAAGTTTTTGCAAGGCAAAAGACACTGTCAAAAAGACAAAGCGGCAACCAACTAACTGGGAAATGATCTTTACCAACCTTACATCCGACAGAGGGCTAATATCCAAGATATACAAAGAACTCAAGAAGTTAAACTCCAGAGAGGCAAGTAACCCTATTAAAAAATGGGGTACAGAGCTACACAAAGAGTTCTCACCTGAAGAATATCTAATGGCTGAGAAGCACCTAAAGAGATGTTCATCATCCTTAGTCATTAGGGAAATGCAAATCAAAACAACCCTGAGATTCCATCTCACACCAGTCAGGATGGCTAAGATCAAAAACACAGGAGACAGCAGTTGTTGGCGAGGATGTGGAGAAAGAGGAACACTCCTTCACTTCTGGTGGAATTGCAGGCTGGTACAACCACTCTGGAAAGCAGTCTGGCGGTTCCTCAGAAAACTGGGCATGACACTCCCGGAGGATCCGGCTATACCACTCCTGGGCATATACCCAGAGACTTTACCTGCATGCAATAAAGACACATGCTCCACTATATTCATAGCAGCCTTATTTATAATAGCCAGAAGCTGGAAAGAACCCAGATGTCCCTCAACGGAGGAATGGATTCAGAAGATGTGGTATATCTACACAATGGAATACTACTCTACAATTAAAAACAATGAATTCACGAAATTCCTAGGCAAATGGTCAGAACTTGAAAATATCATCCTTAGTGAGGTAACCCAATCACAAAAGAACACACATGGTATGCAGTCACTGATAAGGGGATATTGACCCAGAATCTCGGAATACCCTAGACACAATCCACATATCAATAGATTTCTAAAAAGATGGTAGGAGAGACCCCTGGTCCTGGAAAGACTGGATGTAGGGGAACGCCAGGACAGAGTAACGAGAGGGGGTTGAATGGAGAAAAGAGGGAGGGAAGGGGGCTTATGGGACTTTCGGGGAGGGAGGAAACGGGAAAGGGGAAGTGATTTGGAATGTAAATTAAAAAAATAAAATAAAAAAAAAAGAGTACATGGTTCTTCTAACTTAAAAAAAAAAAGATGATTTGAAAACTATAGAAAACGAAAATGCCGGTGTCCAGCAAAGAGAGGGTCGAGCGATCGCCCTCTCTTTGGTTCACCTGTGTCCAGCGATCACAGGGAACTTCTGGTCTGGGATGTCTGAATTAGAGTACCAAGTACCAATTAGAGACTGAAGTGAGAGAGAAGCCCTAGGTGTGACCCACATTCCAGCATCCAGAGACTGAACAGGGAGAAGATTCCAGAAAGAGAGGGTGGCGTGGAGCAACCACTGAAGGGAGGGAAAACCCAACTCCACCCTTGTAAACCACCCTTGCGAAGTTCTGCTTTACCCAGACCACATATGGCAAAGGAGAGAAATTCCTAGCTTGACTCCCTGAGAATCAGCACTTAGCAACGCGTGGTTCCCCTGTGAGCCAGCAGGAGTCAGAGACACGATTACCCTCACACACTCCGAGCCTGGACCTGGAGACAGAATAATGAAGGAGACTCCTCAAGACAAACAGAAACTGCGTTCACTATGCAGCCAAGACTGTCCTCGAGCTGATCCTGTCTCCTACACATCTCAAGTAGGGAGACTGCAGGAGTAAATCCCCAAACGTATGTGGTGTGAAGGATCAAATCCTCATTGCCACCAAAACTTTCTTGAGAAAGGTAAAGAGAGTAACTCAAGTCCAAATGCCACTGAAAACAGTGGATCTCTGCTCCTTTTCTGAGCCTAAAAAAAGAAAGAAAAACTGTTGCGTCTGTTAAGAGGTTGGTTGTAAATGTTGGTTTTACTTTCTGGGCTGTTTGGATCCCTTGGTTGTTCTATTTATTGACAGTTACACCATCACTCTGTTGCTTTGTAGTATATTTTGAAATCAGAGAGCACAATGCTTATAGCTTCTTTACTTCTTTATCAACATTGCTTTGACAACCTGAGACATTATGGGCACAAACAAGTTTTATGATTTTTTTTTACCATTTACATATGCATATATACATACATTATACATACAAGCATACATACATACATACATACATACATACATACATACATAGGGAGGCCTGGGATGTAGGCCCTTGCTTAACATACACAAGATCCCAAGTTCAATTCTCAATACCATCACCAACATAATAAAATATATGTTTTTATGTACATATCCGAGTTTACCCTACTCCCTCTCACTGTGGATTGTTGTGACAATTTATATCATTTTTATAGTTCATATCTCTCCCTAAATTATTAAATTATTATACCTATCCTTACCTTAATACATCTTACTTTTTTTTTCTTTTTTTTTGGTTTTTCCAGACAGGGTTTCTCTGTGTAATCCTGGCTGTCCTGGAACTCACTCTGTAGACCAGGTTGGCCTCAAACTCAGAAATCTGCCTGCTCTACCTCCCAAGTGCTGGGGTTAAAGGCGTGCACCACCACTGCCCGGCACATCTTACATTTTGATCGTTTTGGTTTTTTTTTTTTTTTTTTTTTTTTTGATTTTTCGAGACAGGGTTTCTCTGTGTAGCTCTGGCTGTCCTGGAACTCACTCTGGAGACCAGGCTGGCCTCGAACTCAGAAATTCACCTGCCTCTGCCTCCCAAGTGCTGAGATTAAAGGTGTGCGCCACCACTGCCCAGAGAGATCGTTTTGTTTTGAGACAGAATCCTATGTAGCCTAAGCTGGTCTTGAAGTCGCTATGTAGCCATGACTGCCCTTGATCTGATCCTATATCGCACACATCTCAAGTAGGGGGATTGTAGGAGTAATACCCCAAATGTATGTTGTGCAAAGGATCAAACCCAGGGTCCCAAGCTTGTTCGGCAAGCACTTAACCAATCTAACTATATTCCAGCCTGTTTTGACTTCTAATCTTCGTATGAAAGGTGTGTGATTTACACACCACTAACACATACTTAGAGCATCCTGAATTTAACTGTGTGCCTACTCTTTCCAGCGAGTTTGGAATTTTCCTGTTTCTCTACCAGCAGCCTGTACCTTCTACGTGCCTGCTTCTCACGTTTTACTGACTTAAGGGATTTTACGGCAGACATGGGAGGAACCACACACGCCCGCTCTGTGGCTTTCTCTTCCCCTTTAGGAAACTAAATCTTAGACATCAGTTTGACAATCTTAGTCTCAGTCATGAAACCTTTGATGTGAGTGAAAAATTCTGAAAGACATAGTTTGTTCTCGGACAGGAATTTTTAAAACATATTTGGTATGTTAGGAATTTAATGAATATTCTCCCAGCCCCCACTGTAAATAAGGTTGGTTGGATTTTTTTTTTTAATCAGTGGTTTGACTGCATGCGTGTCTGCCCCACTTGCATGCCCAGTGTCTGCAGAGGACAAAAGTATCAGATCCCTTGATACTGAAGTTGCAGGCAGTTGTGAGCCTCCAGGAGGGTGCTGGAATTGAACCTGGGCCCTCTGAAGAGCATCTGGTGCTCTCAACCACTGATCCATGTCTTCAACCTCTAAATTATAATTTAATACATTTTCAGATGCTAAATGTTTGCTTTTTATATTCTTCAGTATTCTTTTTTAAATATTCAAATTCCCAGTTAAATTCAGGGAGACAGTCTTCCTAGGTGGATGAGATGAAGTCTAAAATAAACCCAAATCGGACAGATTCCTGTTGTTAAACCTTTCTCTTCCAAACTTTATGATCCACTTATCATGACACACTTTTCCTGACACACCGGTCCTGACACACTTGTCCTGATACACTCACTGGTCCTGACACACTTGTCATGATACACTGGTCTTGACACACTTGTCTTGATACATTGGTCCCAACATACTAGTCCTGACACACTGGTCCTGACACACTTATCATGGCACACTTGTCCTGATACACTCACTGGTCCAGACACACTTGTCGTGACACACTTGTCCTAACGCACTTATCATGGCACATTTATCCTGACACACTTATCATGGCACACTTATCCTGATACACTTATCACGACTCAGCCTGAGTAATCTCCCCCTCTTACATGAGCTGTCGGCCCTCTCCCCTGCTTTCCCAGTGCTCTATCCTACAGAGTTTGCCCCCATCAGTGCGAGTATCATGCTGCTTCCCCTTAAGGCCTCCCCTGCTTATATGAGTGTAACTTTACTTCTTTTCAATCCTTATTTTTTAATGATGGTTCTTAAATGCTCTAACCTCACTTTTATCCCACCACCCACCAGAGATGGTGGGAAAGAAAGGATACGGGGTGGGGGGGTGGGGGGGGAACTGGACCTGTTTAGAAAGGTTCTTTGGAGCAACTCCTGTCTATGTTGTCTGGAAATCTGGAAGTTCAGTTCAGAGGTCAGCAGCGACAGCTTGATCCACTTGCAAACACTTCACAGATACACCAGTAGTCCAGTTCAGGAGAGTCGGGTTAGCAACAGTGGTGGCACTACCTAGCAGAGACAGCCAGGCCTCAGCCTCAGCTCAAGTCAGGAGAAGGGACCAGGAGGAATGCTGTGTCTCAGGGAAGTGAAGATCAGCTAAGACACGAGACCCAGAAGCATTGCACAGTTATCTCTATAAGCAAGCCTAGCTCAGCTTCCACAGCTATCCCTAGAGTCCTCTTTATACTCTCCACACATCTCGTGTCTTCCACGGATCTTGCCTCAGCACGTACATCTGTCTCAGCTGACGTCACTCTGCCCTGTCAATCAGCTCAAGTCCGAGGAAGCAGCAAGAAACTGCAGCACGCCACCAGAAGTTTCTTGCTGTATTTCTCTCTATGGAGTCCTGACAAATGCAGCTCAACTCTGCAATGTAAGGCAGACCAATACATGCGTGGTGTTAGCAGAGAATCCTTCATCACGTGTCCTTTCACATGTTTGCTTTAGCAGAACGTCCTTTTATCTGTGTCTGCTTCAGCTAAAAGTTCCTTCACAAGTCTGCCTTAGTATGTCACCTGCAACCACTTCAGCTAAATATTCCTTCACGTGTTTACCCCAGCACAACACCATCCAACTGACTTTACAAAGAACCCTGAAGTTTCCACTTCATATGGGAGATACTTTGTTGGCAAAGTTGAAAATAAATTTATATGAAAATGCTTCATTCTGCTGTAAAAATGTTATGACAATATACATGGAAAAGACTCTCAACTTGCAGTTTTACACATTAAGAAAATTCTAGAAATTCCTCACTCTGAGGCTGAAGGTTGAAAATAGGATTTTTCCACATTATACATAGGGATGGCTTTTACAGCATTACTACCAGTGTCACGTGTGTAAAGTTCACCAAGTTTAAAAGAATAAAGCAGAGGCAGGGGGGAGTGCACCCACCCTTTAGGAAGTCATGGATACCATTCAGTGGACAGTTTCATCAGTGAGCAGCATCAAAATACACAGTAAATGAGACATACCGCCTCGTGCCTTGAATCCCCACATTTGAGAGGCTGAAGCAGGAGGATTACCATGAGTGTAAGGGCAGTCTAGGCACATTAGTGATTTGTAAGATGGAATAATCTCTCTCTTATTCCCCCTGCCCCCTCCCAAGGAAAGAAAGAAAGGAAATAGATTAGCAGAGAAAGACAAATTTGGAACAATAAAGACATTAGGTTCTGCTCCAAGACTAAGTATTATACTTGATTGTTCCCTTTGTAGCCTCCAAGAGAAAGAAGGGGGTTTCTGGGGAAGTACGGAGGGTTAGGCGCATGCTCTGACTTCAGAGGTCCTCTCCACACCACAGAGAGGCTTGATCCTCCCATGAGCCATATAAATTAAATGGCATGAATAGTGTATAATTTAATGGTACCGCCACCCTCCATCCTGTCCAAGTTCTGCATGTGGTACTTCATAGGATTGTGTGTGTAGTGTTATGTGCACACTCATCTGGATGCACGTGCACATGTGTGTGAGTGTGTGGGGGTGTGTATAGATGTCAGGGGTCAATTTCAGATGTCTTTCCCAATCACTCTCTACCTTCCTTTTTGAGACAAGGAATCTCGTTCACCCAAGAACTTGCTGATTCCAGAGAACTCCAGAGACCTGCCTGTATGTGTCTCTTTGATGCTGGAATCACAGACAATCTTGCCTGACTTTGTATATAGGTGCTGGGGATCTGAACTCAGATCCCCATCTTTGGGTGGCAAGCAATTTACCAAATTTAACTCCTTCTTTTTTATCTGTTTTTTTTTGGGGGGGTTAGGTTGGTTTTTAAGACACGTTCTCATATAACCTAGACTAGCTTCAAACTCACTGTAACTGAAGCTGCCCTTGAACTGAATTTTTCTGCTTCTACATCACAAGGGCTAGGATCATGAGAGCACATGGCTGTGTTTGGTTTGAAGTGTGTATTTTTATAAGAGAAAAGGCAGAGGCTAACGTTATTTAGTACTACTCAACTATGCCCGCTTGCTCTCAAAGATGTGGTTTTGAGCTGGCACAATTACTTCGTCTTAGATCTATCTGGCTCACGGTCCTGTCAGCAGTGAGAGATCTGAGTGGAGGCGGTGACCTCTGACACTTGAGGTTTCGTCGGTCTCTTTTCTTCAGAAGTGAGACAGAGCCCTGCCAGGAGGAGTGGGTGATGCTTGCCAGTGAGAAGGAGATTCTGGCATCTGCTGGTATTTTCTCTTTCTCTGTCTACATCTCTTCTCCCCTTTAACTCTCTCACCTAAACTTGTCACTTCCTCATGGGAAATTAACTGCTAGCGGCACTTAAGTTCAGGCCACCTGCAAGGATTCTCAATTTTAAAGTATTGGTGTCCTTACCAGGACATAATTAGGATACTCTAAAAAGGAAGTCCAAAACTGACCAGACATGACCTGAAAGGGATCAACCTTTTTCACGGGATGTTCAAGCATAGTGAAAATATAGGACTAAGGACCAGGTTCAGGAGAGTGAGGCAGACAAAAGAAAAACATACAAGAAAAACAATGGAAGATCCACAGCAGAGATCTGGCTCTCTGCAAGGACAGTGCAGGTGGAGGACCACACTGCCAGGTCAGCCTAGACAGGAAGGGGCAGCACGTCCAGGCAGTCCATGTCAAGTGTATCTACCAGCAGATAACAGGACCCAGGATGAGACCAGGGCTAGCTCGGCAGTTTCCATACTGGATGATCTAGAAAGAAAGATCACAGCATCTACCACACAGAGCCTACCCCACAGCATCCACAATACAGAGGCATGAGAAGAGAAGAAGGACAAATTCTGAAATGAGAGATAGAGTTGTAGAGAACTTACTAGAAGAGAGGACCAAGCCCCACTAAGCTGGTGACTCAGTTACTGGAAATGAACAGAAAACGGTCCAGACCTCATGGTGTGGAGCCCTTGACTAATGGATTAATCTATTGACCAAGATAAAGGGTCTATGATAAAACTGTTATCTCTAGCAAGCTATTAAGCATATGGTTCCCCTCCATCATCCTTTTCCTAAATAAATAAATAAAATAATTTAAAATATCATGTTATCTGTTTAGTTTTTATCTCTTTTAGTTTTCACTAAAGTTTCAAGAATTCAAACTTCTGACCTAAGAGGACCATAAAAAAAAAAAGATTGATGCTAAGGCCTGATCTTTATCATCTTAAGGAAAAAGAGCCCCTGTACCGGCTGGTTTTGTGTGTCAACTTGGCAAAGACTGGGGTTATCACAGAGAAAGGAGCTTCAGTTGGGGAAGCGCCTCCATGAGATCCAACTGTGGGGCATTTTCTCAATTAGTGATCAAGGGGGAGGGCCACTTGTGGGCGGTGCCATCCATGGGCTGGTAGTCTTGGGTTCTATAAGAGAGCAGGCTGAGCAAGCCAGTATAGAACATCCCTCCATGGCTCCTGCATCAGCTTCTGCTTCCTGACCTGCTTGAGTTCCAATCCTGACTTCCTTTGGTTGTCTACAGCAGTGTGGAAGTGTAAGCTGAATAAACCCTTTCCTCCCCAACTTGCTTCTTGGTCATGATGTTTGTGCAGGAATAGAAACCCTGACTAAGACAGCCCCCTTCCAATTTTTCCTTTCTTCTTTCTTTCCTCCTCCTCCTTCTTATAATAATAATAACAATAATAATAATAATAATTCTGTGTCTCACTCAAAAAGTTATGTTTTGTCAGGACAATGCTAACTCCAGGATAGATGACACAGAAACTATTAATAGAATCTGGTTATAACGCTGAAGCAGAAAACAGAAGTGTCCAAAAGGAGAAGTTGAAAATACAAGTGGGGAAGGACACAAAACATTCTGCCGTTGGATGTAGACGGCAGGCTGTATGGCTGTGCATATTTAAAAGCAGTATAAAACACAGGCTCTTATCTACCTGCCTGTGAGTTCTCGGGACATCCACCCTGTTACTACTAAAAGAATGTGTGTGGGGTGTGTGTGTGTGTGTGTGTGTGTGTGTGTGTGTGTGTGTGTGTGGTTTTTAAAAATTTGCTCTTCCCTCAGAACCAGCCCCTCCGAAGTCACTCTTTGCAGTGAACAGAACACAGACGTCGGTGACCCTGCTGTGGGTTGAGGAGGGTGTAGCTGATTTCTTCGAAGTCCTCTGTCAACAGCTCGGCTCTGGTCATGATGGCAAACTCCAGGTACTGATTGCCTTGGCTATCTTTCTGAATTACTCTTGATAAAGGTTAATGGAGTAACTAAAAACTTCTGTTTCATGGAACTACAAGGTGTGGAAACTGTCTGCTTGGGGCTTTGTGTGGGGGGGGGCAGGGGCAGAGATAGAAATCAGCAGTAGTAGTGAGATGTACCCATGAGAACTTATCACATAAAATCTACTTTAACAGTTAAGAACTGTTTATCATGGTTTTATTTACACATATCTTAAACTTTAAAAGACATTACAAATAATCGTGCCAATGTAGAAATAAGTAAAATATACATTCTCTAGAGGAGAGTGGGAATGTATATATTGTAGAAATAATTTAAAAGACAAAAATCCCACAAATTGTTAATGCTAAAGCTTTGGGGCTATAAACAGCAGAAATGATAAACTATTTTATTGTGCTCCAGGTCATGATGGAGGGCAGGGGTGGATACTCAGCTCTGGGGCAGGGGGAGAGGAAGAGAGAAAGAGAAAAGGAGGAGAATGAGGAGGAAGGAAGGAGAGAAGGAAAGAGGGGAGGGAAAGAGGGAGGGAGAGAGATAGAGGAGGAGGAGGGAAGGAAGGAGGGAAAGAAAGAAGGAGGGGGAAAGAGAGGGGGCACTTTAAAGCCAGAGGAAGGGAAAAGGGCAGGTTGGTGAGAGTTCATACACAGCAGGGGGTAGAGTAATTCTTCCAGCATAAATAATTGATGCTCTTTCACTAAATGAAGGCCTTGTGCCTGAGAGGAGGGAGAGGATTGCTGGGAGGACAGCTCTTTTCAGACTGATCGCTGAGATAATCAGCTTTGATTCCTCTGCCCCTTTGATAGTCTCGTCTACGCATTTCTCTCTTTTGATCTGTGCTGACTAGCTCAGTCCTGCCTCTGTTCTAAGAACCTTTTTGGAAAATAACTGTTCTGCCAGGAATGGATTTTTCTCCTCTGTAACTATAGTGATGTCTTCCATTAGAGACACCATGGTTAGTCAGCTACCTGCTGCAATTCAGTCCTGTTAGCAAAAGGCTTTCTTTGCCTGCCATAATTCTTTTCTGGCCTAGGTGATGGTGGGATGGGAAAGCGGTGCTGTTGGCTGCCATTCGGTTATGCTGCAGTGTTCCACGATCTTCTTTGAAAAAAGAGTAGCATGCTGGCTCGTTGTTTACAGTGTGCAAATGTGCAAGTGTGTGTGTGTGTGTGTGTGTGTGTGTGTGTGTCTTTGATCTTGGATCTACCAAATTAGTGATTTGCTCTTTTTAAAAATGAGATAATTTGCCGGGCGGTGGTGGCGCACGCCTTTAATCCCAGCACTTGGGAGGCAGAGGCAGGAGGATTTCTGAGTTCAAGGCCAGCCTGGTCTACAAAGTGAGTTCCAGGACAGCCAGGGCTACACAGAGAAACCCTGTCTCAAAAAAAAAAAGATAATTTTGCTTCTGAGTACCTACTGTCTCCATGCTTTGGGTGAATGTGATAAAAATAGAGAATGCAGACAAACAGGTAGGGTCCTTAATATATAAAGAACCACTTCAAGTAAAAAAGGATGAAAAACCAACACCCCTAAACAAATGCATAGGAAAACAAGAACAAAAGATCCTTCAACATATGGAAAATTTATAACCTCCCTCATGATAAGAAATGTAAAATAAAACTATTAGACACAGATTTTATTGGAAAAGGCTAAAGTCAAGTATACCACGTCAGACAGAAAGCAGGAAAACAGTCGTTAACACACAGCAGAGGTGAACAGGTAAGCTGGCCTATGGAGGATTAATTTTCAATAGTTTCCAGTATTGAAAAGGCATACTCGGTGACTGAGTAGTTCAGCTGCTGGGAATGTATGAGTATACATATTTACATACCTTCACATGCAGTGTGTGTGCATGTGTCTCTGTGTCTATGTGTCTTGTCTTGTCTGTCTGTCTGTCTGTCTGTCTGTCTGTCTGTCTGTCTGTCTGTCTGTATCTGTGTATCCATACACAGTGTTTTGGTTTTTCCTGTTGCTGGGATAAAATACCCCCAACCAAAGCATCTTCCAAGAGGAATTTCTTCCAACACATTGTTTCAGTGCACACTCAGTCCTTCATGGTAGGGAAGTCCTGGCAGAGGAACTAGAAGAAGCTGCTCGAATTGTGTCAACAATACAGAAGCAGAGAGTTATGATGTCTTGGTTCAGATGGCTTCCTCCTGTTTATGCTTTGGGATGGGTCTTCTTATGTCAATTGACCTAATTGCAATACTCTCTCACAGTCATGCCCAGAGGCTAACCTAATCTAAACAACACCCCCCCCCCATCTCATAGATGATTCCAGGTCCTGCCAGGCCGGTGATCATATTAGCCACCACACGTTCATAAATACACTAAGTGATTTTATATGCACAAGGGTTTCTATGTTTGCAGGATGATGCTTACTTAGCATTGGTCACAGCAACACAGAGAAATCGACAGACCACTTAAACCTGCACCAGTAGGAGGCTGGTGTGATAAAGTATGAACTTTTAATGGACTTGTGTGCCCTCCTTCAGGAAGGTGAAATGGGAGCTGGAAAGATAGCTTTGGGGTTGACAATGTCTGCTGCGCTTGTAGAGAACTGAGGTTTGTTTCCCAGAACCTACATAACGGTTGCAGACAACTGTCGGCAACTCCAGTTCCAGGAGATATGGTACCGCCTTCTGGTCTCCACAGGCACTGAATGCATGCAGTACCCATACAGACAGACAGACAAACATTCATGCTTATGGTTTTAATGTTTTCCATTTTAAAAAGGATAAATCAGCTTAGTTTGAACTTATAGCAAAGATAACATCAGATGATTCAAGTACAAATGAGCAGAGGAGTGTGTAAATACATCATCAGTCATTACCGTCAGCTGTGACGTCAACCGTGACATCATATTTATGTCCCCATCAAATAGGACAAGGAGAAAAACACCCAGTAATGGTGGCTGCTTCCGTGGAACAGAGTGACATGGAAGGGGATAGAGAAAGGGGGAAAGAGTTTTCACTATTAATCTTTTCCATTTTTCAATTATTTTTACTCTGCAACCTCCTCAATAAGAAGAATACTTTCACAGACAAGAAGATGATGTGAAATGTGTTTTATTTTCTCCATCTCCAGGAACCCATAGCTGTTTCCTCCCACGTGGTGACCATCTCCAGCCTCCTCCCAGCCACCGCCTACAACTGCAGTGTCACCAGCTTCAGCCACGACAGTCCCAGTGTCCCTACGTTCATAGCTGTCTCCACAATGGGTAATGACACAGATTAAGGCAATCTGGTCTTTGGAAGAGTTAACATTATTTTTTTAGTGTTTCTTTCTAAGTAGACATAACCTGCCTTTTTGATAGGACCAGTCTTCCTTTGAAAACACCCAGGTTCAGGGAGCCCTTGACTCCTATCCCAAAGTACGCTTGTCTAGAACATGTGACTTAGAAAAAGAATCGTATTGTCTTCAAGTCTTTTTTTGAAACATATATAAATGTAGCATAACACTGTATGAATTTTAGATTTGGGTTATTTGAGTTCTTCATATGTTCATGTTAATGCGTATGATCGTCTTGCTGGCATGGATGTCTGTGCACCGTGTTCATGCCTGCTGCCAGCAAAGGTCAGAAGAGGATATCAGATCCCCTGGAATTGGCGAGAGACGGTAGTGAACAAACACGCAGGTGCTTAGAACCAAATCCATGCTTTGTGCAAAAGCAGCTAGCGCTTTTAACTGCTGAATTGTATCTCCAGCTGCATCTTATGTTCTTTAGAAAATTAGAAGTAAAAATACAGACAGCCCTAAAGGCGTCTACCTTTACCCAAAGGGCATACACCAAAAGAAATCACCAAGATCACCATCCTTAGAATCCTCAACAGGGGGTAGACACAATCCCAGCCTACTCACTCTCATCTGTACAGATCCTTGGCTGGCCCTGGTCAAACAGTAGTTACCACTGCCACTTAAAATCAAAGCAAGAAAGGGGCCACTTCAGTCGTGCTAACAGGCAAATCAGTGATTAATGTGGGGTCTGGAGCAGGGCCGCCTCCTTGTTCTTTTCCTGTGGTATTGAATTTGCCTTGTTCTCAGCAGGAATTCCAGACCCTCTGTGAAGACCCCGGGTAGACAACTACTCTTAAGAGCACTCTGTCCCTCTAATGGATTTGCTTTTGTGTCTGCAAACTTTCGGTGCCTTTATGGCTTGACGGACTGATGAGTAGCACTGGCTTCGCTTTGGTTTTGGTTTTAGCCTTTCTATTTACTTTTTTTTGTCCAAAGAAGAGCAGAGGTACACATGGGCAGGGTTATAACACCCCCTCATCTTGCATCTCAGGACCCTTTCCTCCAGGGTTTTTGGTTGAGTGTTCTTATTTGCTTGTTTGGATGGTTTGGTTTGGTTTTTGATGAAGAGTAAAGTTGAGTCATGCTCTAACTACACAGTCCTGGCTGGCCTGCAAGTCATAGGAATCCTCCTGCATCATTCCTTCCTGAACTCATAGGGATCCTCCTGCCTCATTCCTTCCTTCAAAAGCTGGAGCTATTGTTGTATGCCACCATGCTGCGTGGCTTCTGTGACACTTTTTAAAATGCACTTTAATGTCTATGAATTCTTGTCCATACCCTGGAAAATGAGAGCAATGGGTGACTCTTTTGTCCAGTTTACTTACAAGTGTAAACAAACAAGCTTGGGAGGTAAATATGGCTCCCAATGGAGTTGACAGCTTGCTCTCCCCATGGAGTTGATAGCCTGCTCTTCTTTCTTCCCGGCATTCAGCCACAAATCCGAGCAGAAGTGGCCTTAATACTCAAGGCATTAAGGATTGGCTCTGTGGGTTTTTGAGATGGGTTAGCGTGTAGCTCAAGTTGACTTCAAATTCACCATATAGTCCAAAGTGTCCCCAAGATCCTAATCTTCCTACCTGAACCTCCCAAGTATTGGGGTACAGGCATGTGCCCGCAAGCCCATTGGCTCTTTTGTTTGCTGACCTGTGAAGGAGGGCTAGCATCTCCCCTGTCTCCCATGGAACCTATTTCCTTGTTTCTTGCTTCCGTTATCCTGTTCATACATGATAAGTAGACCATTCATCAGAGAAAGTACAGGAGAGCAACCCCACTCTTCAGACTCTCCACCTTATTAATAGATTTAATCTTTGCGTCTGTGCAGACGGGAAGCCTCTGAGCATATGGCTACAGCATATCTGGTAATGCATAAAATGCCGCCACAGATGGCAGCTCGCTGATGCCTTGTTCCTATGCATTATCTGCTGGGAGTGAATGACCCAGCTGTGCTTCCTGACTTTAAAGTCTTGGACATGAAATAAGAACCCACCACCTTCAAAGCCTTTGAACACGTTAAACAATGGTAACTAACGGCTTCTAGAGTCTTAACTTTCAGCTAGTTACAAACCACAGCATCGATACTTCTCACCCTTGCAGCTTTTCCTTATAAGAGTGTCCTGCATGCTGGAGGTCTAGGAAACAGACTTACTGTAGCGTGAAATATTTAAAAAGGCACCATGCCACGCTATCGCCGGCTACTCTCTGGCCCCAGCGGTCTGGCTACCTCCATGGCTAACCCCATGAGGGACTGACTGCCCATCTCACAGTTCTCTTGCTGCATGTGGATTCTGCTCCCAGCCCTCCACCCCCTGTGGTTAGTGGTCACAAATCCCAGTAACCTGGTAAAATCAAAACTCTGGAGGCTTATAATTTACCAGTCAGATTTCTATTAGTAAATTCTCAACCCACAAAACGCCCACACGATGAACTCAAAACTCAATTGAAATAAACACAGGCTACACACCTAGATGGGGCAAATGCACCCCACCTATTATTTAATCATCTATCTAAGAATCCACAATACTTACGGCTCCCAGGACTGTGTGGGTCCGGCTCCTCTTCCTCTCCTATAGATTCCACCTTATCTCCTCCTCTCCATCCATTCCTCTCCCTCTCTCTGTACCTCTGTCCTCTCATCCCTAAAATTCTCTGCCTGCCTTCCTTTTCCACTAACCAATCACAGGCTCTCACCTTATCTTGTGCCTGCCCTCACCTGCATATAGTCAGCAATTCACATTTCCCCCTTTTTGTCCAGTTAAAAGGCTTCTCCTTCTCAAATATAAATTGAACACAATATTACCATTTTGTAAATTATAACTCACTTTCCCCATATACCTAAGGGACACCAGTCAGCCCCCAGAGTTCCCCTATAAGACAAGGCAATAGTTCCCTTAGACAAACACGGATATTGTCATTATCATCTTCATTATAAGCTCAACGTTCCTAGGGGTAGAGGAAAGGCTGTGAACGGCTCTGTCACTCTCCATGTCCTGTGGTCTATAGCAACATGTGGCTTCTCTCTCTAGTTACAGAGGTGAACCCTAACGTGGTGGTGATCTCGGTGCTGGCCATCCTTAGCACACTTTTAATTGGACTGCTATTAGTGACTCTTGTCATTCTCAGAAAGAAACACCTGCAGATGGCTAGGTAAGAAAATTACTGTTGTTTGTTCATTTGTGTGAGTGTGTGTGTGTGTGTGTGTGATTGTGTGTGTGTGTGTATATGTGTGGTGGTTGTGGTGGCGATGGTGATGATGGTGATGCTGCTGTCGCTGTTGATGGTGATGATGATGGAAGCCAGGATCTTGTGTATTTTAGGCAAATACTCTACCACTAGGATAAACCTCAAGTCCTTTTCCTCCTTAGACACATTCTGAACTACTTTCTTCACTTTGCAGAATAATCTATTGGTTTTCTGAAGACATTGCTCCTCAATTGGTAACCTCTGCATCTGAGGCATTTGCTTCAAATATAGAGTTGAACAGTTGCCTATTTCCAGAAAGAAAAATAAGGTGTCTTAATTAGGTTTTTAATATTGTGAAAAGATACCATGATCACGGCAACTCTTATAAAGGAAAATATTTAATTGGGGCTGGCTTACAGTTTCAGAGGTTTAGTCTGTTATCATCATGGCATGAAACATGGTGGCAGGCAGGCAGACATGGTGCTGGAGACGGAGCTGAAAGTTCTATAACTTGATCCACAGGCAGCAGAAGGAGACTGTGTGCCACACTGGTTGTAGCTTGAACATAGGAGACTTCAAAGCCCACCCCCATAGTGACGGACTTCCTCCAACAAGGAAACGTCTCCTAATAGTACCACTCCCTATAGGCCAAGGATTGGAAGATGTGAGCCTGGGGGAGAGGGGAGGGCATTCCTATTCAAACCACCGCAAACGGCAATGGAAAGATACTGGTGAAAGCTAGCCAGTGGAGGAAAATGAAAACTAAAGTTTTGTGGCCCAGAAGCCAGGGAAAGTTCATTTCCTGGGAAGCAGCGACTGCAACCTGCATTTAGTAGGCAATGTGGGAGTAGTACAGTGTAATGTCCAACTCAGGGAAAGGATACAGTAACAGCCATGCACAGAGCAATGGTGGAGGGTCAGCTATGGAGATGTAGAATTACATCAGGGTCAACCATGGAGGTGCAGATGTACATCAGCGTCAACCATGGAGGTGCAGATGTGTGTTAGGGTCAACAGTGGAAGTGCAGATGTATGTTAGGGTCAACTATGGAAGTGTGAATGTACATTAGGGTCATGAACACCTTTGGGCAAAGGTTGTGTGGGCTGACTCTGTTTTGGCTCAAAGAGTTTGATTTGTTATATCTCAAGGGGCCATTTCTTTGTGTTTTATCTTTGTTTTTGGCATTGTATGCAAAAGAGAATCATACAAAACTTATATTACCCACCTCACAGACCCCTTTTTAATGCTATTCTGATAAGCTGGATCAAAGGCCTCCTGCCCTTCATGTCAGGTAAAGAGCTCTGTCAAGTAATCACCGTGATTTTGTCTCTTTCATACAGGGAATGTGGAGCTGGTACGTTTGTCAATTTTGCATCCTTGGAGAGGGAAGGGAAACTTCCCTACAGTTGGTGAGTATTGTATCAGGACATGTCTCCAGCTGGTTTACATGGCCAGTACTTGCTTCAAATTTGATTTTATTGTCTTTAAGGCATAGGTGATCTTTTTTTTTTCTGGTTGTCCTTTCTTTATTTCATCGGGTAATTAATGACTAGAGAGAGTATCATGGGCCAGAATCATTTCTATAAACCGAATGGGATTCTTAAGCAGAGGAAAAAGGGACAATAAAGTTGTGTAAAGGGCCCAAAGCTGTGCCTCAGGCTCTAGCACAACAGCCACAACCAACAAGTGGCAGCCACAGGCCCAAGGGGTAGCTTGAATAAATAACATAATGTAGCCAGGTGCCTGGCAATGGGGACCAACATGTCCATTCAAATATTAAATAAAAGCGTGCAGCCCAAGGGTCTCACCTCTTATATCAAAGACAGAGGCAATTTGAAATTTTTATGATGCCTTGGTCATTTACAATTGGAAGGGAAGGTCTGAGAAGGAAGAGATACTTAAGTAATTAGGAAAATGGCTAGAGATGAATTTCATTGCTGTTGTACTGATCTACAGTGTGTAATAAACAGCAGTTCTGTGAAACTTAGCATTCAATTCAGATTATCCAAGAGAATCACCAATCAGATAAATGTACTCTACTCAAGGAACCAGGGTTCCTGGCATCCTGTAATTCACAGGCAACCGTCAAAGAGTTTAAATGAACCCATTTTCCCCAAAGTGGCCAATGTCAGAGAAACAGATGTTGAGAGACCAGAAATTTTATCCTACAGAGTCAACAAGGTAAAGAACTTTATTTAAAATATGGAGTCTCCCTCTCAGACTGTCAGCGATGACCGCTCTAATCAAAAGCAGAGTTGAAATGAGATTCTCTTTGATATGACTGCACTTTGGGTCATTTTAAAATTTTAAGATGAATAGAGTTTTCCTATTAAAATATGATCAATCCCATTATGAAGAAAGAGAATGTATAAGCCCTTGATGCTTACAATTTCAGAAACATGAGAAAGTTTGTTCAAATATGTTAGAATTCTTCTCAAGATTAAGAAACTCACCTACTCCTGCTTATTCCCTTTAAAAGATTGGGTCCCCAAACCAGTATATGAGGCTCATCTAGAAACTGCCCCAATTTATATTGACGACCCTAAAAAGCTGTGTGTTAATGAATTTCATGGCCAGTCTGTAAGATTTGTGAACCAATTTGGGGAAACTAAAATATTTCCTTTTAGAACATTTCTATAAAATCAAGAAAATTCTCCTGCAGCTTGTAGCAAACTTAGTTTGACCAGCAACAGCATATTCTGAGAGAGTGAAATGTTGCATCTCAGTGGGGATTTGTTCTAACTAAAGCGACAAGATGATGGTTTCCTTCTAGTTTTAACACTAACTCTAGGTGCATCAAAGGGTATTTTTCAATCCACATGAATGGATGCTCTGACTCCAGTGCTGTCTGAATATGTGAAAACAGATTCCAATCGGACGTTTAATGTCAATAAGAATTAAAATAAGATTGCTTAATGTTTTACTTCCACTCTAATAAGGACCAATGAAACACCCCAGGTCATGGATAATCTGTTGATTTTGAGTGAATGATATACCCAAGTAGCATATTGAGTGGGTACTTTAAGAAATAGCTTTAGAAACTGGTTAAGGTTTAAATTGAAAATACTATTAGATGTCACCTCAAGTGGTACAAAGCCTTGTCCTCCCTGGAACTCACATAAGCCACCTGGCCGCTTCTATCCACTCATACAAGCTGTTGTTCTCCTACCTGGCCTCTTAAATTAGGTTAGGTTGGAAGGGCTGGTGGCTGAAAATAACACACCAGGCACTACTGAGCCTCGGGGAAGCAAGTGGAAAATGAGATCTCCTAATGGCAGACAAATTGATGTCACATGAGTTGAAAGTTGTCTCTGATTACAATGGGGACTTGGGTGAATAGAAGCCAATTTCGTCAATAAGGCCTTTAAGCCTTCCATTGGAAGCCTACAGAGGGGAATACTATTTAACCATGTGTGGGTCGGCCCTGATGGTAACTTATTGATGTCTGTACACAGCTGAGTTACTAACCCTTACCACATGTTCATCTTTGCATCTGTTTATTAATGCTCACAGGCGTAGGAGTGTGTTTGCTTTCTTAACCCTGCTGCCTTCATGTCTTTGGACTGACTATCTTTTGGCATTTTATATTAACCCTTGGTAAGTGACTTCGTTTTTACTATTTACCCAACACATAATCTTTGAAAGTCAGCTTGCAGAGAGTAAACAGAAGGAGTTAAGGGATTTGTTTCTCCTTGATGGGTTTCATTTGATTCTCAGTGCATGGCATGGTGGGGTAAATGGAAAGGAAAGGCATGAAGACAGTGAGCGGTACCCAGATGCCTGCAGTGTCTTCCCAGTTAAATAGCCTACACTTCTCTTGCAAGTTTTCCTGTCCTGAGTTCTTCATCATTTGTGTCTTCTTGGGGTTGGTCTGTTGGCCTTCCATCTTTGAATCCCACTTTTCTTCCCATCCCCACACATGAGAGAACTCCTTATTTCCAAGAAAGTAAATGTGGGAAGGTGGAGGCAGCAACCTCTGAATCTGGAGACCTCTGTTTTCATAACAACCTCGCTTCTGTAATTATTGAATATCTAACTGCATATAAGCCTCTGTGTGCAATTATCTTCTCTAATACCTGCCCCCCCCCCAGTCTACAGCGTTGATAGTCCTTTTAGGAATGGGAAGACAGAACTTGGAGCTCTCAGCTAAGCAGCTAAGGCTGCTCTTGCAGAGGACCCAAGTTCAATTCCCAGAGCCCACAGGGAGGGGGCACAGCTCACAAGCACCTGTAACCACAGCTCCAGAAAATCCAGCGCCCTCCTCAGGCACCTGCACTAGTGAGCACACACTCTCGTACACATACATATACACATAACTTAAAGATAAAGTCTTCAACCAAAAGAAAAACAATAAATCCCCAAGGAGAGTGGGTGTCTTGATATTGTGAGCCATCATATAATAAATACAGGTTCTGAGCCTGGAAAATTCTCCTCTCCACTCTGAACAGAATAGAAGCACCTTCTTTTAATCTTTTATTTTCTTACATTTTAAATCACATGGATAATCAAGTATTGAAGCACATTTTCCTTGGCTTTTGCTATGCTATAATGATAATAATTATGAAAATAAACCTGAATTCTTAGGCCGAAGGATCCAAAATTATTTTGCCCCAAAACCATTAGAGAAATAGTCTTCTAGGAAACTGATAAAAACCACACACACACACACACACACACACACACACACACACGGTTTATTGCTTTTAAATATTAATATATAGTTGTTTAGGTAGAAAATCATAAACAGCTATCAGAAATGTGGGCAACATGAAGCAGACTTGGAAGAAATAAAAATATCTCATGGAATGAAACAGTGGCTTTGTGTGTGTGTGTGTGTGTGTGAGAGAGAGAGAGAGAGAGAGAGAGAGAGAGAGAGAGAGAGAGAGAGCAAGAGACAGACAGACAGACAGACAGACACAGAGTAACAACGAGGGAGGACAAAGAGGGGTGGGGAAGAGAGAGAAGGATAAAGAATCTCAACAGCTATTTGTACATAGAAGCCACTGGCCGAATACCCTTCCAGTTCTGAGGGCAGAAGGAAGGCAGGCTATGTGATATATGATATCAAGATGCAAAGGAAGAAGCATTGAAAGAGATCTCCCCAGTATCCATTGCTACTACAAAATGTGTATGTTCTTTTTTTAAAGATACTAGAGGGAAGATCTTCGAACAAGGCCAACCCTACTCCACACATTCACTACCGTTATCAAGGCTGTTGCCAGTTTTCAGGTTAAGACTTCGCCATCATCAACTCAGTGTGTCCTGTAGTTAGCATCGGATAGCCTCCGGGGAGGAGAAGTACATGTAAATTCTGCCTTGACCTTGAAAACCTGCACTAGCTTTCAGCTAAGCACCCGTTCATCATGCTAAGGAATTCCCAGCTGTCCTTGGGAGGCAGGTCGTGACTGCAGCAGCTGCTGCAGGTTTCTGATAAAGGAAAGCTGTGAACAGTGCCGTCCCTTTCCCAGCTCAGACCCTCAGCTCTTCTCATTCTCTACAGCTCACAACTTGTGTGTCTTTCTTACGGACCCGCTGATGAACACTGTCCGTAGGGTTTGTCCACAGGCCAAACCCCTACAGACAGTATTGATCAAGTAGTGTGAACCCCTGGTCCAGAGGGGCGAAATGCCCTACCATTTTTAGAAAAATATCCTGAGGTGGTAAATAGTTGCCTCGAGGTGAGAAGAGACAGTTCAAGATAAGAGGCCAGTCTGTTGTCACATTCTAAAACCATCCACACATCCCAACCAGCTTGAATTCCCCACTGCTCGATCTGCTCGCGAACCTCTCCCTCTGCTTACGTTCCCCAACCGTCCCACGGGTGTGTTTGTCTTTATATTTCATCCACCTTGTTAACAGCAGTCACCTGCAGCACAGTTACACCCCTCATGCTTCCAAAGCATCATTCAACTTCCCCCAGAGGTGGGGGGTTTGAAGAGACGGGCTCCTATTCATTTGCTATCAGCTTCAGATGCCTCAAGAAGACTGAGAGGAAGTCGAAAGATCCCATCAGACAGTGTCACATAGTTTTCCCCAGTGGCAGAATGTGTGTCTGGCACTAGTGCCCTTTCAGAATGGCTTCTGAGAGGATTGCTGACTTTAGTGGTCTTGGAGCCGGACTCTCTAAGGGTATCTCCTACCCTAAAGTCACTGTTGCTCCTTCTCTCTACCACAGCCACGTGCACACCACACTCAGACATCTGTGTTTCTGCTCTGACTCCTAAACGGCATTTTAAGCATGGATGACATTTAGTTACAGGGTTCAAATGTATACATGGCCGCTGTGTGCTACGTTTGGAGTAGGGTACAAACCGAATGACCTTTTTCAGGATTAATGGTGGCTTTGGTTTAGCAGGTGAAACAGCTGCACGTAGGAACCTGGGGCCTCAAGGGTTCCACACTTTGTCTTAATCACCGTATATTCCACACCTCTGTCATTGCCTCAGACTCTATTGAGGAATGGGCTGCAGTGTAGCTGGTTTTCTTAGACTGTTGTGCCCCCAAAGAACTTAAAATCCACCTTAATTTCTCTAAGCCGCTGGAGATTTTAACCTTTTCATCCACAAATAAAATGAGGGGGGATGAAGTGTGTATGATTCTCTCTGTGTGTCTCTCTGCCTGTCTGTCTCTGTCTGTCCGTTTTTCTATCTTCTGTGTGTATATGTGTGTGTGTGCGTGTGTGCGTGCGTGCATGCCTACCTGCCTGCCTGGCTGACTGATAGGTGACATTCATTTGGTTGTGTGGGTAAAAATGAGGCCATAGACTTCGCACAGTTCTTTGACTGTTACATTTGCACACTAGCTTGCCCCATTATGTATGGTGTAAATTATCAGTCAAGCCTTAACCTGCACATTTATAAGTGAATTCTCCACTCCCCGCTCATTGTAGTAGTACATTTGGCACAGCACTCAGAAATGCAGAAAGATGCTGTCCCTGAGGCTGTGGTCTGTCATCAGTCAATTTTGGTACATATTCCACAGCCTCCCGACACAGGGAGGAATTCCAGAGTGGAATCTATATAGAGCATTGAAAGCGGCCACAAGTCATACACAGACCGTCATGGCCACAGCACGCCATAAAAATTATGCAGTGGAACTTTACATCACATTGAACATTCACTCAGTAACGAATGGAATTGGAAGAAGACGACCACGGGCATCTGTTCCCCACGAGCCTTGTTTCTCCCGAGCTGTGGAGTAGGGGCAGCTTGTTCCTTCAGCATGGATGTGTGAGGCTTCTCTCTTCCTCGCACACCCCTTTGCGCAGGATTCCTTTTACAGTCTGTTTGGCTAGGTGAGAATTCGTGTTCACTCTCAGTCTCCCCATCCCAGCAGGGCTGTCAGCCACCTGCCCTGGCCTTCTGCTTTCTTAAAGCGTGCGTGCGTGTATGGGGCTGTGTAGCATTCCTGACTTTAACTTACCAATGAGAGCTGAACCAAGGAGGAGCTACGGAGCTTTCTCTAGGGGTGTGTGTGTGTGTGTGTGTGTTTGTGTGTGTGCTTGGCATGATGTGCATATGTGTATGTGTATACATGTGTGTGCACATGTGGTCTGAGCGCATATGCCTGGACGGAAAGGGGTATGCGTGTGGTGTGTGCATGTGTATGTGTGTGTTGTGTGTTCATGTGTGTATGTGTGTTTGGTACAGTATATGAGTTCCGGGGCTGGACACAGGTTCTCAGACCTGTCAGCAAGACCCTGTACTGGCTGAGCCAGCCCTGGCTCTTAGGAAATCATTTTTTCTCAAGTATATCCCAGGCTTTGAGATATTTGTCTCCTGCATTCAACCCAGCCTCTTCTCTCCTCCCTTCCCTAGCTCTGCTCCTACCTTAAAACTCTTATAATAAAGAGAACACAGATGTGTGGTTTTCATAACCGACTCACTAAGTGAAGTTGTGAGGATAATATGGATGTAAGACCTTTTCCTTCAATTCGACACCACATACACACACCACAGAGACCACATGCACACACACACCTACACTACACACACACACTACAGACACACACATACTGCACATACATGCACACTATACCAAACAAACACACACTACAGACACACACATACTGCACATACATGCACACACACACACCACATTCTCCCACACACAGACCACGTGTGCATACACACACATATATACATACTACACCCACACACACTCACTCACCATAAAAGATGTGTAATTTGCATAACTGACTTACTAAAGTGAAGTTGTAAGGATAATGTTAATTTAAGATATTTTCCTTCAATTCAACATAATAATCGGTCACTGGCCACCCGCTATGTCACCCACTGTCCATGCTTGGCCCTGAAGGGCACGAGTGTCTAGCAGGTGGGATAAATAGGATCTGCCACACCCTGTGTGACATGGCCAAGTGCCAGGTACTGTAAGAGCCTGGGAGAGCACGGCTTCATTCTTTCAAAAGGCTTTCTGGAGCTGAGACGTCTACACAGTCACAGTTTTGATGTAATTTGATACAGGAAGTACTTGCACCTAGAACTGATTATTTTCTATTGACATTTTTAGAAATGTGCTGCCTTTGTTAAACCATTTAAAGGCCCGTGGTGTGGATTATAGCAATATTTATTGTCATTTCATCACATGCTCAGTTAGGTAACACATGCCACTTGTACAGATGATAAAATACGGCAAAGTACTTCAAGTAGCTGCTATCATGGTGGTGTGAGGAAACTCGGTTGAGTCCTTCCTTTACCTGCTGTGTGACCAGCGTCACTCTGAATAGCCCTAAGTAGATATAATTAACTGAAACATGCACTAACACTTTCTGTGTTTGAGTTTATGGATTATTAATGAACTAAGAAAAATCATGTGGGGCTGGAGAGATGGCTCAGCGGTGAAGAGCACTGACTGTTCCTCCGAAGGTCCTGAGTTCAAATCCAAGCAACCACATGGTGGCTCACAACCATCTGTAAAGAGATCTGACGCCCTCTTCTGGTGTCAGATGACAGCTTCAGTGTACTTATGTAAAATAATGAATAAATCTTTAAAAAATTTAAAACAAAAGAAGAGCCACGTGGCAGGCCCATTTCTTCACATTTATTGAAAGCACGGGGACATAGGAGAACTGTGTAAGCCACTCCCCTGCCTCCAGCAGTGACACAGTTCACACTGCCTACGGGAATGACAGGCAAGACTATTTCAGTCTATAATTAAGAATCCTACCCTCTGCCTCCTTGGTATTCGTTCTTTATCCCCCGACTCTTCTCTCTTTCCTATAGACTCTAGAAATCAGGACAGTGGATATTTGTGTTACTAATAAAACATCCTGCTAAGGTAATCACCAGGAGCCAGAGGCTGTGTTTGTAGAACTCAGTTTTCAGCAAGGGGGACATACAAAGCGCAGGCGTGCTCTTCTGACCTAATAGTTTCTTAATGAGAATCAGAAATTGTTATCTTTGCACGGACAGAAGATTACTTTAACAAATCTGAAGCACTGAATAAAAATTAAAGTAACTTTTAAATTACGTTAAATTTAAAGTTCAATCATATGAACCCACTTTTTATCCTGATAAATTTTTTTTCCTTTTAATTTTCAGGAGTAAAAATGGCTTAAAGAAGAGGAAACTGACGAAGTAAGTCCACAACACTGTTGTTCTCAGAGAGCCCCACCCACTGTGAGGAGCTTAACTTTCCAGATTGAGACCTTCCTATTGCTGTGAGAAAACACGTTGACCCAAATAACTCAGGAGAGGGAAGGGTTTATTTTATCTTACAGGTCACAATACAATACCGAAGGAAGCCAGGGCAAGAACTCAAGCAGGCGCCAGATGTAGTGATGCACGCCTTTAGTCCCAGCACTCAGGAGGCAGAGGCAGGCAGCTCTCTGTGAGTTCCAGGCCAGTCAGGTCTACATAACAAGCTCTAAGGCAGGCAGGGCTACGTAGATAGATACCCCCTGCCCTGTCCCCAGTCTCAAAAGCAAAACAAAAAAGAACTTGAAGCAAAAGGTGTAGAGTAGCTCTGCTTGTGGAGCTCGTGCAGAATCACCTGTCCAGAGAACCCACAGAAGCCAGAGAAGCTCTGTGCTACCCACAGCGGTCTAGGCCCTTCTACAGCAATTAACACCCAAGACAGCTCCCCATAGGCATGCATACCCTCGGGCCATCTGATCTGGGCAGCTCCTTAACTGAGATGCTAGTCTCCATTAACTCAAGGCTATGTCAAGTTCAGTTATCTAGGTCAAAAAGATGACATGCTTCCAAATAGAAGAAACTGTCGAGGATAGGATGGTATGTGTTGAAAAGCACAGTGTACATTGTTGATGCACAGGGATGGAGAGACCACTAAAGATGCTTATCACAGAACCCATGTCAGGAAAAGCATCAGTCCTTACCCTAAGGAACCTTAGAAAGGATGGATTGTTAGGACTTACAGAAAGCTTGCCAGAGGTCATGTGACATGCCAAACATATAACTATCTAATGTGAACATAAAGGTAAACAAAGGCTCTGGTCATTTCATGTTTTGAAGTTCTACATTTATTCCAGAGAAAAGTTTTTACTCTAGCTGATGCTAAAATTAATACTCTGCCAATACTATTTCTGAAATCCTTCATAATAAACAGGAAAGATAATTAGCTAGCCTGGGCTCTCTTACCTCCTGAACTGTTAAGTCATTAGAGAATGATTCCAGTGAGTGGAAATTAACCATCCATTCATTTGAGAAGCCTATGAATTAATCAGCTTCAGGCCTTTTCTTGATTAAAATTCTGTAGTACATATAAAGAGTGAAACATTTTTTTTCTAAATAGAATTCAATCTTGATTTTTTTTACCACGGATAGAATACTGATGTATTAGTACAAAAAGGCAAGGGGGTTCTGGTGACATTATTCCTGATCGAGAGAAACAGAACACAAGACGTGTGTTAGTCTGTCCGATATTTCGAAAGAAACATTAAGACAAAACAATTTTTTAGCTTTGAATGGATTGTAATTTTTAGGGCACAGTAAGATAATTGTTCCAAAGTCTGTCTAACACCGATAAGTATTCTATTGACATGTGCCAGTGGGTGAGAGAGAGGGGCAATTGGTCAAGAAGAGACGATTGTTTGGGAGAAACATGGCAGCAATGGAAAGCCTTTGTTGCAAAAAACTATTAGTAGATTTCGAAGTGAGCTATAGAGGGACTGGCTAGTATATCCAGGAACAGAGTCACAGGACAGAGGGGATGGGGAACACGCTGAGATGTCCCCTTCCATGTCCCTGGCAGAAACGTGAAGATGAAAGATCTGGACCAGATATCTGTCTCCCTTTATCTTCATGCAACCATCCTTTCCTTTTCTGTTCTGCTCCATCTTTAAATGCCCTCTCTTCCCTCCTCCTGGTCCCCCTAGTTTCTGTGTTACTTCTCCATCCTCTCGCATCCCGCTTGGTCTTGCTTCTTCTCCATCATATATCTGGTCTGCCTCCACTAAACATGCTCCCGTACGCTGTGGAAATGTTTAATCTCAATCAGGCACTTCTACCCAGCCTTTGATTAATCAATTCCCAGATAAAAGACACATGAGACCTTTAACTCATAATAAGCCTTTATCAGCACTAGAGCTGGGCAGATAGCTATCTTCTATGCTATTTTGTCTATTCCCTTCCAATAGCCTCACTATATGATTTGCCATGTTTCATCTGGGCTGCTCTTAACTCCAATTAGCCAGCTCTCATGGCCATGATTTTAAGATTCTTACCCCATGACATCTTCTCCCTCTACCTTCCTTTCTCTCTTTGTAGTCTTCCCCACATGCAAGCCTGCAAACCACAAGCCCTGTTTATCTCAATTCTGCCCAGCTATAGGCTGTAGGCAACTTTATTCACCAATCAGGAATAACTTCCACAGACTCTCTGGGGGCAACCAGGCTTTATGGGTCAACACCTAGCATTACAATACAAGCAGCACCAGACCAACCCATTGCAGCTGGCTCCTGGATTCCTAATAACAAGGGTGCAGTTTAGAAGTGTTAACTCCAGCTTTAGGATAAATGCCTCGCTACATCAACCCACGGCAGCTCTAACGAAGAGTGTTAGACATGCGAGTCCATCTTTAGCTGGTATTTTGGAAAGAGAAAAAGGTTAAAGTGGGGATTCCTCTTTATATAGGACTTACTCTGCCTGGGCTCATGTCAGACTTTACTCCCCGTTGGTTCCATGGCAGATTCCTCACCTTCTTCCCTTAACCATGACTCTCTTAGGTTTTCGTAGTTCTGTTGAGGAGGAGATGGAAGGTGAAGCTTTGCACATGCTAGACAGGCCGCTAAGCCATATCCCCGACATCCTTGGCTCATGTGGACCAGCCAAGCATGTCAGAATGTCTTATGGACTACCATGTGTTTATGAGCAAGAATCATTGTTTCCATAAGTTCTGAAGTAAAACATTGGAGTTTAAATGGAGTCCTAAGAACTTTAATTCCCTTATGGTCTATTAAAATTTCAGCATAAATGGATATTATGAATTGGCCTACAGGATAGATTAAGCTAGTCAAAAGCTTTAACCAAGTACCTACCCCGTGCTGTGTAGTTGGTGATGGAATATGGATACAGACAGATGGAGAAGCTGAACATGTTCCAAGACTGAAGCAGAGGCTAGATGTGTAGACTCTGCCCAAATGGAAAGGCTTGGTCTAGAGGAGAAAATACAGAAAACACCTAGAGACTCCTAGACTTACACTTCACTTTTAATTTAATTCCTAGTGTCTAGGAAGTCTAGTGAATATATACTTTTTCTAAAACTTTATTACCAGCTGACAGCCTTAATCAAAGAATGTAGTAACTGTGAGTACTCACTCCAAAAAAGTGAAACTTCTCTTTTTGCCAAGAAAAGTTCGAGGGTGTGGTGTTAACCAATTACACAGGTGTAGTGTTGGCCCATTATGTTGATTTTGAAGTGTTCTTTCCTTTGTGTTTGACAAAGCCCTGTTCAGCTGGATGACTTTGATTCTTACATCAAGGATATGGCCAAGGACTCTGACTATAAATTCTCTCTTCAGTTTGAGGTGAGTGATAAGGTATTTTTTCTCCCTTCTGTGACTGGCAGGCTGTGGGAATGGTCAGATTTGCACTGGGACCATTTCCCTGCTCACTGGGTTGAACCTATGATATATATTCTGCTAATCGAGGAAGGCTGGTGTGATGTCAGAGTCACCTTAACTTCAGGGCTTGATTGAGGAGCCTCTGCTATTGGCAAGAAGCGGAGAGCACAGGGAGGCCAAATTCAGGGAGGGAAAGAACAGGAGTGGGTTCGAAGGTGAGGAGGTGGGACCAGGAGGCGCCATCTTTGAAAAATCAGACACAGTCAGGAGGGGGGAGAACTAAAAGCAAACCAATGCCAGGTATTGGACTTACCTTCCATGGATTTTGTTGTTTCCAAATGACATGGACCATAGACTGCAGACGGCAGTCAGGGTGGGTGGGGGCATCCATTCCTGTGTTTCCTAGGTGTGTGAGAGCCGAGAGCAGGGTGCTCATTAAGCTAGGATTCCAAGCAATGTTGCTGAATGCCTGTTGCCCTTTGGCTTTTCTTTCTTTTGAAACCTGGGAGAGAGAGAGTTGCTCATGATTTGTGGAGACAGTGAAGGACACCGACCACACTCCTTTCCCTTGAAGCACACACTGAGTGTGACACCATGTGCCTGCACAAGCAGAAATGAGCTAATGGGTAGAACAGACTGGGTCCTTGCTTTGCCTCACTGTGGCTCCCAGCTCCCAGAAGCCTTACATACTTCAGGCTCCACAGCATCTGACTGACCCATGATCCGGGAGAGAGGGGAAGACGGCGATCTTTCTAAGTCTGGGAGTTTTCTTTTTAAGCCTAAGTTCTCTTTCCCATTAAAGTAGCTGGTTTTATCTCCTTTATTTTTCCATTTCTTCTATTTTCTTCACCATCCAAGAACTGCTTTAGTTAACAGAGCCCTGCAATATAATGGCTGTGGACATTCTTCCAGGGAGTTTGGGGGTAAAAAGAATCTTCAAATGTTTACCTTCTTTTTTTATATAGTAAAAAAATACTTTACTATGAGTGTGTTTGTGTGTGTGTGTGTGTGTGTGTGTGTGTGTGTGTGTGTAGACAAGCCATAACTTGTATATAGATAAGGACACAGGTCATAGTGTGTTTGTAGATAAGACAACTTCCACAAGTCAGTTCTTCCCTTCAATGGTCCAACTCAAGTCATCAGGCTTGGTAGGAAGAACCATTACCCATCACGCCTTCTCACTGACCCATAGATCTTATTCATTACCAAATGCAAAGCCCCCCAATTACCACCTGTCTTGACGAATCTCACATAAAGCCTGGCCAGTTATCTATTCCCTGCTGATGCCTATGAAATTACCAATGTCTTCCCCCCCCCCCAGTGTTACATCTCAATTAACAGCAATTCAATTGCACTTGGGTCTACGGTAAGGATGGCATTTCAGAAAGTGTGTCACTGGAAGGAGGAAAATTTTAAAATATTAATAATAAGCCAAAATTCTGTAAAAATGAATAGCCGGATGACTATAGTGGTAGAGATGAAAATAATGGTATGTGGTTTGGCCACACATTTCTGTGTGCTAAAAAAAAAAAATAGCCTGAAAAAAAAACGTTAGGAAAGAAGTGAGTTTTCCACCCACAGCTATACGAGAGGGTGGGCATCGAGGAAGCAGAGACAAATGAAGTGGGGACCAGGCTGTAGAATCTCTCAAAGCTGGTCTTTGGGGATGTACATCTTCCAGAAAAGCCACCCTCCTGAAGGTCCCATTACCTTCTCAGACAGCACCACCAGCTGGGAACCAAGTGCTCACACCCTAGGCCTCTGAGGAACCGTCATCATTAAACCACCATTGCTGCTGGTGGTGGTGCAGCTGAGGGTCAGGCCCTCTGCTGAGGACTCACAGTTTAGGTCATCAAACCAGAGTGTAAATATTACTGTGTCTCAGAACTGTATACTCATATTGAAGTTCAGTGCCACTTTCTGGTTTGAAAATAAAAAGACCGCTTTTATTGTAATGGAAACATAATTCGAGCCAGCTTTTACGTAAGTAAAGGAGGCTTTACTGAAGGGATATTAATGTATCTTGTGGGAGCAAAGAAAGGGTTGAGGAGCTAAACCTTTGGTGGGTTTCAGGGATGGCTGGAAGCTCAAGCCAGATCCTGAGATAGCCCCTTCATTTCTCACTTCTGCTCCCCTCTGGTCCTGCCTTTGCTATCTTCCACTGCAAGGCAACTTCTTTTTTATTACTAAAGAAGGAAGGGTCACATGAGATCTTGCAAGCAAGCAAATGTGACTAAATTGCGCTAAACAAGGGACAGCCGTATTCCTGGGCAAAGATGTGAGAGTGCAAGAGCCAAACCATAAGCAATTTATGAACTAGGCTCAGAAACCATTCATATATGGAAAACAGAATTGTACACTTCACACACTAAATGTTCGGTTTACCATGTGCCTGGCTTTTATGACTTCAATGTATATATGAACATTTTAATTTAGCTAATGACATTTGTGTTTGTATGTAAGGATTTCTTTTTATTTGGCCACCAACAAGTCAATATTGGGGGTAAGACTCTCCAAACCTCTTTACCTATAAGACGGGTGGGTTGAACTAAACTAGTGATTTCCCACTGAGCAAGAGCTGGCTGGTCCCTAAGGAGTGTGGTGATGAGTGTGGGTGGCTTTGGTTAGTGCTTTGGGTGGAGGCTACTAACAGTATTTAATGAGAGTAGAGCAGAGGAATTAAGTTTTCTTCAGGGTGTGCAATCAGGAATTGTCTTCAGCTAGTCGTACTCCCATGAAAAATATTGAACTTCATGTGGAACACGGACCAGCAGGCTTTACCATGCCTGTCTATTATGGTTCTCCAGTAACCCAATGGGATGTGTGCAGAGAAGCAGCAGGGTTATAGAGAGAGGGGGTTGTCTTAATGAACTTGCTTATGGAAGCTAGGAAGTCTAGGCCTCAGGGCAGGCTGTCCAGCTGGTGAACCACAGAAAGGCTGAGATTGCAGTCCTGAGTCTAAAGGCAAGAGGAAGCAGAATTCCCTCCTCCGGGAGGAATTTGTTTTCCCTCTTTATTCAATTAATTGATTGGATAAGGCCTCCCATTGTACAAATAGTAATCTACCGAGTCCATTGAGTTCATCACAACCTCATTTGCTGTGTTCATAACAAGTTCTAGTTTGCTATGTGGTCCAGCACCTGGGCCCTACAGCCTAGCCAAGCAGACACATGAATGTAGCCATTGTTTCTTTCTCCCTGACAGCCTGGTTTAGACTAGCATTTGCTCAGCCAAGGGCCCACACTGGTTGGGTTTCCTTTCTCCCTGACAGCCTCCAGCCTGTTCTCAAATCTTCACAGCCCACCGTGCCTCAGATTGAGGGTGATTTCGTCACAGTTTTCCAGGAAGTGAAATACTCCTGACTGTGCTCTGTGTATACACCTGACTCTCATATAACAGGCTACAGATTTCCTACTAATTTTTTTGTATTCATAATTACTGAAATGGAAGAGGAAAAATGCTTCTAGTTATAACAGTATCCCCCAAGAAGGTAGTAAGATGGCTGAATCACTTGAGTCTAGCTAAGCCTGAAGTAGTGGCTGAAACAGGTATTTACTCCGCTCATGTGAATGCTTATTACTACTTCAATTCATTTCCACACTAACAATGAAAGCTCAAACGTGTATTGAGAAATTGCATCATTTGTCATCATTGTGCAAATTGAAGATAATGTCTGGATTTACATACATTACCAATACAGCTATAAGCCATTCATGAAGCTGTATGACGTTCTACTTCTTATTCACTGAATAAATTCCCTTCATACTTGGTATCTCATTTGGGAACCATGAGAAAAATTGATGACTTTTCAGACAGAAATATACCTCTTTCTTTAAGAAGGTTGGGAACCGGTAAGGGGACAGCATCCTTTCTGATGTTTCTAGTAAGAAGGCTTCTAAAGACCCACCCACAAGGGGCCCTCCCTGCTTGATCACTAATTGAGAAAATGGCTTACAGTTGGATATCGTGGAGGCATTTCCTCACCTGAAGCTCCTTTCTCTGTGAAAACTCCAGCCTGTGTCCAGTTGACACACAAAACCAGGCAGTACACTGCCACAGGATGATAGCCCATTCATACTGGGAACGAATGGACCATGATAGATGGAGGAGATAGTTACAATGACCAAAGGTTAAGAGATCATACTATATGCAGCTGAGCTGTAGGTGAATGTCCCATTAGAAGCTAAAGAGAGTCAATGAAATATCCCCACCACAGCCAAAAATGAGGGGTTGTGGTCCTGCCGATACCTTGGTTTCTGATTTGTGCACTCCAGAGCTAGGAAACAATAAATTTATCTGGTGGCAAGTCACCATACTTGTGGCACCTTGTCCCGACAGCCCCAGAAGGCCCATACAGTATCACACTAGACGAGAGCTTACTCTCTTCGTCCCCCTTGATGGTCACTGAAGACTTCGTCCCCCTTGATGGTCACTGAAGACAAGCATACACCACAATTCTATTGTGCCATTATCTTGCTGCAGATGGGCCCTCTGTTCTTTCCCTCCCTTTGTGTCCCCTGTGGACACGTGGTCTATTGATCTGAATCACTTGCCTCTAATGCTCACTGTGTTCCAAGGTCAACACTAAGTTCTGCCATCTACTTACGGTGCTGCTAGGTCTAAAAGCCTAGGCTTGCCTTACAAGATGATAGGCTGACTGTGTTCTTCCAATCCATGGAAGACCTCTCCTCGTTGACAGTATTTGAAGAGGAGGCCCTTTGGAGGTAATTAGGATAGACAGAGTAATGGAGCTGGGAGTCGAGTGGTGAGGTTAGTCCCTTTATGATAAAAGAAACTAGCGAGTTTGCCATCCTCTTTGCCCCCTGAACTTCACATTGATAAAACATGGGGATACACAGAGCTGACAGCTGCTTACACACCAAAGATTAACAAGGAAATCTACATTGCTGGCACCTTGGTTTGAGGCTTTTCAGCCCCCATGACTACGAAAATAATAGCATCCTTTGGTTAAAACCTCAACTCTGTGGTGTTCAGTTATGGCAATATACACACACAGACACACACACAGACACACACACAGACACACATAGACACACACAAAGACACACACACACACATACACAGACATAAACACACAACAGACACACACACAGACACACACACAGATACACACACACAGACACACACACACACGGACACACATACACAGTACATGTTTGTACTTTCTTTCTCTAAAGTTGGGCGCTTCAACAGTCTCTGGCCCAATATAGAGTGCCACTGGGGTTGATGACTGTATTAGGCCCCTAGCAAGTCATCACTGTGTTCTTGACTTAAAACAACAGGTCTTTGTTCTCCAAACTGTCGGATTCAGGAGCTGAGCTGAGGATTCATCAGAGCTGCTCTCCCTCTGGACCTCTGCACTCACTTACATTGTTCAGTTTCGGGTGGCCCCGAGTGTTCCTCCACTGGCAACTCCATCAAGTCAGACTCTAACCAGTCTTACATGGCTTCTCATCTGGTAATCCATATAGAGGGACTCATCCCCACAGACTCTTACAAAAGGATCACATTCATAGGTTCTGATATGGACACGGCTCCTTGGCGATCACCATTCAACCCATGGAGACGTCTCCAATAAATAAAAACCATGATGGATTATGTTAGAAGCAAAACGGGCAAACAGAAACCCGAAAATGATTTATGTGGCTTCAGTCCATCACCCCTACACGGCATCGTAATGAGAATTTAAGCCTCTGCGGTTTCTATATGGCTAGAGAGAAAATCCCTGCAGAGTTACCAAACTGGAAACTTGTTTGATTTTCCACTTGGTGACAAGCTAAATTAGGAAGCCCACAAAGCTGCTCGTGTACTCCTACTCTGCTGCAATTCAACTTGGCTAATTTGCATTTATGCTGTTCAGCCAATTAAGCAGCTCTTAACCAACTTAGGACATTTTCAACTGGGACGGCAGCACTGGATTTCAGGTCTCTTAGAGTCAGCGTCCATCCGGGCGCTCAGCCCTCTCTCCAGCCCCCGGGACCGGGACCGTTTCCAAGGTTTCTTTTGTATCCGAGGCCTTTTCCAGTTGTTTTTTTAGTCTGCATTCAAATTGGGGGCAGAAAGCTGAGGAGAGTTGTGACTCTGTCCACACAATGGTGAAGAAAGGAGTCATTATAGACCCAAACCAGGCAAAAGCAAAAACAAACACAACCACGCCATCGTTGAAGGCTTCACACTTGGTGTTCATAGGGCAATGTTTGCCTGTGTTGAATTTAATAATTCTGTTTGCTAGTATATAAGCCAGCAAAGAATGGAAAAGTTATAAGATTTGTTTGAGGATAATCAAACTCATGCTGAGGAGTTTTGAGCTGCTTTCAAAAGACCTATATGTTATAAGTGGCAACTAAGGAGGATAGTTTGAAAAATAATCTCTTTTGGACAAATTATCCTTTATGGTTCTTTTTAAAGAAAGCCCACTTGTAAAACATCTTAATCAATGGAAGGAAAAAAAACATCATTTAAAGAAGCTCATGATTATTCTAATTAACCTTAAAAATAATGCTGATTTGGGTTAAGTTTTCCAAAACTAGAGATTTGTGTGTGTGTGTGTGTGTGTGTGTGTGTCTCACAAGAGTAGTATAGCAAGCCACTGGAAAACCTTGATGAGAAACTTGTGCAATTACAATGGCGATTTTCTGCTTCAAGAGCACTGGTGCAAAGGTCTTATCTGAAATGGGGAAAAAATTTTAAATTTATACTGAGGCACCTATTTACCAGTTCATCTTCAAGAACGACTGACTACCTTGTACCCCGAACAGTGTAAGATTTTATAATCTTGAGAAGCCAAAAATTATGAAGCATCAACAAGAAAGAGAATCCTGGGCCACAGAGGTTGTTACATCCATGTTGATGGTAACTCTGAAGGCCATTATCAGTTGACAGCAAGGACCTCCAACTTGAAAGAGGCCCGAGACCAAAAGCTGGATCCCTGAAGCACGTGCTTTGTGAAGAATACCTGAATCAAGATGCACAGGATGTAGGGGCCTCTCCTCTCAGTCAACGTCTCTTCCCTTAAACGTCTCTTCCCTTTAAAATCTTTCAGAGATCCACAAATTCCTCTTCCAGAGTAGTCTTCTAGCTTCGGGATCCTTAAGGTCACTGTTGAGGAGATTCTTGAGTGCTTTGCGGCAGCCTTTGGGGCTAGGGACAAATGGCCTTGGGTAAAGTGTGAGTACTCCAGCATTGAGATCAGCAGCACCTGGGTAGAGGCCTTGCAAGAGGGGTGACCTGGAGTCACAGCGCCCAGGAGGCAGAGACAAAGGATCTTCAGGGCAAGCTGGTGAGCTAGCCTTGCCAATTGGCGTAGTAGGAGACCCTGCCTTGGCAAAGGAAGTGGAGAACTCATTAGGGAAGCCACCATAGCCCTCTGACTCACCACACAGGCACGCATGCACCCACATACATGTCAACACACCATTACACGCGCACCCACACTTTTACACACACACATGCAAAAAAAACTGAACTCATTAAGTGTAAGCAAAATGTATGGCAACTGGTTTCTCAGCTGCCTGAAGAAAGTTAGTAAAACGACACACACTATGTTAAATAAAGCCAAATAGTGAGGGTCTCTGTAGCACGCACACACACACACACACACACACACAGAGAGAGAGAGAGAGAGAGAGAGAGAGAGAGAGAGAGAGCATTCACTTGCACCAACACATACAGAGAATAAAAACAATAAAAATGCATCTCGGAGTGTCTCAGGATATTGCTAGATTTGCTCCTTCAGTTGTATATGGTAGAAGCCCAGAAACTATCATTCCAGTAGACTACAATGTAGAGCTGGTGACCTGGGTATATGAGCAACCTCCTTATGTTTTTATAAGACATGGGGGATAAGCAGCTGAAATGCCTCTTACAGTCGCTTAATCTTTTGAAGTGCACTGGTTGTCTGTAAGAAAAACACCAACGCATGCTGCAATAGGGTCTGTGGTATAGCCACCCAACAGGTCAGCCAATGTCCAGCCAGTGTGCCGCCTTCCGTTCTAGGGCTTGCCTCCACATGCCTATTCATCTTTATTCTTTGTTCTTCGGGTCCGTTCACCAGTATTTAGAGACTGTTAATCCACGATTTTTTACAATGAGGAGATTGTTTTCTGCTCCTTACTCTACACGTTCACTACTTCTTTGAGGCTTATCTCTATGAGAAAACAGATACCCACATTTCCTCACAGAATAGGAAAGGTTAAGGTGAACGACTTCTACGTGAGCTGCCGTCCTTATTATAATCCTGGAACGTGTTTTCATTCCCAAGCCTCCCACCCTCCGTCTCCCACATAGATCATCCTTCTCCGAATGATCTGGGAGAAGCTCGAGCCAACCAACCACCTTTGAGACCCGAGTCCCTGCCTTGCTTAACTTTTACATGCACAGGTACTTGGTTTCACTGGAGTACTTTCTACTTCAGGCTGTGGGTATCAGTGAGGTTGTCTCCTCATCCTGACATCCGCAGCTTTCCTGCCCGAGAACTCTTTCTGGCTGGTGGTAGAGGACATGAGAAGAAAGCAAATTAAATAAGCCCACAGTGGACTTCCAGTTTCACCTAAGTTCTATCCGGCTTCATTGACTAGAGCGAGCTGACAAGAACGGAGTGGATGAGTAAGCACGTTCTGCCCTTAGAAGGGATCGCTGTATTATCAGCTAGCCAAGGGCATGTTGAAGTTTTTATCCGTGAACAGAGTTCAAGGTGAACCGTAAGCCATCCAATCTGCGCTGTGTACAGAAACGTCAAACCTACTCTCTCTTGTTTGCAGGAGTTGAAGTTGATTGGACTGGATATTCCACACTTTGCTGCAGATCTGCCGCTGAACCGGTGTAAAAACCGCTACACAAACATCCTGCCGTGTAAGCTGGTCAATAGCCCTGATCCTAGTCCCGTCTTTTAAAGGTCAAAGCTTCGCTACTGCAGCTTAATCAATCTCACTATTTCCCAGCCAGCCTCAGTGTGGCCTGAACCGCAGAGTCAGTGTTGAGACTTCCTGGACTAGGCTGGGGTATTGGTCTTATTCGGTGGAGGGGAGGTTTCATTATACCGCTTTCACACAAACTGCATCTGAGCATTGGACCCTCCCTGCCACTAGACAAAAGACTCCAGGCAGCTAATGACTGCTAAGAAAGGGGGAACTGGCCTCTCCAGGGGTGAGCTCCCTGTTTATCTGATTCCAAGTGGTATGAAGTCATTTACATACAAGCAACACTAAATAAACTGTGAGATAACAGTATTTATAGAGGTATTTATATGTTATTTATATAGGTGACAGTAATAATCAAAGAAAAAGAGTCCCTGAATTTGAGAGGGAGTTTAATTGACACCTGGTTACTGCCAAGAACCAGAGATTTTCTAAATGAAACTCAACACCACCTAGAGTAAATATATATCAAAAGTTTGAAAAAGAAGTTAGCCATATAAACCAGAATATGCTAAAGGAAAAAGAATGGGGAGAAATAACCAAGATAAAAAGCCAAATTCAAAGTGGTCAACAATACCATTTTTTAAAAGATTTATTTATTTATTATGTGTAAGTACACTGTAGCTGTCTTCAGACACCAGAAGAGGGCGTCAGATCTCATTACGGATGGTTGTGAGCCACCATGTGGTTGCTGGGATTTGAACTCAGGACCTTCGGAAGAGCAGTCGGTACTATTATACACAAGAAAGAGAGAACGGGGATTGGGGCTGGGGAGAGATAGCAGGAGAGCACCACATGTTAGTTCTATAGAGATGATCAAGTCTAGGGAGTCTAAACCCACTATGAGGACTCTAGTTAATAACATTGTGTGGAACACTGAAAGTTTTATGATAGAATGGGCTTTATACACTATTGCACAAAAGAATAACAATATGAGATAGCAGATATGCTTAACGCTAGTAGTCATTTCATAATATGCAGACAGGTGAACACACACACACACACACACACACACACATACACACACGAGCATGTGCACATGCAGGCGAGCACACTCAAGCATTCACCTTAAACATTAAATTTCATGTCCAGCAACAAAAAATTAAACTAATAAGTATAATAATAATTTCAAAAGGCCCATGTGACTTCTGTTCTCTGGGTAAGGCAGTGGATTCTTTTGAGTGTTGCTGCATGAGAAGGGAATCACAAGTTTACGCTACATACTATAGCTTTCCACATGGTCACAAAGACATTTTAGATCCTGCCTGAAGCACTTGAAGATGACTTTTCCAGAGATGGAAGCGCTGAGGACGTAGTGGCTGTAAGATAGTCGTGTGCTATCAAGAAGGAGAAGACAAGACTACAGTAGATTACCTCCCTCTTCGGCATCTGATTTAACTTGGTGTCTGATAGAGACTGTCAGAATGATTTTTCCTTCAATTCTGTTTTGTTTTGTTTTGCTATACGGTTTCTCCGTATAGCCCTGACTGTCCTGGAACTCACTCTGTAGACCAGACTGGCCTTGAACTCAGAAATCCACCTGCCTCTGCCTCCCAAGTGCTGGGATCAAAGGTGTGCACCACCACTACCCGGCTCTGATTTTTTTAATGTGTCTTTTTTTCTTTGCTCTTCATAGATGACTTCAGCCGAGTGAGGCTAGTCTCCATGAATGAAGAGGAAGGAGCAGACTACATTAATGCCAATTATATTCCTGTAAGTAGAAATAACAATCCAGTCATCCCAAGCTCAAAACCACATGGTCCAGGCAGTGGAAGGTCATAGGGGCTAAGAGTACACAAGACAAAGCCCTGCCCCCACCCAGCAACTGAGTGCCAGGAGCAGAGAGCAGTTTCTGTTGTTCCTACTCAGAGTACAGGATGCAGTGTCTCTCACCCTTCCTATGGCTGCAACCCTTTACCTCAATTATTTCATCGCTCCATCATAACTGTAGTTTTGCACCATTATGAGTCATAATGTGAAGATCTAACATGCAGGATATCTGATGTGGAACCCCTATGAGATGGTCATTTGAACCCCAAAGGGGTTGTGACCCCCCAACCCTTTGGGTTGGGGGCCCTTTGGGGTAGAGAACTGTTATTCAAAAAAGGGAAAGGCTTACAGACCCCCTGTGAGAGACTAGCAGAGAGGCAGGAAGGTCATGACACTGAAGGCCCCCTCCCCTGCGTTTAGACTCCAGAGCCCAGATTCAAAGGGCTACAGCTGCACACCTGTGCACTTAAAGCAGCAGTAAAGACTGTGGTTGACATACAAAGGTGTGGCCATGATTTGATAGGCTCCTAAAATGTAGAGCTTAAAACCACACCAACCGTATAATCCCTCTGATTACCGCTTTCACGATAAGCTGTGTGATCCTTTGCCAACTTCGTCATCAGCAAAGTGTCAGTTGTCCTCACGGGTAGAGAACAGCCAACAGCCAACAGCAGTGACAGTGGCTGGTGAAGTGTTGACATTCTCACTCTTCTTTCAGGGATACAACTCACCTCAGGAGTACATTGCCACCCAGGGTCCACTGCCGGAAACCAGAAACGATTTCTGGAAGATGGTCCTACAGCAGAAGTCCCATATCATCGTCATGCTCACTCAGTGCAATGAGAAAAGAAGGGTGTGTACCCATGTGGCCGAGTGCCCGTTGGCCATGCCTGCCCCATTCACAGCCCCGGGTGTGTGTGTGTCCACTGTCAGGAAGGTGACTGAAGTCATTTAGTTTTCACCTTCTCCATGGGGCTACAAGATTCTTTTGAAAGGAGGATCATTGCTGCCCTGCAGTGAGCACAGACTCTATTTCTTCCCTGGTTTCTATTTTTTGTTTTGCTTTGTCTTTTAACATCGACTTATTGTTACCTCAGGTAAAATGTGACCACTACTGGCCATTCACAGAAGAACCCATTGCTTATGGGGACATCACCGTGGAGATGGTCTCTGAGGAAGAGGAGGAAGACTGGGCCAGTAGACACTTCCGGATCAACTATGTAAGTTTCCAACAGATTCAATGAGGGTGGTCTCCATCTCTACAGCCCACCGATACCCCACACACGAGAGCCTGGAGATCAAACCATCACTGTGTAAGATTGTGTATACTTCAGGCTCTGCCGTGCTGCTACCTGCAAGAGACAAAAAAAGATCTGACTTTCAGCACAGTTACTATCTCTATCAGGAGTAGTCTGGATGCAATGCTGTCTTCAAAGGCCAGAGGAGAGGAAAGAAAAGTCTGCGTTGGTCCATCTCAGACCTGGGCAGGGCTGTTAGCCACAATCAGAGAGGGAGGAGTTCTCATCACTCGCATTAATCAGATAAGACAGAGAGCAGGTGTGGGAGGCACGCGTACATTTCAAATTAAACCCTGGAACCAAGGCTTGCTAGTTAGAATTTTGTTCTGTCGGTTTCAATGTCTAGGCCTCCTTAATTATGGTTCCATGTCTCTCTTAAAGTTAGGTCGAGTTCCAGAAAGATCCATTTTCCTTGCCTTGCTTCTGTCTCTGTGGATAAGTCTTTCAGTCCTCGCTGATTGTGTCTGTGCTAGGCTCCAGGGTTGGGTTGCATGTCTGCCTTACCAGCAAACCACTCAGGAGAGACAGAACACAGTCTGTTATAGGAGTCCCAGTCCATGTTTCCCCGGTGATCAACAAGGGGGTCTGGGATAGATGCTATGGTTCTCAGTCTCCTGTGTCCCCAGACACTGGGATACCACTGGGAGTTGGGAATGGGGGTCTGAGGGTCTGCACTCCCCCTCAGGATATTTATGCACCAGACAGGAAGGGAAAGACAAGCAGGGATGGGGACCGAATCTAGGTTGGTTCTGAGTGAGTGCCGAGAGAGTACAGAGTGACTAGAAAAGAGAAGGCCTTCGGGAGATTTAGGTGTGTCTCTTTATAATAAAGCATCCACCCTGCCCCCAGCATCCTTGATGAAGGAGATGATCCTCTTTCCTTGTCCAAACTGTTTTATTTGATAGTAAATGTGAATGCAGGTATCTTACCCAGGGTGTACCAGGGAGTAAATACCTTCTGCTGGAAGGAATGCCCAGGAAGGGAAGCTGATTGACTAAACACTAGGGGCCTATCTAGAAACCTCATTACCATGGAGAACTCCAGGTTTTTATACTACATGACCAACTGGTCACGGTCTTCTCAGTGGGATGTCGTGGTTATATAGTTTGGCAGGGATTGGCCCCATGCCAATTGAGATGTTCCCAATTCTGAGATTCTCCAGGATTTGGACCTGCTCAACCCTACCAGTTCTTCTGTCTGGTGGCACATTCCACTTACCCCGCACTCCAGTGCTCACTTCAGTCAAGTCATCCCATTTGCTTTCTATAGATAAACGCTCCATAGGATATAGGTTCTACTAGTGTAGTCCCCTTGGAGGAGGCTGTCTGTTGAGAACCCTACACACACACACACACACACACACACACACACACACACACACACACACACGTGCACGCACGCACACACACACATGCACACACACACACGCAAAAGAAAGAAGGAAGGAAGGAAGGAAGGAAGGAAGGAAGGAAAGCCATTCTTATTAGTTGTTGACAGCTCTCCCTGGGGTTTATGAACAAAGCCAGACACACCCCAGTGAGCAGGTAACAGGCTGTTCCATCTGTTCAATTCTTCTGAATTGTCCAGTTCTTCTTGTTCCCCAAGCAGGCCACTGAAATGCACTGTCCCTCCTTTATCCAGCTTTCTGAGGCACTCAGCTCCTTCCTGCCTACCGCAGAGTGCCCTGCGTGCCCCTCCATGTAAGCACACTGCCCTAACAGCTTTCTTTCTTCTTCTCTTCCTCTCACTGGATACCCATAGTTTCACCAGCAAGTGCTCTGTTTCCCTGGAAAGAATGAATCATGAATCATAGAATGAGCTATTTTAAGACTAATAAAGCACTATTCAAGTCAATAGATTTCCTACCAGAGGTGATATTTCACAATCTTAATACCATTTAAACTGAGTTTGCCTTCAGCAAGGAAGCCATTGCAAGCTGCTAAAGAAGAGAGAACAAATCTTTCCCAGGTTTGCATCTGGGAACAGGCAAAACAAAAACAAAACCAAAAAAGATACGGAATACAATCTAGGGTCTGTTCTCATGCCTATTCCCTGTTCAGGGAAGACTTACACAGATCATTCTGTGATCAATAAGATCCTTCTTGTCCTTGGTCTTAAATGATGTCCCCACCCTTCAATGGCAAACGTTAAGAGTTTCAACAGCAGAAATAAAGCAGTAAACAACAGTGTTTGCCTATAGGGTAGTTCAGAGGTTACAAGTGGCTGGAGCCCTCTTCTGGTTGTAAGCTGAAAGTCTAAATTGGTCAAAAAACAATCCATCTGTATGAACCAATCTTTTCCACTCAAGTTTTTGTTTACACCCGCCCCTCTTGCTTTGTTCCATATTGAGATGTATAAAGTTCCCTGGTATCTTCTCAACAAGATAAAACATGTAGGGCAAGAGAATTTAAGATAAGTGGGTCAGATCAAACAGAAGCATTTTCTCATTTAAGCAAGGAAAAGGACCGGAACACCAGCTTGATACTTCCCAGGATGTGGAGACTGGTGTGAATTGAATATAGACAACTTATCCATTCCTGTGGACCCTGAGCCTTGCTAACTACTGAAAAGCCTGTTGCCAGTTCCATGGTCCTGCCTCAGAGCTGTGGCGAGACCGGAGACAGTCTGGTGGTTTTCCTAATTTTACATCCGCTTGTATTTCTTAGCTGACTGCATTTTCAGATTGGCTGCATTAGAATGTGTCCATGCAGAGATGATGTGATGATCAGCATGTGGATGGAGCTAGCATGTTTTGTGAGCCTTTCTAAACAAGCCAAGCTAGCTGATGTCTAACTTTGAATACCCATGGTGTTGAATGCCTGCTCTTCTACACTATTTATTATGCATGGGTTACTTTGAACACTTCTGTACTGCCTGTGGGTGGCATAGAGTGCCAAAGGGGCAGTGGGTATAGCTGAAGAAATGGGATTGTTATCTCTACAAATCTTACTATGAATTTGTATATATATATATACTTGTATAGTTGCAAATTCTTAAGACTGCTCAGTTTTGCTCTTTGCAATTCATTTCTCTTTGCTTCCTGAATGTAAACTTGAGCTCCAGTGTTGTGGGAAATAATAATAAAAAAAAAACCCCACCAACTCTCTGAGCTCCTGCTTCTCTTAACCTGCCAACTCTTTGGCCATGATGGGCCACAGGGCTCCAGGGGCCTCTTATCTCGGAGGTCTCTCAGCCCACCAACCCTGAGTTCTTCTCCCTACCACGCATGCCCCACACACCCCACAGTCAGCCATCCCAATACTCAATTAATTACCCAGTAGAATTAAAACTCTCAAAACTTATAGTTAACCAATCAAATTTATGTATCAATAAAATCAAAATTTATGCCAATAAAATCATTTCAGAGCCAACTGATAATGATAAAAGCTTTATCCCAATTATTCTAACCTTATGATAACATCATGTCAGCCTCAATTTTTCTTTCTCCTTCTCCCCCAAGATGTTCTCTGGCTCCCCCACTCTTAGCTCCGCCTCCCTTTCCCCTGTCCAATCACAGGCCTCCTCTGCACTAATGTAATTGGACAGGGAAAATCCTGCAACACTCCAGACCTTCCAAGGTTTTTGCTAGAATATTGTATCTACTGGGTGGATTGCAGGGTCTTTGCAAGCTTGAGAAATGAACCAGATAGTTGAGAAGAGCCTGGTGTGGGAACCATCCTCACAGTTAGTAACAAGAGACCAAATCATTCTTCTAACTTATTGGAAACTAAATGGAGTTGATCTTGAGAGATCCTTATTCTGGTGGCTACATATCTAGCTTAAAGAGAAATTCAGTGCATGGGCCAATATGAATAGGATTGATATACTATTGGGGTACCCCACCTCCACACATATTGTATCAACTGGCTATGAAGGTGTGTCCCTGTATTCTCAATTGCTCACTGTGCCAGCGTCACCAAACTGGCAGGATATATAAATGTTTATCTCTTCCTCCCCTGCCCAAAAAAGAAACCTAGCTGCTTTGGGAGAGGAATCTCTCCCACTACATATGCTAATAGGTTTTCTGTGTGAGAAGGAAGTGTGGAATTCGAGGAATAAAGAGCTGGTGGCTGGAGCAGGGGCAGAGGGAGAGACGAACCCAGGAAACAGGCCAACAGCCTTATACTATACAGATGTCTCCGTGTCTATATAATCAAATCCCAAACAGGACCCCCAAATCCCCACAATAATATGCAAGCTGACTTACCTTAGAACAAAGCATACAAGTGACTGAGCAGAAGGGAGACAGTGCTAGTGATTACACAGTCATTTTGATGACTGTGATATGTCACAGGCACCACCTGTCACTCTCCTCCTGTGCAAAGTGTCTGTAGGCCTGATACCAGCGGCCCTTTTTAGATACATGAAAACTGAAGCCCAGTGAGTCTGTCTTGGACCAGATTTCCTCATCTCACATCTCAGAGCAGGACTTCTCTGATAAATGCCTTTTGTTCTTGTTGTTGTTGTTTGAAAAGTGTATTTTTGGCAAATATGCAAGGGTCAAAGGAGCGTACCACATGCATCTGTGGATTCAACTGGAGTTGGACTTCAGTCAGATGCCCTGAGAATGCTGGGGGTGTGAATAACACTGTGGTGCTGGCCAGTTCCAGGGGAGAGATGGAGTACCTACTGCGTACTGGTGATGCTCACAGCCTACAGGACAACCTGTCACATGGGTGTGACCTCTTGGGAATTCCCCAGGAAAGCTCATCATCTGAGGATGAGGATGTCTCTGAGTGAGGGACCAGTGATCCCACCTGCAGGGAAAGTGACATGCTGGGCTGGCAGAGGACTCTAAGCAATAGTAGCTTCCAAAATTTTACTGGCCAGAGCTGAGACGGCTTTTTAACTGGCAGAGTCAGGATGCCAACCCCAGTCTGCATAAGCTCTCATTCTTAGCTACTGGCTAACAGATAGAGGTTAACCGATGTGTCTACCTCTTGCGGCTTCATACAGCTACAACTAACCTTTCTCCTCACGACCTGATCAGTACCAGGCAGATGCTCAGAGCTCAGAAGAGATGGGCGTTAAAAAGGAGAAGACCGTAGCCCCACCTTGGTCTTCAAGGGTAGCTCTGGTCATGCTGTGTGTACATGAGGTGACTAATTGTGTGGTTTTTGGCGTTTCCCCTCTCCAGGCTGATGAGGCACAGGATGTGATGCATTTTAACTACACAGCCTGGCCCGATCACGGCGTGCCTCCAGCAAATGCCGCGGAGAGCATCCTGCAGTTTGTATACACTGTCCGACAGCAGGCTGCCAAGAGCAAAGGGCCCATGATCATCCACTGCAGGTAACCTCAGCTGGCAGAGTGTTACCTGCCTTACCCTTGTGATGAAAATACCCGAGAACAGCTACTTTAAGAGACTCAGCTGAGCTCAAGAGTTTGATCTGCCTTGGTAGGACGTCAGGATGGTAAGGGCTTAAGGCAGCCACGTCATGAAGCAGAGAGAGATAAATACTGGTGACCTGTAGCGTTCCTTTTCTTTAAGCAAAGGCTGCAGCCCTGCCTCGGTTCTGCCTGCCTTCACATCAGATCTCCCCACCCCAGTCAACCTGTCTAAAAACACCCTCACAGGCATGCCAAGGGTTTGCCTCCTAGGCAAATCCAGATCTGTTAAGTTTACCTTATTAGCCATCACAAACAACATGGTTTTTTTCCCCATCAAACCTTACTTAATCAGATTTAATCACAAATTATTATTTTAAAATATGTACTTAGTTGGTGTTTTGCTGTAAACACCTAAACTCCGCTTACTTAACATTTAGTTATTTCATAAGTATACTCTGTAGAATACTGATTTTTTTTTTTCTAATTTGCTCCCTTTGAGACAGAATCTTACTTTGTAGTCCAGTCTGGCCTTGAACTCACTCTTTAGCCCAGGTTGGCCTTAAACTTGCAACAATTCTCCTGCCTCAGCTTTCTGAGTTGCAGGGATTCTAGACATGTGCCACTACGATGAGCTTAAAATATTATTATTCCAACTTTCAAAGCAAAAGAACACAAGGGAAGTATAAAGATTTACAAAGGTTAATTCAACTAAAGCAGAGAAAAAATAAGATTCAAATCTAGACACATGGGTCTCCAAAGGTCAAGTACCATGTGACATCACTATCGAAATCCATAGTAGATACTGCATGATAAATACAAGGCCAAATTCTACAAAGCTTCTCATAGCTCAAAACAGTCCAAATAGACTTAAGAGAAGGCAGATAGTAAGAAAACATAAAAATGTTTGATGTATTAGGTAAATGTGGTTACACTTCAAAATTGCTTCTGGAAATTCAGAACCTAAAGTAAAAAAGGGACAAATGGCGTATAACATCATTTTATTTTATTTTATTTTTAACATTTAAAAATCACATTTATTTATTTTTGTTGGGAGATGGAAGGGAGACATGTCACAGCACCTGTGTGGAAGTCGAAGGAAAACTTAGAGGAGTCAGTCCTTGCCTTCCACCATATGGTTCCCAAGGATTGAACTCAGGTCATAACATTATTTTAAATCACAATTCATATTAATTCCTTATGAGAAGTGTTTCCTCTGAAGTAAACCTTGCCCTCCCACAAATGAACCCACAATCCTTCTACCCCACTGACAAGATGTTATAAAATGGTTTTACATGCTCAAAACTTTTGGGTGCATATCAGAGGTGGAAGTGGAGGGATAGATGTTAGGGAACACATTCTCAACTATTCTGAGCAAGTACCTTTCAAATATGGGATCTAGCATCTTGTCTTGATGAGCTAAAATGTTAAGCCTATGGTTGTGTGTGTGTATGTTCTGGTGAGGTATGTATATGTGTGCATTATATGTGTGCATGTATGTGTGTACACATATGTGTGTGAATGTACAGGTGTATTGTGTGCACATGTATGTGTGCACACTGTGTATGCCCTGTGTGTGTGCATGTTCAGGACAAGCAAGGCTTGTGAGCTGCTAAGCTGCTGTTGAAGGAGCTGGTCCTTCTCATCTGCCCAACTTAGACTTTTGAGGTTTCAAAGCATGTTGCTGAACATGCGATTATTCTCAGAACAGTTCTCTGGAAATAAAGCTGCTTGTACCTGCGGGGTCAGACTCACACACTCCTTTCACAGCCGGCAGCAGGTGACTTTACAAGTGCACACTTGGTGGCAGATCATCTTATCTGAGAAGCCCCTGGAGAGAAGAGTTATCTAATAGGAAAAGTAAATTGGGCTCTGAACTCAAAGGCTTTTAGTTTAGTTTTATTGTTTCTTCTTCTAGTGAATTCCACATTGGCTCAACTGTCTCTTTACCCAAAATGTCAATGTAATTTAGACTTTGGAGCCCTTTGACTCTGCGGATGATTGGCAGAAGGGCAGAACTGACTTTAACATGTAGAATTGGAGGCTGTGTGTGGAGTTGGCAGTACCAGTCCATATCTATCTACGCCCTTAGTACTGGGGCACTGGGGCTCAGGCACTGGATGTGAAGAGTTCAACCTCAAGGTAGTTTATTCAAAAGATCACTGGGTCAGAGAGGCACATGTCCCGTATGGCTGTCTGAGGAGGTGAGCTGACCATGTTCAAATGTTTATGGCCCCAGAGCTGGAGTTAGGCAGTGGGATTGTCAACTAAACCTTTGAGCTTGGTTGAGCTGGGTTCCAGGAATGATGTGTGTGTGTGTGTGTGTGTGTGTGTGTGTAAGGCTACCCCTGAGACAGGAGGCTGTTAAGCTGTATCCCTGCCTTAAGGGGAAGGTGTACCAACTCCTCCTCGGGGCACTCAGTATTCTTCCAAAAACAGAGCAGAAATGGCACAAAGCCTTACCTCTTTAAAGAATGAACAGTGATGCTCAAAAATATGACATCTAAGCAGTGCCAGCCACCAGGGCATTCTCAGAACCCAGCTAAGTGCAAGACACTGTAGGAGACTAGGTTCCCCTTTCACTGCTGTCTGTCTGCTTTAGAGATCTGTTGGTTTCCAGCAACGCAGAAGCCCAGTGTGACTCACATGCCATCTGACCCTTCTTTTGCAGTGCGGGTGTGGGACGGACAGGGACCTTCATTGCCCTGGACAGACTCTTGCAACACATTCGAGACCATGAATTTGTGGACATCTTGGGGCTGGTGTCAGAAATGCGCTCATACCGAATGTCAATGGTACAGACAGAGGTAGGAACAGCATTGATGCCTACGCTTAAATTTGTTCTTGACGGGAAGCACCCTAGAACCTAACTTTATGTTTTAATCCGGCTACCTCAATGTCTTTACATCTGCCATTCCCATTTTCTTGCTGTGTATATTTAAAACTACCCCATTCCAAATAAATAGGTGTCAAGCTCTCAGAAGGCCATGGTGTATATAGTGAGTGTACTTGTCTGGCTTCATCTGCCTTTTAGGAATATAGAGCATGTTGACGTGTCTGAAATAGAATAAAACCCCTTTTGAGCAGTATGGAGCTCACTGAAGGTAGCAGTTAACCTGGATAAGGAAGACTGTAGGACAGATGTGATTTGATTTCTACTTGAGATGACCGACTGGTCAATAGGTTTGTCACTGGGCTTTTTCCTCCATGTGACCCTCCATCTTCACTTACTTCTGATAATAACCCTTGGTTGGACTTGTGAATTCTCTCTTGGTTTTAAGGATCGCTAGTCCCCAATCCACCACCACTTCCGCATTACTTAAATCAATGGTTCTCAATCTGTAAAGGGTCATGGTATTAGGAAGGTTGAGAACCAATGCCTTAAATGAACGGTTGGTGCATCCTAGAATGTCCCCAGCCTTATTAGCCAATGTTCCTTTGGCTCCTCTTCTCCTGAGTTCTTTCCCTTGAGGCTTTAGAATGTGCTCAGCCTGGAAGAACAGCTCCAGGCAGCCTTGTGCTGCCCACCAGCCACAGGCAGAATATGCCGTGCGAATGCAAAACCAAGTACAGTGGCTTCTCTATAATCCAAACCACTGGGCTATTAGTTACTCCCTGGCCTCAAGGGCACAATAGAACTTTTCCTGGAGAAGCCTATGGGAGGGAATCTTCTAGACTAGTAACAAGGTCAGGCCTGACTTCTCTCTCACCAGAGATTGCTTTAATGCCTTGTTCTTCCTCCTGCAGCTTCTTTCAAGCGCCACTAGATGTCAGTATAACTCAAATAGCCTGGAGGGTAATGGCAGAGTCTCTCCAACCTTTTTACTCATTTGTTTCCCACCCCCGCCCCACCCCCATCAGCACAGCCCCATCTTAGCAAGGCTTGGCAGAGCCCTTCAAACATATGCATTGCCAAGCTGCTCCCAGGTTACAGTAGTTTGGAGCTGGTGACTCATTAGCAAACGTCTTACTGACAGTTAGGAAACATACCCAGGCAGGATGTTGTCCCTTCTTTCTGCAGAAGATGCTTCTTTCTGCAGAAGATGGCAACTTACATACAGGCACACAACTGGTAAGGCTGCAGCAAACAGGAGACTGCAGAGTGACCTGCCATAAAGGGGGAAGTCTGAGTCACCCGCCTTCCTTTAGAGGGTCAAGGAGCATCTTGAAAGAAGAGGCAGAAAAGATCCCAGGAGCCAGAAGCAGTAGATAGCACTAAGCAAAGCATTGTTTTCTGAACACAACAGAGCACTAGCAGATGTGAACATGTAACAGAAGCAACAGCATGCTCAAAACATAAGTGAAATCAAGCGGGAAAAAAATCCCAGTGGGGAGAGAGGGAGGTGGGTGTTGGGATGCTATGGACAATGGATGACCCTTTGGGAGAGGCAGGCAGTATTCTACAGGGACACAGGGCTTAGGAAACTACCCACAATCCAGTAGATGTCCCACACCTATGCAATGCAGACAACATTAAATATTCTCAGTGGGTTTGAAACAAAACAAAACAAAGCAAAACAAAACGGAACATGTGATGTTAGAAGTGGGGAAGTGGTGGGGGAATAAGGGAGGGAATGAGGGCTGGATTTAAGCCAGAAATTTTGGCTGTTTACTTTCATAAATACATATCCTGATATGCAATAAAACTATCTCCGTTCCATTTATAGGTTATAGACACTTTACAAAACATATTCTTACATGATAGCAGTCCTTAACTTCTGCGGTCATTACCGATTTGGCCGTTAAACTACCCTCTCACAGGGGTCGCCGAAGACCATCAGAAAACACAGTATTTATATTACAACTCATAACAGTAGTAAAATTACAGTTATGAAGTAGCAACAAAAATAATTTTATGGTTGAGGGGGTCATCATAACATGAAGAATCATATTAAAGGGTCCCAGTGTTAGGAAGGTTGAGAACCACGGCTTTGTGGTATGTGTAAATCCCCATACTTCAAAGCACATCTTGTTCTAAGCATCTTGTTTGATGAATATTGTGACTTGCCCCTTTAATTGATACCTCTTACAACTTTGTAGATGTTGATTATAGGCTGGTTACTTTTGACTTTTCACAACCGCAGAATCTTAGTCCGTTTCTGAAAACTACCTTTGTGCTCACAACTCCTCTGGCTCCCTCCCAGCCTCTCTGTCTGTCTTCAGTGTGATAATCTCAGAGAGCAGACCAGCCTCTCGGGCTTCCTGCACGGCTAGGACTCTGCTTTGTCTCTCCCTTATTTTTGGCCCCAGTTTTAGTCGTCCGGCTTCCTTCTTTACAGCAACATTTCTGGTTGACTTCTCCATGAAAACAGTCTTTTGAAAGGCTGCTATTCCTTCTAGGAACTTGCTGGGAGATACAAAGTAACGAGTAGGGCGTGGGTCTCTCAGTCTCAAAGGTTCCTCAGCTTCCTCCTTTTCCCAGCTCCCCTAGCTTTCCCCTTGAATTCCCTCAGGAGTCCTGAATGGACACCTTCCCAGTTGTTTGTTTATGTCTGCTTTCTCGGTTATATCTAGAACATCTTGTTCACTGGCCTTATTTTTCCTCATTTCGGCATGCTCCCTGGTCCTACCTGTACTTTCCAACCCAAATTCTTTTATCTCGCGTTTGTCCGTCAACCCACTCACATTCAAATCCTGCTGCCTGTTAATTCACTTAGTTAATAAGTAAGGACTAAAGAATGAAACGATTTTTCTTGCACTTGTCAATCGAACATGACAATCAAGAGGACAAAAATCAGTCTCCAGTGGAGAGCCAGTCTTTATGTGCTTAATCAATCCCGGAGCTGAATAGAATATTTCTCCTCATCTTTGGTCGAGAATTCTCTACACGCCTACCTCCCGGCCTCCACCATACCTTGCTATGTCCTGAAATAGCAAAAGCGACTAATTCAAGTAGCCGTGCCCTCAGGGTTTGCCTTGGGATCATTGCACTCTGCAGGGCGGTCCATGTGATGCTGCCCTTTCACAACCAATCAACCACTCTTCAGGGCTTCCCCATCCTTTCGGAGAAAGGATGAAAACAGAGAGCCAGAGCCTGGGAGGCTCCACTTCTAGTCTCTAAAATGTGACTCATGTGCCATGTGTTGCCATCAGGAACACAGGACCTATGATGGCAGGATCCATAAAGGTCCTTGGAATCCATCGCCTGCGACCTACAGATGGCACGGACCCCTCCCTCCACCCCTGAGCTCTGCTCTATTCTTAGCAAACATCTTGTTTGTTTTTCTTTCATCGCCTCTCCTGAGGTCAGTCGAGGTTTCGCTTTGAGCAGATTGTCCTCACCGTGGGCAGCTTGGCTTTCTCCAGGTCTCATGGATGCAACTATAGATAGTCTTGGGTTTACTTGTCCTATCTGTGTGGGTCTTTCACAGTTCTCATTGTTTGGGGGGATTTTTTTTTTTTTGACTTGGTTTGGAGTTTTTTGTTTTTTGTTTTAAATTAGCATATGCCAATTATATGTAATAATTAGATGAATATGCACAATGCTGAGCTGTGTCCTGCATCTGTAGACATGTATATAATGTGTTTTGAACACATTCTCCTATCCCCATTACTCTCTTTCCCACTCCCATCAGCTTCCTTCAGCTTTCGTGTCTCACTGTGTGCATACGACCCAATGAGTCTAGTCGCCATGCTTTAAAGACCACGGATGGGCCATTATTCACAGGAGTATGGACAACTCACCTGTGGTAACACCAATGAAGATGTGCCCTGCTTGGTTTTGGTTTTGACACGATGTTTGGCCACTGGGCAGCCGTGGAGCATGGGTCCAGACCAGAGCCCTGTCTATTTCCAGCATTCACATGAGCCCAGAACTAATGGGTTGATGTACGAGGACCACCATGGCTGGCTCAGTGTAGGGAGATGTAATCGTAACATAAGGGGACATGTTTTCTCCGGAGCTTACTGAGAACACAGAGCTGAGGTTCCAACCAGCTGTGGCTGGAAGCATTTGTTTTTATGCTTTGTATGAAGCTGTTTGCACAAGGCTGTCCGAAATCCTGTGGACATGTTGGCTGCACTTTCTTCAAGGGTAATATTTAAGTGCACCACTGATAGTGAAACAGAAAAGGAGAGAAATCATGAAATTAACCTATTTCATGGCACAGAGACAACTAACCTTAATGTCCAGGGGATTTTTATCTCAGCTTTCAGCCGCATACAGCTACTCATGTGCACTTATGTGCTGCAGACATATACATGTGTTTCCGCAACACTGAATTTTCACATAGCACATGTCTTAGTTAGGGTTTTACTGCTGTGAATAGACACCATGACCAAGCCAAGTCTTATAAAGGACTTTATAAGACTTTTTTGGGGCTGGCTTACAGGTTCAGTCCATTATCATCAAGGCAGGAACATGGCAGCATCCAGGCAGGCATGGTGCAGGCGGAGCTGAGAGTTCTACATCTTCATCTGAAGGCTGCTAGTGGAAGACTGACTTCCAGGCAGCTAGGATGAGAGTCTTAAGCCCACACCCACAGTGACACACCTACTCCAACAAGGCCACACCTCCTAATAGTGCCACTCCCTGAGCCCAGCATAAATAAACCATCACAGCACATTAACAAGCAAAATATCCTATGATACACATATGTCACAAACTACCCAAAACTTTTACATTCCATTTCAGAGACTGCTTCTTTACACTGTTTTCTCACATGTAAAGCATTAAATATTTTCTACATTCCCTGCTCCCTGTGTCTGTTTGTAGTGCTTTATCTATTGGAGCATTAACTTTGATTTTTGCTACTTTATACTATTATCTGTGTCCATCCCATTTGTTAATTTTATGTCCCCAACAATAAGTAACAATGGCTACCTTACTATGCTCAAAATTATCACTGAGTCTTCTTCTCCCCTTCTTTATCTGTGCTCAGTTCATAGATGAAAATCCCCCATTTCGACTTACATTTTCTTTCACTCTCCGGCCTTTATTTATTCTCTGAGACGTGGCCTCACTGTGCAGCCCAGGCTGACAGTCAACTCTGGTTCTTCTGCCTTAGCCTCCCTCCCCTACTGCTGAGGTGACTGGCATCAGCACCCCCACCAAACTGCTTGGCCACTATTTGCATATGTTTTAAATAGAAGATACTTTCTGTCTCCCAGGAGTGGTTCGTTTAGTGGTTGTTTGTCTATTTGTAGGTGTTCTTGGTTTATGAAACCTTTCAACAAAAACCAACTCCTTGGCACTGTGGAGCAACTCTGAAAGCATCTCCCTCCCAATGTCCTTCTCCTTTTTACCATTTTTTACATAGAGGAACTTGAAATTTTGACTTGTATTTTTAATACTGCTTACAATTTCAGGATCTCCTTTTCTTTTATAATCAGAAAGGAATTAACCCATCTTTTCCTTCCCACTTTTTGTTATTTAATTTATATTTCTGGAGTACATGTCTCCGTATAATGAGGTGGGAAGGTTTTAGTTTTTAAAATTCACCAAGTTGCATATCTGCTGCCTTCAAGACTGTGAAGTGATGATCTATACTGCACAGCAACTTCACCTTAGAAAGCTGGGGACTGAACACCTCAAATTTGCTCAGAGAGTAGTTCCTTTAAGGTTATTATCGTCACCAGAAAGGAGAATGGCAATCACGTGAGGGGACACGTGTTCACTGAGGTGACTAGTTACCATCTCTCAATGAGTATCAGATCACTCAGTTTACATCCACACATTATTCGTTATACTTCAATAGAGCCAGACAAAGAATATTAAAGATATTCTGCTGTATGGGGCATCAGAGGCGATGGCCCAGTGGGTAAAGGACTTGCCGCACGGGCATAATGACCTGTTTGGGATCCTAGCACTAACATTTAGAGCTAGGTATCAGAGCACTGGGCTACATTCCTAGAACCAGAAGTGGGAGAGAAGAGGAGCCTTGGAGCTTGATGGCTAGCTGGTCTTGCCAAATCTGCAAGTGCCATCTTCAGTGAGGGAGCTTGTGCCACAAAAATATGGGAGAGAGAATGATGATAGAAGAAGCTATTTGATTTCGACCTCTGGCCTCTACACACATATCTATATCATACATACATACGGGCATGTACACAGGCATATGTACACACACACACACACACGGATAAGGAATATTTTTATAAGAGTTCTAAGGAATGATGTTCTAAGAGTTTTTTTTACTAATAAAAATGCCTTCAAAGCTCAATCGCTTGGATTTTGATATTGTGCGATTGTCTCCGTGAAGACATGAAGCCGGTTTCCTTTCGCATCAGAGGCTGACCATCGTGCCATCCCGCCTGCTCCACGCTGAGGCCTGTCTGTGCTCTGTCCTAGGAGCAGTACATTTTTATCCATCAGTGTGTGCAGCTGATGTGGCTGAGGAAGAAGCGACAGTTCTGCATCAGTGACGTCATCTATGAGAACGTCAGCAAGTCCTAGTCGAGGATCTGGAGCGGTGAGTAGAGAGGGTCTTAGCACAGGGGGACTTGTGTAGACTTTCACTTCGTGTCCCCTTTTCCGCCCAAGTCTGAGGCACACAGAGGTGGCCGTTGGCTTGACGTTTCAATGCCCTCTGTGGGTCATAGCAACAGAGGAAGCTTTTGAAGCTCATGGATATTTTCTCCTCTACCCAGAACCTTTCATCATTCCGATACTGGATTTCTATCTGTCACTTAGAAACACAGCCTTCTACCTATACCTAGACATCTGTGCAGATATTATGTTGATTACAATAGTTATAACCTGGAGTCAGGACCCCTCCAAAAGAGTTTGAATTGGAATGGAGACTCCCAAAAAGAAAATCAGTATTGACCACAGAGTCTTGGGATTATGGATTCTGAGAATTCCTGGACTTCACTTACCATGTGAGCAGCTATTTGGGAGGGTCATGGAAACAGAGTGACCCGTTCAGCAGTTTGCACTCACATTGAAACTACAAGATCTGACTTGGAGGTCTGAGAGATCTTGGCTGAAGTAACATTGTAGCCTCAGTATTTATCTCAGTAGCAGAGCAAAATTCTGACTATGGAAGGATCCTGAAGCCATTGATGAGTGGGAAGCATCATGGAAGAAATACAGGAGGATAGGAAGCCTGTGATGCTCTGTGACCATGGCAGAATAGCATGCATCATCCTGGTACCTCGGTATCTACTAAGAAAAGGCCAGAGCATCACGGGCCAGGTAGAGGGATGCAGCAGGAGGAAAGATCAGAGACAAATGTATAAGCAGAGAGAAAGCATTCAGAGCCATAGAAAGGACGAGTCCCAAAAACAATAGATGAATTCAAGCCCCCAAGAGTTGTGGGGCTGAGTATAGTAGGAGCCAGAGGTGGGGGGAGATGGTTAACACACCAGGATGCTAACTATGTCTCTCTCATGCACAGGTGAGGACATGATATCTCCGCATCCTCCCTTGCTTCCAGAGTTTTTATAGGGGCTTTAGTCACTTTGCTAAACCGAGTCCCTGCTGCGCAGTATGTGGACAAGGAGGGGATTTACGTCCTAGAACCGAGAAGACTTAGCCTTAAGGAGCCTAGAGTATCATTTGGAGTCTTTTCACTTCTAGATGTTTGATGGACCAAATTCACTAGGATTCCAGAAAGGTCAACATGCTCCTCGAAGGGCAGGAAGTGCAATACTTCCTTATGGTTCCCTTGGCTCTTGGCTGCTCGGGCTGGATTGATTTTTTTTTTAAGTGCAATAATTTCTGTATAATTGTGATTTTTTTTTTTTACATCCACAATTCAGAACATTGAATTGTTATCTGCCCACACCATCGATCAGTGCCACAGTCTTGGAAAGAACCAACGTCATTACGGAGTTTTATCTCATCACTGAAAAGGCATGGCTACACCGGAAGATATGGTGATGAGTCTCCTTCAAAGAAAATGAGCGAGTGTGCCCCTCGCTCCAACCTTGCGGCTACTGGGTCAGGAGTAGGCGGGCAGATAGAGAAGAGAGAGGTTCTACTCAACACGTCAGCCAGCTTATCTTTTCCTATTTCAAATATGAAAACCTGTGTTTCAAAGTAGAGTAGGGAAAACATTACATGTCTGACTTGTCGTAGTGGGTCTCTTCCTTTTTGACAGTTGGGAGTGTCTTCCGTGGCTCCTTTGAACTAATGTCGCGGTCCTTTTCAAACAGCCAGAGCTCATTCAACAGTTTTGAGTCTGACTCTGAACTCTGAGAAATCTTGGTGCCTAGCCTTCACGTTTATTTTTCTGTCCACCTGTGTATACAAAAACAGTTTCTCCAAGAGCTATAGGCTGTAAAAATGCACTTTCTTTCCCCACTCAGAGGATCTGGGAATTCAGAAGTCATGACAATGAACTCAGCATGCTAGGACAGTTATTGGACACCATCCCTTAAGAATACTGTTGAGTGTCTCTATGGATTCCTACAGGAGATTCTCTGGGTCTTCTTTGCATTTCTGTTGTCAGATTCATTTTAACCTGTGTAGCTAGTGGCATTATATTCTTTGGATTTTGTATGATTAAAGTACATGATTGCGTGTTGTGACCATGAACGTTGTCTAAATGCACATCAATGTTGTCGTGGGAATCTGTTATTTTGTTCTACTTTCTAAGATCAGAGGAGGTGGTAGTCTAGACCAGTGGTTCTCAACCTGTGGGTTGCGACTCCCTCCGGGTTTTAAAGATCTTTTCATAGGAACTTCATATCATATACCCTACACATCAAATATTTACATTACAATTCATAACAATAGCAAAATTATAGTTATGAAGTATCAACAAAATAATTTTATGGATGAGGGAGGGAGTTACCACAACACGAACTCTATTAAAAGGTTGGGAAGGCTGAGAACCATTGATCTAGGCATCCTAAGGTCAACGTTTGAGTTGAAAGTGATACATTTGGCAACTTCCATGTAGGAATGTGGTTGTTGCGAGCCCACTTGTGTTCCTGATATTTGTCCCCTACCCCGTTTCCCTCCATTCTCAACTATCTTATCTTTTTTCAGGATTTTATTTGTAATTATGTATGAGTCTGTGTGTGGGAATGTGCATGTGTGAGTGCAGTGCCCAGTGGAGTTCAGAAGAATGGTGGTATCAGATCCCCTGGTGCTGGAGTCAGAGGCATGGGTCATCTGACATGGGTGTCAGGTCCTCTGTAAGAGTAGTACATGCTCTTAACAGCTGAGATCTCTCTCCCGGTCATCTTGAAACTGTACATAAGATCAGCTTAGTGTTTTGTCAGTGACCTTCATTACAGTAAAGCAACCCAAATGAACAGCTCATACCCTGCTGACTCTTATGGCTGTAGAGTCTTAGACACAGCAGACCTTGGCGAGGCCCTGAAAGATCAAGCCAGTAAGCCTCTTTGCCTGGCAGGGGCATGGCAGGATGTGTCCGTACCCTGCAGGCTGACATCTGGGATGCCATGAGGAATGCCTGGCTTTCTCACCTAGTTAGGTCTCCTGTCAGCTCCTTCCTGCTGCCCCCTCCTCTTCCCACTCTGTCAGACCCCCCTCCTGGACATTTTAAGACTGCACCATGCCAGTCTCTGAAATGAACAGGATTTTTCAAAATGGTCACAAGCATATGTGTGACATTCTTAGAACCTCACACATAGGCAGGTTAGGGGTAGGTTTGTGTGACCATGGAAGAGCTGGTGGGAAGTTGTAGATCTCTCAACGGCCACAAGATGTTTATGTAAATTCCATAGCCAAGGCTGTGACATCTCATGAGAGCAAGCACTCCATACATTCTCATGTTCTCCTTGAGCGTCCCTTCAAGGGAGGGGTCTGGCCCCAGGCCAGCTTTCCTAAAAGAAGACAGGAGGAGACCAAGGCTGCATTGCAGACCCAGAGTCGAGCCTACAGGGAGGTCACACAGAGGCAGCTTCCAGATCATTCTTTCAGCCTTTGCTATCGTCACTCTGTTCTCTGCTGACCCTTGAGTTACAGACTTTAAGATGTTCAGCTAGCAAAAGATTCAGCATTTCCTTCTGCCAATGAATGTGTTGTGTTTCAGTTAACACACTGTAGTTTGCTAAGCAGATTATCAAAAAGGGATAAATCGCCCACAAATGCTTTGCTTGGGTCTCTGGTGAACACTAAGGTCACCCCAAGCAGCTGCTTCTACCCTGATCCCATCTTTATCACTCAAAAGTATTTTTAGTTAAATTTTAAAATAAAATTGTTTTTGAGCAGGGTGTTGTATTGAATCAACACACAGACTCGCGAACTCAGTTCACAATAACCTGTACAGCGTATAAAGACAGCTAAGGACTGTGGAATCATTTGTCTATGAGGGCCTGTGAGATGGAAATTTGGAGCTGAAAAAGATAAGTTACAAAGCTAGTTCACAAACTACCACTAGAGGCTGAGTTACAAATGTAATAATTAACACTAATCTATCTATCCATCCCTGGAAACTGTAAGATTATATTTTACATGAAAAAAAAATGGGAAGTTGCAATTATTTTTTATTATTTTTATTTTTTGGATAGCTCTTTAATGTGGAATCTTCATTTTTCTCACTGGCAAAAAACAAAAAACAAAAAGCAACAAAAAAAATCCTCCTAAACATTTACATGTCTTGTGAGTGAGGAAATCCACTAAGATGTTTTTAATGTCAGATTTATGATGCCACTCCATTCTTAAAGGTGACCCTCAGAGGGCAAAATATCTTCCAGAAGAGGCTGTAATGGCCACTTGAAGAGCCAGAACTGGGGGCTTTGTGTCTAGATTTTCTACAGGCTATGTGATAGCTGCTAGCTAGAGGATTGACCTTTAGCCAAGGAGTTAAAATTACTGAGTCTGATCTCCGAGGGCAGAATTCCCCCTGCTTTCTAGCAAGGAGGCCTTCCTTTACACCCTGGGGAATGTCTGATGCAATGTGCTTCAAATAGCTGGCCCAGCTCCCAGCTCCCCGCTCTCCAGCCTGGTGCTTGGCACAGGGCACAGAGGCAGGAACCCTGCCCAGGACCAAATATGATATGCACTTTAGCCAACTGGGCTATGGAGCGTCCAACATAACACGGAGAATCGCAGACACTCACCCCTGGTTTTCAGCAGCTTCTTTTGAACGTCTAAGAAGGGAATTCCAGCCGCAATATTTCTGACTGCTGGCCATGCAGAAGAGGAGAAACTTTGGTTTTAGAGTCAGTGAGAGGCTCATCTCAAGAGAACCTGTCAAATGTCTCTCTTATAAGCCAATTCTCAGAGCTAAGCATGGCACTCATTTTTAATCCAGTGATCCATGTCTATGTTCAATCAATAAGAGATTTTGTGACTACTTATGTTAAACACTACCTTAAGTGCAAAGAAGTAATTGCCGGATCGTAAAGCTAGAGTTAAAACCTTGAATTTGAATTGGGAGGGTTGAGAAAACACTTGTTAATGTTTCTCCAATGTTAAATCTCAGCCCTTACTTGGTAACTGGGGAGGTGCAAGGTACGTGTAGCTTCCCACAGACGCTTTGAATACAGGACAGGGATCCCCTCAGGCAGAATGGATTTACACCTGTCCCTCGGGACAATGACAGCTTCTTTCTTGTGTGCTAAGGCCTTTGTATCATAGTTTATTAACTTCAAAATAGCATTATGGAGCTAGAATGTCCACTTTCCACAGGCCGAAGATGAGAATCAATTAGGTCAAGGGTCAGTGTCAGAAAACTTATAGTACATACTTGTTATCTAAGGTTCTGAGGGGCTCTGGTTCTGCTGGAGATGGCCAAAGTGTTACAGCTCTCAGACGGAAGCCTGCACAGGGCAGGTAGCCGGGGTCCCAGGTCTCACCCACTACTGTGGCAGCACCAAAGCCAGCAGCAGGGGTGGTGGCAGCGGTGGGTAGCAGCAGGTGACCAGGGGCAGCAATGGTAGGGTCGACAGTGGCAGTGGGGGCAGGAGCATGAGCCCAGTCTACCAGGTGGGTCCAAGGTCCATCATTCAGGAGAGAGAGCTCGACCCCAAAGGTTACAGCTCAGTAAAACAGCCACTCTCAGACAATCCTCGGTGAAATAACCTGTGCACTCTATTCCACGTGGCTAAGGACTTTATAAGCATTGAGGAGTAGACTGGGATCCAGAGGTAGATGCTGCCCATTGGCTCGGTTTGAGATGCTAATTATGCTCTATTTGCATGGGGACCGACTTCAGGTATTTTCCCTGTGTGACTGATTGTCATGGTCCTCTGGGGTGGGGGTGGGGGTTGGGGGGGTGTTGTGGTTATGTGTTCCAGAGCAGGTAGAGTTAGGCAGGGAGAGGGCCCCCACTCCTACTGTTCTCAGTTATGAGATTCATGGGGTTTGCCCCACATACACTAAATTATAAAGAGACAAAATTAAGATTCTGACCCAGCTCTGTCCAGCCTTAAAGCCATTTCCCCACCACTCCATTCTGCTTCTCATTTGCACTGGTCACTGACAAACTCCAATAGGACAGAATGACCAGTCTCATCTCCAGGTAATGATACAGAGGACAAGCTTTCAATTCGAAAAATTATAGCTCTCTGCTCTAGCTTCAGTCTCTGCTGCTGTGGTATAACATCAGGGCCTCCCTGCTAGACGGTTCAGTTCCTGGGAGCAAGGACCTGCTTGACTGATTGGATGATGTGTGCTCCGTTCTAGTTCTGTGTATGGTGTGATGGCTGCTCCTACCTAAGGCCTGAATCAATGTGTGAGGCATTGACCTTTCCCCGTCCACACTCTGCACGTATCCCTGTGTGCTTCTCCAGGACCTCCGTCTTCCTAGTCCTCCATGCTCATCCCTTGGAGTCCCTGTTGTATTTTGAGCAAAGTCTGTCTAGTAGTACCTGGAAGAAAAAGGCAGGCAGTTAGCATAATTTTCCAGCGGGACAGAGTCCAGCATTGTAGGGAAGACAAGGCCTGGCAGTTAGGATGCGAATGATAATACTTCATCCTTATGCAGGAAGGAAAGAGAGAGAGAGAGAGAGAGAGAGAGAGAGAGAGAGAGAGAGAGAGAGAGAGAGAGAGAAGTGAGGTAGGCGATAAAGCCTCAAAGCCTATCCCCAGCAATGTGCTTCCTCCAGCAGGCTCCACCTCCCAAAGGTTCCCTAATATCCCTAAACAGCACCAGCAGCAGCTGGGGACCATATTTTAAACACATGAGCCTATGATGGACATTCCTCATTCAAACCACCGCGGCCTTTACTCATGGCCAATCTCATGTAGGGTACTGTGGAAAGGGGCTGCAGTTCAGAAGACAGATGCTGTGAGGCCCCTGCTCTAAGGTGCGTACACACTCTACCAGAGAAAGCAGGGGAGAAAATAAGGGACCCGTGTGTTACTATGGACAGGATAGAAATGCACATAGTGTGGGTCACGGGGGAGAAGTGGGTTTGTTTTGTTCCTAGAAAAGTCAGAAAAATAAAATCCATATTCACATGTTCAAGTCTTAAAAGAGTGCAGAGTCATGGTCAGCTGCCGCTTGATACAAGCCACCTCTGTGTTCAGCAAACATACAGATAATACCCACAGCACACTAGACATAAAGGCCCAAGTGAGTGACCTGGCCCACCCTGCCTCTGAACCTTTTCTTGTTAGTTTGGTTGATCGCATCTCCCCAGGTTTCCTCAGATGGCTCTAGATCACAAGACACTCTGTTAACATCTGACACCTTTACTATAACTACAGGTACAAAATGGCCCATCTGCAGCTCAGTTGGGGCCACATGACTGGCTTCTGACCAATGGCAAGAAGCCTGGATCTCTGAGTCACGACATGGACAGAGGGAATCTGCTTGCCTCTCGGTCATCAACGAGGTGTTTCCAACCATACGCGTGATCATTGAGAGTCTAGTATCATGCTCAGAACTCAACCTGCCCTTCATTTGCGTGACATCAGCTAATGGAATATTTTTCAGGACAATAATATTTAACTGTCTAGTAAAATTCTCAAAAGAAAGATTCAAGGTGAAACAGCCATGTAAAGTTAACCCACAATCCAAACCAAGGTTGGAGGGAAAGGCCATAGATTAAAAGTTTATCTTTAATAGATAAACTTTATTATAGAAATAGACATTTCTCTTAGAAGTTGCGTTCCTCCAGGTTATATCTGTCTTAGTTTTGGTGCTGCTGTTATTGTGTTGAACTCTTCTCACAAAGTCCAAATTCTCAGGAGATCCAGAAGAATGCACACAGGACTGTTGCTGTCTGTGGTTCAGATTCCTGGGTTACTATAGGTCACATTGGTTCCACATCAGTGGAAGCCCTAGCAGAGGAAACTGTCCCTTATTTTCATCCCTGCTTTCCCTGGTAGAATATGTCAGGCAATATGCAGCAACCAGTAGGTTGTGCAGCACCTTCCATGGTAAGGGAGTCCATCCTGGGATAGGAGCTCAAAGCCAGAGGACACAAACCTTTTCTTCAGTTCTAAGAACACTCAGAGAGTCCTGAGTTCTCTCAAAAGTAGGAGTTGTACCTGTTACCCTGGTCATGGTACAGAGCATGGAATGGTAAGATGGCTCATCAGGTAAGAGTATCGGATGCTCTTCCTGAGGACCTCAGTTCAGTTTTTTAGCACCCATATCATGTAGCTCACAAGCACCTATCAACCCAGCTCCCGGACATCTGACGCCCTCTTCTGGCCTCTGCTGGCATTACACTCATGTGCACATACCCACACATACAGGCACAAAATTAAGAATAAATTTACAAAAGAGGACTCAGAGTTGGTAGATATGGAATTAGAGTGGGAACTTATGAGGAGTTGGGAGGGGAAGTGAAATATGATTAAAATACAATGTATGAAACTCCTAAAGATATTCTAAATGAAAAAATAGAAATAAAAAGCATACCATCTTAAGAAACAAATACAAAAAATAGTGGTCTTAGGTAGGCTCCTTGATCTCCCCAGTCATATTATAATCTATTGCCTTTAACCAGAACTTCTAGAAAGCAACACGTGAGTGGCCAGCAGCATAGCACAGCATAGAATTATAGAACATTGCAGATGCAGTGACTCTGTTGTATAGAGATGGAGGTGTCGGATAACAGAGCGTCACGCATCACATCATGGTCAGCCAGGGGTTCTGTAATAAGGTAGCCTGGACTGAGTAGGTAATAAACTACAGGGTTCTATTTCTCAGACACTGCTTACTGGACATCTGGCTAGTTCTTGTGAGGACCAGTCACTGGTTTTGTGCTTTATCTTCATATGACGGAGAAAGTGACTACTGTCTGGGACTGTTTAATAGTGGCAATAATCCCAGTAATAAGGACTCTGATGATGTCATTACTTCCCAAGTTCCCAATTCCTAATCATAACACTGTGGGTGGAGTTCAATGTATGAACTTGGGATGTGACATGTTCAGCCCACCACACAGAGCTTTTAAAGAATCATATGCATCTAAAAACAATTCCTGGATTAATTTAGGATATATTAGTCACATGATTTCAATTTTAGGTAACATCCCACAGTCTCCAAGAGCCATCCAGAACTTCTTTAATAGATTGGTTTAAAAGCAAACAAACAACGCCCAATACCCAATAGATGGGCTCTGTCTCTCTAGGGCAATATCCCTCATGGTCATTGGCTTTGGAATATTATAGACATGTGTTTCCCCAGGCTTGGCTTTGAACTTCAACTCTCTGCTAGCACATACTGTCCAACATGCATGCATTCATTCATTCGGTGTATCCAGTCCAAGCAATCCATGTGGGAGAGGTTTTCTACAAAGCATCGCTGGGGCCTGATTTACACTGTAGTTGTGCAAACAACTTGTGTGGATTCACCAGGCCAACACCAACATTCTTTTTCAAAGCTCATTGCTGGCTGAGGACTTAGCCGAGATGCTAAAGTACTTACTTCCTTATGTATGTATGAAGCCCTGGTTTTGATCCCCGTATAATCTGGATGTGCTGACATATGCCTGTAATCCTAGCACTCAGGAAGTAGAAACAGGAGGGTCAGAAGTGTGCAGAGTCTGAGCTCCGTGAGGCCTTGTCTCAGAACAATAAATACATGAATCAAAACTAACTAGCCAACAAAGCTCCCTGCTTCTGAGAAGAGGAAGCCAGTTTGTGCAACCCTACTGTGTAAACAGGCCTGGGTCAAGTTAAGAGTAGAGGCTTGGGGTAAGCAGGCCCCATTTGTGAATGTCACTTAATCCTTCTATGAACCAGTTTCCTTGTTTGGTAACAGGAACACTAAAGGCTTCCTCCACAGCCTTGTGTAGAGGATTAAATGGAAAGCCCTTGGCACGGTGCCTGGCGGTTTGAGGGTGCAGAGCTGAATAACTGAACAGCTCGGTCTGCAGAGTCACCTGCTATGTCAGAGCGCAAGTGTTCTCTCACATACAAAGTAGCGTATCTCCTTCCAGGGGCTGTGGTAGAACACAGAATTGATTGTACAGCATCAGGCAAGAGCCTGACAGGACTGAGCACATTCTACAGGATTCTCCAAAGCTGTGACTCTATCCCTGGGCGCACTGAGACTCTGGCATGACATCTACCCCACCCCCAACTGCTTGCTGTATTCAGTTCCTCACAGGCACATTCACTGTGAGCATTCCCATCTATTAGATCTGCTTCCCCCCCCCCACAAACCCCCATCTAGCTAACCTCTGCTGGGCTTGGTGTGGACGACATCAGAAGACAAAGGTCTTGTCTGTGCAATACTTCCTAAATTCGAGATCAGTTGAACAAATGCGCCAAGAAGTTGGGCGCAACGAGGCGATTTGAAAGAGCTGTCTTCGTTTGTGTTCTGTAAATCCATCGTTCCACCAACCGAGAATAAAACAAGACTCATTTCCCCATGCTTTTTATTTATTTTTTATAGCTACAAGATTAATGAGTTATCTAAACATCTGCATCCTGCCCTGCGGTAGGTTGCTCTTGAAGATGAGGCAGTAAACGTCCTCCCGCCGTCTGCCCGATGTATACCCTGCTCTCTCCTGTATTGACTGCAGGGCACTGGATTATTCATAAACTTCAGCTTCTCACTTTGCACAGACTGAGCTTTATGAACCAGGAAACAGCCACAGCAATTGCCTGAGGTCGGATAGCTATGCTCACTCCATTCATGCAAGCTTAATAAGCCCTTTCACCGCCTGCCTCCTAGGAGCTGGGCAAGACCCTCCAACTGAGTTTACCGGATAAACAGTCTCATAGTCTCTCCCAGAAAATTCATTTCTGTTCCATTTCTGTCCTGTCATGGGGAAGACTGAACAGGTTAGCTAAGGTTGGTGCTGGTCGCTGGCATGTTATATCATGTATACTTCAAAGAAGGAGGGTTATCGGCCAGCTGACATTCTCTGAAGAGATAACAAGCCGGCTAAGGCTCAGGACTGGGTTTCCTGGTCTCACTCATGCCTAATGTCATCATTAACCATCATTGTCAACCTGATCAGACTTAGAGTCACCAAGGAGACACAGCTCTGGGTGTGTCTTTGAGGGTGTTGAAGAGTCACTATGTAAGTTGATGGTGGCCTCACATGAGCATGAGTCCTGGACTAATACAAAGAAAAAAAGGGTGTGGGGGAGGGGAAAGGAGGTGAACGCCCCCATTCATCTGTTTTCTCACTTTTCAGTCTTTCCAGCCGCCATAGTCTCCCCCAGGAAGGATTGCATCTCTTCAAACTGAGAGCCCAAACAAAACCTGTCCTTCCCTAAGTTGTAAATAGTTAAATTTTCCATTACTTTAATGAAATACCATGACCAAAGCAACTAGAGAAGATAGTTTATTTTAGGAAGTTCATAACGGCAGAGGAAGCAAGGCAGCAGGTGGCTGGAAGAGGAACCTAGAAATTATTATCTTCAACCACAAACAAGAAAGAGGGAGTAGGAAGTAGGGTAAGGCTCTAAACTATCAAAGTGTCACCTCCCCCACACCCCACTCCATCGCACCCCATGGAGATGCACTTCCTACAGCAAGGCCATGCCCATAGCCTCTGTCCCAAACGTGCCACCAGCTGAGGAATAAGTATTCAAATGTGTAAACCTAAGGCTGAAGGTTTCCTTCCAACGGAGTTGCTATGGTCTAGTATTTTGTTACATCAATGACAAAAGAATAGTTACTATTTCATGAAACAATGAATAAAATCTACTTGTAAATTCAACTGTGAGGACTTGGTGAGGAAAGAAACTAAGCTGCCACAGGTTTTTAAATGAGGCTCCAAGCCTTCCCCCTACAGCATCCAATGGAGACACGGACTTCAGGTTAAGACATGACATTTCATTTGATAGTACATTTTCAGCCAGTATGGTGGTGCATGCTTCTAACCTCAGTACTGGTGAGGCTGGGTCAGGAGGACTGTCATGAGTTCAAGGTCAGCCAGGGCACATAATGAGTCCCAAGGCTACATAACAAAATGCTTTCCCAAGAAAAAGGACATTTTCTGCTACACCTTTTTATATACTGACCTTTGACTTCAGACAAAAAAATCTGCAGTTAAACAAGCAACCAAGGGACTAAGTCCAAATTTAGTTGTTCTTCTTACTAGGTACTTTTTTTTTTAAATAAGCTATTTAGCTTCCTGGAGTTTTAATTTGTTCATTTATAAATGGGAATATGTGTTAAAATACTCAGCAAAATACAGTTCACACCTTGTTTAGTAGGAATAAATGGCAGGACAGAAGCCTGTAGTTTGTGATACCAGCTCAGAGTGAGGAACAGTGAGAGGTGAAAAACTCAAAGACCCTCGAGTTTTCAATTTGTGTGTGTGTGTGTGTGTGTGTGTGTGTGTATGAGGGGGGGAGGGAGAGACAGAGAGACACAAACACATGGAGGGAAAGGGGGAGAAGGAAGGGAAAGGGGGAGAGGAAAGAGGGAGGAGGGAAAGAGGGAGGGGAGAGGGAGAGAGAAAAGAGAATGAGATGAATTTTTTTGTTTTATTGATTATAAGATCCTCTAGTTCATTTTTGAGATAATAGTAATAGACACAGTGGTAATTGTGTGTGCGTGCATACACACACACACACACACACACGTCTATCTGTCTATCTATCTATCTATCTATCTATCTATCTATCTATCTATCTATTTATCTATCTATCTATCTATCCATTGTAACTTATATACCCATATATAAGAGAAAATATGGTTTTAGGACTTTGTTATACAGCCAACTCAGAAAGTAGCACAGTTGGCCCTGGTGCCTAGAATTACATATGAAGCAAGGGACCCTTAATCTAGAGCAGGGTCCTCTAGGCCTGGTGGCAGTCCTGGACCACTGGTTTATCTACTCTCAGCTGCAATCTAAAGGTTCTATGCCTTAGTCTCTTCAGGATGCATCTTGGCTCTTTAAAAGTTTCAATGCAAGTTGCCAACTCTGCTATCCGATGGACAGGTAGCACATTAGACTTCTAAAGCAATATATCCAGAAGTCCAGACTCAAGATCCAAATATTCTCCGTGCAACTGGTGGCCACACCACCTTTCAATTAGGCAATGTGTAGTTCCTAGTATTTGCTATATATTTTGTCCCACAATTTTCTAGTTGTGTAGTTCTTGATAACTATTTACTTTATCAGGATTTTAGTAGCTTTTTCATATTGTAAATCATTCACAAGTGTGCTGATATAAATGTCAACATCTCAGTATCGGAAGGCATCCTGCTCTTCCTTTGGCTAAGTATGCCCTTCTCCCTGATGATGAAGACATCCCATGACAGAGCCTTGGGGTCTGGCTTGTCTCCTGTCCTCAGCTCTCAGGGGGCAGTGACGTGCATGCAACTAGACTCTAAGAATGAAGAAGAACATGAGCATGGGAATCAAGATGGAAGGAAAAGAATGGTAGGCAGAAGGGAGACTCGCTATAACCGAGTCCTGGGTCTGTGGAAGACAAGCTTCCCTAGATATGACCCATAGCAAGTTCAGCAGAGGATCTAATCAGGATCTGTGCACATTTACATATGGAAAACGATACCTGAGCCAGGTCTGGTGGGGCAGCTAATGGGGAGACTGAGGCCAGCAGCTCAGAGAGTCAAGGTCTATTCGAACAACATACGGAGTTCATGGCTAGCCTGGGGAGCTTGGCTAGGAACTTGTCTCAAGATGAAAATAAAAAAGGGATACATACTCATGAATATTTTTTTTAAACTGAGTTTTACAACTACATTCATAAGGAACATTGACTTTTTCCTTTGCAGTGTCTCTGGTCAGCTCTGGTGAGGACAGCAGTGGCCTCATACAACCAAGCAAGCAATTTTCCCTCTTCAGGGTTTTGAAGAGTTTTAGGATTTGCATCTGTTTGTCAAGTATTCCTTAAAATATACCAGTGGAGCCATCATTTTTAAGGAATTTCTTTGAGGGAACACTTTTAGCTATCAATTCTAAGCTCCTTAATATTTAACTTCAGAAATCTGCAGATTTCTTTCTTCACACATTTCTCTTAGAAAATGCTCAGGAGTCTGTCCATTTTATTGACATTTCTCAGAGAACATCTTCTGAATTTTGTTGGTATTCATTTTATACTTTCCATCTAAGCCATCCCAAGACATTGCAAGCCTCCAGTGCTCTGATAGACTTATGAGCAGACGTCACCAATGTGATTGTCCCCTGGGTTCAGGTGCAATGGACTGTTGCTTTCCCTTTTACCACATTCCCCAAACCTTCTTTAAAGACATATGTATTAACTGTGTTTCTTAAGGTTGAAAAAGTTGAAGACATATTGAGCAAGTTCAGTGGAGACATTGAAGATAAATTTAACTTGGATGTTTAGAGATGATGACTATAATTCACACATGAGAAAACACAGTGGAATGAATAAAAGAATTAGAAGCCACATCAGGGAAGGGGTGAGGACTGAAGGAGTGCAACAGAAACTGCCTGGCATAAAACACATGGGAAACATGGAATTATAATTTAACAGACCAGCAAGGAGCATAAAACTTTAAATGGCCCAACACACATAAAGCTACAAACACCCAAGGAGCGAGACAATAGGGGCAGTGGAAGGGGCAGGGAAAGGGGCAATAATTGTTCACACTTCCCCAAATATCATGACTACAGCCTACAATTCCAAGCACATCCATTAAGGACAAGACTACCACATGACGTATACCAAAATCAGGTGGCTGAAAACCAGCAGACAGATCTCCAGTGTAGCCCTGATGGTTGGTTCCAGGAGTGGTAGGTGAGTCCAGTTTCTACCTCTACACTTTCAGAACCAACATCCTCATTTTTTCCCTGCTTCTAGCATCAATGGGCCAGAAGCCCGTCTTCAAGGTTCTCTCTCCATGACAGTTGTACCTACACCTTCCAATCCTGTTCTACACAGTTCCAATCCAGACTCCATGTATACTCACTCCATTCCTCCAAGTACAGATGAGTACAACTCTACCATTCGGACTCTCTCCTTAAGTGTGGGATCTGCCTATTATCCCATCTGTGGAGTTTCAGGGCTTTCCTTTTTCCATTTTAATCAAAACTTCATAAGAAACATTCCTTGTCCTCAGTATTTTCAGATAATGGGGAAGGATGATTCTACTGTAAGGAAAAGCACATAAGCTTTTCATCCGTGTATAATTTCAAATGCATACAGAAAGGAAAACCAAGAGTCTAGGTAGGCAGAAGCTGGAACTGGGCAGCTCTTCAATCTACACCTTTGTTCTCAATTTTAGGTCCGGACCTTTATAATGTGGTGGTCAGATAGGTTCTTTCCGAGGACACAGAAGGTTCACAGTTCGGGAGGTGACAATGACCTTACCTTGTTTTACCTCCCGTTCTCCACTCTGCAAGTTCCACATGACTGGCAGCAGCAGCAGCAGCTACAAGTCTCTAGTATCCTTTCCTGACTTCCAGGAAGCAGATGTACTCTCCCACCCCATGGATACTTTGAACCTTTCTTTTGACTCATGACTTCATCTGTTTCTAGAAGCAGATCATCACCAGAACTACGCTGCTTTCTTGGAAGTTCATTTGCTAGCTCTGTGGGTTTGTTCTACAAACTTTCCAGTGACAAAACTTCTCAGACACCTGTATACCAGCTCTGACAGGGCTCTGCCTCAGACATCTGGACAGCAGCTCTGACAGGAGTCTGCCTCAGACATCTGGACAGCAGCTCTGACAGGAGTCTGCCTCAGACATCTGGACAGCAGCTCTGACAGGACTCTGCCTCAGACATCTGGACAGCAGCTCTGACAGGACTCTGCCTCAGACATCTGGACAGCAGCTCTGACAGGACTCTGCCTCAGACACCTCGACACCAGTTCTGACAGGACTCTGCCCCAACCTTCTAAATTTCACCACTTCTCAGCATCTTGTATTCCCAAATTCATTGAGTCCTGCAATTACTGCATCTCAGATACATTCCCTTCGTATAACACACAGACATAAATCATGCCTCCTTTGTATCATAACATATAAATATAAATTATACCAATTCTTTCTCTATTGGATATGCTACTTTTTAACCAGGTGATCTTAATATTTGAATTTTATTTTGCCTTTCAGAGCCTTCTTTTTCGTTCAATGAAGGGGTTACAGAATATAAGACATCCAAACTAACTCTTTTTCATCTCACATGTACTAAGGACGATGGGGAGACAGAAATGGAAAGCAAAGGCTGCTTTCCTTAGTTGCCTGGAAACTTGGCCCTGAGAAGTCGTTCGCAGTTACTGCAGCTGTCCAGATACATATTCAGTTGGAGCAGTTATCAATAACAAATGCAGCCTGCGTGGGTTGACACTCTTGTTACTAACTCTGAATTGATGGAAGGAGGCAGAAAGCAGGGGACCACAGGGCAGTATCCTAGGCTACTCTCTGCACAGACACACCCAGGAGCCTCCTTTCTACGGGGACTTTTCTCATTCTGTTCAACCCAAACGCTCAGTCTACCAAGCAAACATTCTTGTGTTGGTGAGATAGAAGCTATTTATTAATAATATACAGCAAATACTGTTTATTGCAGACTCTCTCCAGCTGACTCGTGTGAAAAAGGCACTATGAAAAATTAATGAATCTAGATAATCTCTCTAAATGGATTTATGTTAAAATATACAACATTCTTACATAACATCTTCTTTATATATGTGAAATAACATTATGTTTAATGACAAAACCTGTCTTTCCAAAAATAACATTTGTTGAAGGTTAGCTATGCATCTTCTCTCTATCTAGACTCTTTCATGGGGCTAAAGTACATGTAAATTAAGTGTCCCAGTTACACAGATAAAACACATAAAATGGCCCAATATCCTTTGACTACTTATTTATACCAATATTTATAACTGAGACCTTTGTCAAGCAAAATACTGTAATAAACACCAACATGGGCTACTTTGATTGATTGTGAGTGCAAATGTCTTACTCTTGACTTGTGCTTTCTTATGTTTAATTACAGTTTACATAATAAGCAGAATAGAAACTAAATCAAAGCATAATCTATGCAAGATTTCGCAATCAACAGAGCTGAGAGTAACAAAGTTTCTTGGGAACATATTATAGTCTCCTATTTGCACATTCAAGGTCTGGCTACATTGTACAGTTCATTCAAATGTGATTTTTAAAACTGTTGGCATTAAGAACTTTAAATAAAGGTAAATAGACTCTCATTGGGTATGTCAGAGGACAGACCTCAAGTAAGCAGAGGGTAGTCTAACTGAGTCTCCTCCCTGGACCATAGGCATCCCAGTCACCGAAAGCTGAGACCTTTTTCAGCAATGGCTGTGTCTTATCCTTGTTGCAATGAATAAATTTGCCATTATCAAATATCCCCACTTAGATCATCGAACAAGGCTGTGATAATTAATGTAGCAGAGGAGAGTACACCTTAGGAAAGTGGAAAAAATATTTCCCAAGCTGAGAACAAGTCTAAAACTCCTGTTTTTTTTTTAAATTAAATTTTTCTTTAAAAGTGTTTAAGTTACATTTGTTATTTATTTATATGTGGTGGTCAGAGGACAACTTGTAGAAGCCAGCTCTCTCCTGCTACCATGTAGGCCCAGGGACTCGAACTCAGGTCATTGGGCTTGGCGGCAAGCACCTTTACTTACTAAGCCATCTCACCTACCCACTTCTCAGTTTTAATCAAAGCAACGGGCACAGAAAGCAGCACGTCCTCTGCTTACCCAGGTACGTACTGTTTCCTTTTATGGCGATAAAGTACATATACCAAGACAATAGATTTGACATTCCCTTCAAGCTTGTTAAAACAAAGCATGTTCAACACTGTCCAACAACCATGCCAAGAATAACGGAGTTGGAGGAATCAGTGACTGCTTCCTTCATCAAAAGACTCCACCCCCGAGTCGCTGGCTGCAGCGCTGATCTTCTCCTGCCGTCTTCGCATGATTTCTTGTAGCTCAGAGCTTCCACTACTGTCCTGAAGAATAAACATGGAACAGACAACATGGTTACCGGCTTGCGTGTACTGGTCGTACAGTCACGGAAGGACTCAGGCGTAGTCCACGGTGCGCCCCACCCCACTACTCCTTCATGAAAGTGGGAGCTCTCTCTAGCTGTCCATGAAGTTTCTAGACTGCAGCAGCACATCAGGTGAATACCTCTCTTAACACAAGTTCCTCACTGTCACTGACTGAGCCCTTCGATTTAACGTAAAGACAGAGCAGTAATGCATGCAGAATGTTCTAGACTTGCCAATACAAAGAGGGTGCATGCACAAGGAGTTAATTATCAAAGGACACTTTGCATACACGTACCCATATGTGTTTACATATGTGTGCACACGTGTGTCCAGGTACACATGTATGTGTAAGCACTCACATGCATGTGGAGGCTAGAGCTCAATGTTACTGCCTTCTCAATCATCTTTTACATCATTATTATTTTATTTCCTTTTGGTTTGAGACAGGGTTTCACTATGTGACCCTGTCTTGCCTGGGACTCTCTACGTAGACCAGGCTGCCCTGAAACTCATTGAGGCCCCTCTGCCTCAACTTTTTCATTAGGATTAAAGGAGTGCAACCTCCACACTTGGCTCCACCTCGGTTTTTGAGACAGAAGCTCAGATTAAACCTGAGGTTAGCCAGGCCAACCCAGGAATCCTCCTGTCTCCACCCCATATCCCCCAGAGCTTATGCAGGTCTGTCTACTTTTCAGATCTGTGGTCAAGATCTGAACTTGGGTCTTCATGTCCCATCTTTTCACACCTTCTGAGAACTGTCAGTCCCAGCACTCCTCCCTGCTTAGAGATCTTTAAAGGGTATCCCTTCAGATAACTCTGACCCTCTGATCATGCCAGTTCACCCACTTCCGGCTCTTTCGACGATCCCTGGGTTCCCTCTCCTAGTCTCTCCGCTCACTAAAGGCTCTGGGGATCAATCTGGTACAGTGAGAACTGTCAGTAAGAAGTAAGGAACTGGACCCAAGGCCAAGAAACACAAGGAAACCCGACATCAGGTGTTTGCCTCAGTCAACTCCCAGAGGACTCAGAAGTCGGAAGTGAGAAGGACGGGCAAAGGGAAGAACAGGATGTCCCAGATGGAGGAAACTTACGGATATAGAATTTTCTAACATACCCTTGAGAAGTAATTTATATATTTTTAACAAGATTAGAAAGTATAATGGTAATAAAACTACTTTAGGGAAGACATAATTCTTATTCATACTCTACATATAGAAAGCCATCATCAGACCGGAACATAGAACCTTCCACATTAACATTGTAGGGAAGAATTCTCAGGGTAAAGGAATTTCTCTTGATGGAGAATGGTTACAGGATTATACACACAAAGCTATTTTATCCTGAGTTATTTAACTGTTCAATTTACATAATATACCTGCTAGGGATGATTAGCTACCAGCTTCATGTTGGATTCTATATCCTTTTATTTGAGGCCAACTATAATTTTCACAAAACTATTAACTTTTACAGAGCCAACTTTGAACAGAATAGTTTGAATACCTCCAGCCAAACAGGCTCATCTATACTTCAGCTGCTATGCAGACAACTGGGACTAAATAATTCTTCTTGCAGATGTGTATTTTTCTCTTTTAAGATTTATTTATTTATTTATTTGTGTTTGTGAGAGAATGTATCTGTGTGAGAACATATGAGTGCATGTATGCATATTACACACAGGTCTGCCTGTTCATATTCAGAGCCCAGAAGAGGTGTCAGATTCCCAGACCTGTAGTTAGAAACATTTGTGGGAGGCTTAGATGGTTAAGTAGATGTAGGGACTGGAGGCTCTGGTCCTCATTTGTGTATGCACTTAGCTGCTAAGCTGTCTCCTTAACCCACAGCTACACATTCTTAATGACCTTCCTCAATACTCCTGATGATCCTGTGGGTGGATAACTCAGCTTGGGAAATGCATCCAGGACTTTGGTTTTGTAGAGAGAAAGGATCTCAGGAGCCCAGACCGTCCTTGAACTCATTGTGTAGCTGAGGCTGGCCTTGAACTAAACTTTCCACCTCTACCTCCTGGGTGTTAGATTACAGATTTGCCACTGCCATGCCCAGTCACTGCTTGGGTTTTTTGTAGTTGCACATGTATGTGGGCACATGAACACAGTTGTCCTTGGAGGGCACTCTGTACCCTCATATAGTGCCCAGCTCCTGAAGCTGGAGTTACAGGTGGTTGTGAATGATCTTTTGTAGGTTCTCTATAAAAGCAGAGCATGTTCGTAACAGAGGGGCCATTTCTCCAGGCTCCCCACACCTAGGGTTTTATTCATTGCACTAACATTTCTAAAATAAATATAAAAAAGAAATATAGCCCGGGCCTTTCAGATCATTACTCTCTCAGGTATGAATTTACTCTCTTTTAGTAAAGTTGAAGTTCTTGTAGCAGCTCACGCAATAAAATGAGAACATTGTGCTTTTGTTAAATGCTCAAAAATAAAGCTCTAGCTGTCCTAAATCATAATCTTTTTGAAAATAGTTACTGATGGTGTTTAGTGGCAGAGTAGGAAAAACTGAGCCAGGTTTTTAATTCATCTCTTCAGTAAGAGAAATTGGCCCATACAGACGCAGACATTGGTTCCAGAGCTGCCAGTGGCCGGTCCCCACTCTCTTCTAACCCCAAACTCCAACTCCAACAAACCCCAGCTCCTCCATTCCGCAAGTCTCACCTCCAAAGCAGCTTTCTGAACCGTGATTTGGCTAAAGACTCTGGCACCTTCAGGGCAGACAGACCTCAGTTCGTCTTTGTTGAGAGAGAAGAGCTGTGCTCCATTCAACACCCCGAGGCTATTGACAGTCCTGCGGAGGAACACAAGGAAATTACCAGAGTGTTGTACTTCAGCAAGAGAAAAGCTGCCTCTCTGTCACTCCTTCTTCAAGTTTTCACTTGCTCTAACTTTAATGACTAAACTATCTTTCTAGCTCTGTCTATCATCTTTATCTATCTATCTATCTATCTATCTATCTATCTATCTATCTATCTCTATCTATCTATCTATCTATCTACCTATCTCTCTATCTATCTATCATCTATGTATCAAATCTATCATTTATCTATTTATTTATAATCTATCTACCATCATCTATATCTATTAATCTATCATCTATTTATTTATAATTTATCTATTATCTATCATCTACAAATCTTCATCATCTATTTTTATCTATTTATCTATCAACTATTTATTTAGAATTTATCTATTATCTATCATCTATATACCATCATCTATATCTATTTATCATCTATTTATTTATAATTTATCTATTATCTATCTATCTATCTATCATCTATATCTATCCATTTATCTATCATCATTATCTATATATTTATCTATCATCTCTATCTAGCTATCATCTATCCATCATCTACCTGTTTTTTGAATACTCATTTTATTTCATTTCTGAGACAGGGTCTCACATAGCCCAGGCTGGTTTAGAATTCTCTATGTCGTTCAGGTTGACTTTGAACTTCAGGTCCCCCACGCCCAACTCCCAAGTGCTGGGATTAGAAGCACAGGCCACTATTGTGTGTTCCATATCCTTAAACAGCACTATGGTGCTGAGACAAAGGAATGTCAAGGGATGTTCATGGTCATGACCCAGAGGCTCCTTTCACACAGAATGATCAGTGAGCATCTTAAAGGATGCAGTTGGGCTTCTAATTATAAACCTCCTCAGGTTTAGGCTTCTTATCCCTAACACAGCTTTCTAGTAACATGGCAACTAACAGGTGCACTTCATTGTCAGTTACGCCAAGTGAGTAAATTTCTATATTAAGATACCTCCAACATGAATTATTTGTGACTCTGTGTATATACAAAACATCTACAGACTTTTAGATAAGAGATACCAAAGCAGTAAAGAGCTCTCTGATTTCAGCCTTCAGACATGCTATCCCTCAGCAAGAAGACTTACGTTAGCTGTCCTACAAGGTATGGACCAGCTAAGACCATTGTCTTCTTCCCCGAATCACTGATGATAAAGAATAAAACACTAGCAGTTCTCACTGTTCAAGAGACTGATGAGGGACACACACTAGCAGTTCCAAGACAGAGTAGCATTAGTCACTCTCATCTCCCAATTCTACCTTCCTCTTTGCCTTTGAAGAGTTAGCCGCTCTTTCCTCAATATGGGACAAAGCACGTCTGTCACCTGGGCTCTGACAACTTTTCAGAGTCATGGGTGGTGGTCCATAAGTGACCCAGCTGAGAAGGCGTGCAGTCCACACCAGACACTCACACAGGGTTGAATCCCTTCGACTGCAGCCAAGTCTTTACTTCTTCTGGCGAGGAGTCATAAGTGATATTGATCACTGGAACGTTCTGCCGTGGCACGTGAAACTTCCTCTGCGCGGCACTGCGCCCAATGGTCAGCCTCTGGAAGAGCTCATCCTGCACTTCTTCCATCTGAGACTTCCTTCCTGGACACCAAGAAGGAGCAGTCATGGTCAGACATCTCTAATGGGATGCCCCCCTCTGGAACCCCATCCCTAATCAGCCTCGGAGTCCTGTGAAGTTTGGGATCCAGGGTTAGAGTTCTTGCCATCTCCGCGCCCTTGTTCCTCAACCTGGTATAAGCTGCATGATAAATTATTAAGGCAGCTTCCTGGCCCCTCTCTAGACTCAGTCGTCTCCATAGGCTGGGTCTGCACCTGCTTGGCTTTACATGACACAGTCGCTGAGCACCGCATGCTCGATTTAAGGTTAGGATCCCCACTAGGCTGCCTGAGGACCTGATTATCTTCTATCCTGCTTTAAGTCAGTGAGCTCTCATCCAGGGACTTCTCTAGAAGCCCTTCTGGCCGTCACAGCTGAGGATGGTCAAGGGAGAAAGCTGCTGTTGTCCTAAAGTAGGCTGACAGCTGGAATACAAGAAACATTCCACAGTCCCCATGCCAGCCTCCCATAACAGTCTGCCCTTGAATGTCAGAGTGCCCAGGTTAAGACCATATATGATCCTTCTCCTTAGATGATTCTTTCATATCCAATGCTTGTGCTACAGACCTCCAACCTACCTTTGATCCTCACTCTGATGGTCTCACTTCCTAACTTAGGAATCAAATTAAGGAGGTAAAAAGAAGCCTCAGAAATTGCACAATAAGCTCCATGGCACTGTGGTCTGTGCCATGGGACCCTGACTCAAAAACAAGTAAATAATAATCCCCTCCAATATGTACCTCAAAGGGAATATGTCCAAACCCAAATCCCCAACATCTCCTCAATGCTCTGAGCTCATCAAGCTTACTGGCTTTCTTTTCACATTTCTTCGCTCTTTAATGGCAACTGTATCTTTCCATTTATTTCAGAACCACCTGGTGATGGAGCCCTTCAATCTATATCGGACAGACTCAACTACCAAATCCCTTGAATTCCCTGCTTTTGAAAATGTATTGCCAATCCTGCCGCTTCATTCTCTCACTTGCCTCTAGCTTTGTCAGGAGTAGCAACCTACCACAGGTCTCTGCTTCCTCTCTCTGTCACCCCGCATCTCCCATCATCCTCTGCTAACAGACAGACTGCAATGGTCCTGTCAGGTACTGCAGCTCCTGGGCTCCAAACCACTGCACTGATGGTGCTGCTGGCCTGGTCTCTACCTCTCAGAGGAAATAATCTGTCTCTCCTCCAGCTCCCTACCCTAGCTGATGTGGTATTGCTTCCTTGGTGCCTCTGAAGCTATTGGCCATTACGGCCTCTTTTGCTTGGAATCCCTCTCACCTCACCAATATACCTACAAGACTCTCTTTGCAGCTCCTTCAGTTTCTCCAGTCCTGTTTAAAGTGGTAATGTCCTCCCCCAGAATATTTCTAATCCACATAGCTATGTTAGCCTCCAACTCCTGACCATGTTACCAGTCTCATCCATGCAGATAGTCTTTCACCTCGACTTTTCTCTGAGACCTTGATAACCACCATGTTCCAATCATCATGTTATCTCAGTCAGGAAACGAAGAAAAATCATCTGTCTATGTGTCTCTGTCAGTTGGCAGTAGAAATAAGCTGATCCTCCGGGAGTGTCATGCCCAGTTTTCTGAGGAACCGCCAGACTGCTTTCCAGAGTGGTTGTACCAGCCTGCAATTCCACCAGCAGTGGAGGAGTGTTCCTCTTTCTCCACATCCTCTCCAACAACTGCTGTCTCCTGTGTTTTTGATCTTTTGTCTGGTGTGAGATGGAATCTCAGGGTTGTTTTGATTTGCATTTCCCTAATGACTAAGGATGATGAACATCTCTTTAGGTGCTTCTCAGCCATTAGATATTCTTCAGGTGAGAACTCTTTGTTTAGCTCTGTACCCCATTTTTACCCAGAGGCTTTACCTGCATGCAATAAGGTCACATGCTCCACTATGTTCATAGCAGCCTTATTTATAATAGCCAGAAGCTGGAAAGAACCCAGATGTCCCTCAACGGAGGAATGGATTCAGAAGATGTGGTATATCTACACAATGGAATACTACTCTGCAATTAAAAACAATGAACTCACGAAATTCCTAGGCAAATGGTCAGAACTTGAAAATATCATCCTTAGTGAGGTAACCCAATCACAAAAGAACACACATGGTATGCAGTCACTGATAAGGGGATATTAACTCAGAATCTCGGAATACCTTAATACCTTAGACACAACTCGCATATCAATAGATTTCCAAGAAGATGGAAGGAGAGACCCCTGGTCCTGGAAAGACGGGATGTAGGGGAATGCCAGGACAGAGAAGCAAGAGGGGGTTGAATGGGGAAAAGAGGGAGGGAAGGGGGCTTATGGGACTTTCGGGGAGGGAGGAAACAGGAAAGGGGAAATGATTTGGAATGTAAATAAAAAAACTTAGAAAATAATAAAAAAAAGGAAACAAAAACAAAACAAACAAACAAAAAAAGAAATAAGCTGATCCGGCCAGTCTGATTTTCAGACCAGGTCTATCTATAGTCAGATCACTGAAATGACCTTTGATGAACTTTCCCAGCATCCTCCACTCTTAGCTATGTGCTTGTGAATGAGTGTGGTGTTCTGATAAAAATGGGAAGAGGATCAACATTAAGGGAGATAATACCTTTATGTATAAAAAAATACATGTGTATATTTAGGTACATTGCTGTCTGTGGCTGTTTTCAAGAACTCAGAACGGGTATTATAATCCAATTAACTAATTATTTTGGCAAGTGGCAATGACCCGATAGCTGAGGGAGCTTTTTATGCCATTCAGGGAGAGCGTTTAGTGTCTCTGCAAAGTAAGTGAACTGTGAATCAATTAGTGTTATCAGAGTCTAATTTGTATTAAGGCCTCAAGTTTGAAGGAAATGTTAACTTTAATTACTTCATTCTTTAACAGTTCTCTCTCTCTCTCTCTCTCTCTCTCTCACACACACACACACACATACACATACACATATATATAATTATAATAATATTATATATTATTATATATTTGACTCATATCATCTCTCCCTGTCTCTTACCCTAGTCCCCACCATCTCCCACTTGTGCAACCATCTTGCCTTCAGGTCCTCTTGTTGTGTTTGTTTTGTGACCCCCTGGGTTTCCTCAGGGTCACTCACAGAGGGTAAGCATGAGGCTGACCCCTGGAGTATCTGTAATTCACCGGAGGTTACGGCACTAAGACTCCCCCAGCACAGTTGTCTCCCCCAGCAGCCACTGATGGCATAACCTCTTAGAGGGAGAGCCCCTTCCCATCTAGGAAATGTTTTGAAGAAATGAAAACAAAATTATAATTGGCAAAGAGAAAGAGAAAGAAACATGGAGGAAGAAAGAAGAGAAAGGGTATTGTGAATGGATGAAAGCAAAGCAATGCCTGGGTTCCAGGAGCCGCTTTAAATCACTGGGTGCTCTGACCCGGAGATAGGTCAGGAGATAGGTCGGCCTTAAAATGACAAAGAGGAAACACCACCACACTAAAACACAGGCACCTTCTTCCCCACTGCGGAGGACCACAAGGCCACAGTTAGGCTTTCTCAGGGCAGCTCTTTCTAGAAGGCCCCTTGTTTGGGTTCCCTTTTTCAGTGTTCTCTCCTAACAACAAGCATACGTTTCCCTACAGTAACAGTTCTGACTACAAAGGATAGCAGTCAAGTCAAAAGGGCTTAGATTTCAAAGGACCCAAGAAGAAATGCAAAGCAAACTGGTCATCGGCATCTTCAAAAGTGGCAAGAGGTGATGCTTTCTGGGATCTGTGATGGACCCACCTGAATAGCTTCCACGATGCCTGTCTCCCACCACCATCTCCAAGTAGCAGCTCTGAACAAAGGCCGTGTGTTCCACTGTGATAGTGTGTATGTGTGTGTCTGTCTGTTATGCATGTGGATTTGTTTGTGATTTGGAGAGAGTATACTTACGTAGACTCCTATGTAGGTCAAAGGTCAGATGTCTTCTCCAATCACCCCCCAAGTTATATTTTCAGACGAGTCCCTCACAGAACCTGGATGGAGCTTGGTGCCATGGCTGGCTAGCCAGAGAGCTGAGGATATGCCTGTCTCTGCCTGAATGCAGTTCATAGCCATGCCTGGCTATTTACATGGGGATTACAGTGCTGGAGATCTGAACTCAGAGGCTCATGCATGCGTGACAAACACTCCTCCCGTCATCCACCGTTTGCTGAGTTTTCAAACAGACATTTGACATCCAGGCCTTGCTCATGGTCATGAGGTCTGCGTGAGTTCCCACTGTTTTAGTCTTTTCATTTTATTTTTAGTCGAAGTTTGGGGAATGAACAGAGAGTGTAGCAGCAAGGAGGTTATCTTGAAAGAAACATGGACACACACACAGTTAATTGTGCCATCTGCTAAATGACCGTGAGACAGCCCTGACTTCTGTTCAGAAAAAATAATGTTCCAAAAATGTGCTATCAGGAAATATTCATTTCATACAAAGAAATAAATTTATTTAATGCCAAAATGCACCCTTGAGATATTTTAAGAGGAAATTTTACATGAGCAATTATGAGGCTCTCTGATGTTAAGGAAGCAAGTCTATGTGTTAATTTGGTCTATTCTACAGACCCTGGGACCCGTTCACATATAAGAAGCTGCCTTGACAAATGATGAGTTTCAATTATCAGGAGAGTTCACTTGTACAAGAATTCAAACTATGCCTCTTCCCCAGTAGGCCCCTGAGTTTCTTCAAGTCGGACAAAGAACGGGCTGTTCCAGGCCACGTGCTGCTCCACGAGGGGACCAGATGCCTCCGACCTCTGACCCGGGGCCTGGAACGGCCCACCACAGTGTCAGAGATCACTGCGCTGACGTGTTAGAGGAGTCATGTGTAAACTTGTGGGAAGAAAGGAGAAAAGGACACTCGTTTCTCAGAGGGAATGTTCCCCAGGGAAAAGAAATATATTCATAGAACTTTCCCATCTGAAAACTATTTCTCTGGTATCTTTGAGAATGAAGCATCACTTTAAAAACTCAGAGTCCCACATATTTTCACACTCATACACAACCATTTCGGATACAGAATTAGTTGCTTTTCCAGATTTTCATTTTTTAATTAATTAACTAATTAATTTATTGGTGTGTATGTGTGTGTGTGTGTGTGTGTGTGTGTTTTCAGAGGACAACACAAAAGTGTTTGTTCTCTCCTTTTGCCACGTAGATCTCAGGGATTGAATTCAGGTCTGGCTTAGTGGTAAGCGCCATTTCCTACTGAGTCATCTTACTGACTCCTCTTTAATTTTCTAATGAGGTCAAACATGAATAAAAAGGTGACTTGAATCATTTATACTTCAGGAGAGGAACTCATGCGTGAACTAGGCTTGTGTTTATTACATCTAGCCACTATTTCCATAACAGTTAGAGAGTAATGCCTTTACTTCTCCTCTCTAGTATTTCCCATTTATTGAGACTGAAGGGCACACGTAGCTAGAACCCACTGGAGTCAAAAGCCACCGAAGAATTTAGGAATGTAGTTTGACCTGTGTGTTAAGGCTTGATCTTTTGTTATCTACTGTAATGCTAAGTGTAGGCCCCCAAGATTTGGTTGTCCCAGAGAGGAGAGAGTCCACACATACACCTTGGCCCCAAGTTATTTCTGATTAGTAAATAAAGATGCCAACGGCCAATAGTTAGGCAGAAGAGACATAGGTGGGGTTTAGGTTTCCTGGGCTTGGGGTAAGAAGAGGAGCAGGAGGAGAAGAATGTGCAGAAGGAGGAAGGAGAAGCTGCCATGGGTTAGGTGAGCGGTAAAAAACGTGGCCCTGAAGGCAGACTGTAATTAAGAGCGGCCCAGATGAAACATAGAAAGTAATAACTCAGGGTTATCGATAGGAAAGTAGACTCTAACAGCATAGAGACCAGGTATATGCTCAACTCTAGTGCTGTTTAAGGCTTATTTAAATATAAAGGCTATGTGTGTCTTTCATCCGGGAACTAAAGGGTCAAAGGTGAGGTAGACACCCCAGGTCGAGATTTAAAATGTCTACAACACCTGTGCCTCAGGTCTATGACGTTAGCTACGAAGCTGTTCATTCACTACAGGTACCTGGTGTCAAAGCCGAGATTGTACAGTAAGACTAAGCCGGGAATCATTCCTTCTCCACAGCATAAATAGTACTGAAGAGAATAGAGACAGATCGATCATTTGTAGTAAGAGTAATTTATAAAGAGAGAAAGGCACAGGACCTTGGGTATGGCCCTGGGGCGGGATGGTAGATATGTTTCCCACCCAACATGTTCCTTTACCTTTTATATACTTTTCCCAAACTTCAGCTATAGGAAATATTTTCTTGGTTTTAGTTTATCAAGTTTTCTATAATGAGTTATAGCCAAGCAGACTGACTAGCAATGCATTGCAAACATAATTAGACATGAAGCAGATATGCCCTAATGTACAAGGTACACCAAAACCTCTCGGGGTTGCCTTTAGCTTTCAGAGTCTCCACACAGCTCTGCCCCAGCAACAGAATAATTCTACGTTATCACAGCATCTTTAATTTTGTTTATTTTGCGGTGGCTCTCATAGAATCCATTCTCATGGGAAAATCCATTTTAATATGTGAAAATATGAAATCCGAGTTAGAAGCAAATTTGAGCTTGATACTGGTGGGCAATTGTGTAAAACTGATGTGACTGTGTATGTGTCTGAGGATGGCGAACACGCGGGAGGGGACAAAGAGGAAGAGGAGGAGATGCGCCAATGATAGCAGCAGACATTTGCTGACTACTTGCTTACGCTGGGCAAAATGTGGGCACTGCTCACATTTCCAGCTCTCTCACAATGCACAGTATTGCCAAACACACCTGCTGAGGTGCCTGCAGCCTCAGTTGTGACAAACAATCAAAACCTTCTCAGGGAGCGGGAGATTGGGTGCCCCCAAGTCCCCTGCTTTTCATGCATTATCTCATTGAATCTTCACACTTGTCCTAAGAAACAGATTAGCGTTGGTTTCCCCAACTTCCCAGACTCTAAAATACATAGAGGCTCACTAAGGCCTTGAAGGACATAGGCCAGAAGGGATGTTTAGGAGTTCATCCCAGTATATCGGCTCAAGCAAGTGTGCATTCAACAGTTACACCACCACTGGGCTATGTGCAGAGACACATGCCTTAGAGGGCTGAGAAAAACGCCCTACTTCTCAGAGGAACTTAGAGGCAGAGAAACCTAGCAAACATCCCTGGAGTATAAGTGGCTATTATTTACCTGACAATATTTACTATGAGCGACGCAGTGGAACTGGGTTTGGCCCCGGGGAAACTTACGGTCCACTGGGAGTTGTTTGTATCTCTGGCTGTCCCGCACAATGCTGCCCCCACTGTCGCTGGAGCTGCTGTTCTGACGGGTGACATTTGCTGGAACCTTGGGCACAGGAATGGGTGCTGGTACAGAAGGTGGAAGGGGGACGGGAACGGGTGCTGGCGTTGGAGGGGGTGAGGGTGCAGAAGGAGTATCAGTTGATCTCGGACCGTATTCTGTCCTTTGTTTCTATAAGAGATAATAATTAACATGAAATATACGTGTGCGAATATATATACACATACACATATATATGTGAATGAGTGTGTGTGTGTGTGTGTGTGTGTGTGTGTGTGTGTGTGAACTTAGGCTGGAAAATGAAGTACACATTGACAGAACATCTTTGAATTTTTTTTTTTTTGTAAAGTTACCAGTGCCAATCCTTAATAAATGTAGGTTTGTATATCACCTTTAGTGAAATATGATATCACAATTATTAAGACCATGTTCAAAGTCAACGTGTGAGTTTAAAGAGGGTCAAGCTCAAACCAAGAACAAATAATATCATAATAACACATGCCAAGAAAGGTAACTTTGGGCTTGAACTTACACGTGACTACGACAGGTTAGAAACACTCTGATTATTTTACAAGTTAAACTAATATAATTTCAGTGGTGCTGAAAATCAGTGACACAGACTACCGCTTGCTCTTGTTTCAAATGTAGGCCACAGTCAAAGGTCTTTAAATCTGCTGTTTACAAGGAGGGTAATGGAGCAATGTGGAACAATGTGTGAATCTGGACAATAAAGAGCCTATGCTTTTAAAATAATTAAGGTTAGACTGCTGCTATTAACTTTTTCAAGGTACTGCCCTTTCTACCACCATGTTATTCCTAATTTATTCACATTAGAAATCTTCTTTGTTAAAAATGGGAGTAGGGGGAGGGGGGATGATTTTAAGGATAAAGGCACAATTCTGGCTGGGGATGCGGCTCCGTGGTGGTCGAGCACTTGCATAGAAGTAGAAGATCTATTCCACCCTCCGGTCCACAAAACAGAAAAGAGAAGAGGAAAGGCAGTGGGTGGGGGGCGGGGGGGGGGAAGGCCTGTGAGCAGGGATTTACATTTTAAAAGGAAGATGTGGCAAAGTATCCAATTGAGCTAAGAGAAAATATTTGTGAGCATTTCATATTCAATACGATATCCAAAACCTTAAATTCAGATCGAACAACGTCGCTAGCAGACAACTACATGTCAAAGACTCCCATGTTTTCCACAGATGCATCTTTGCAGAATCAAAGATGCAAAGTTACAGCTGAAGTGACGTTTAAATACTGCACTGGCACATTTTCAGTTAACAGGTAAGGTTGGCAGATAAAATCCAAAAGAAAGCCTTTTGGAAATCTGGGCTCTCGTTAGGGCAGTATTTACTTCTCTCACTTCTAAGTTGGCCCAAATATAAGGCAATCCTGATGTTTAACAGTGTCCCCTCCCCTGGATATCCACAGAGATCAAAACCATCAAAACACACGGCACGCATTACCTTAAACAAAAATTGTCACTCGCAAAACAACACACCAATGTCCAAGGTGCCTTCTCAGGAAGAGAACTTAATACCTGTGGAAAGCTTCCTGGGAAGGAACCCTTGGGCTCTGTGGCTGTCACTCAAGGATGACTCATCCCCCAGCAGATGGTAGAAAGGTGGAAAGGGTACCGTGCTGTGAAGGTGGGAGGGGGAGGGGGGCTCAGAGGGCTAGATAGTGTTGCTAGACATGGAGGGAGGAAAGCAACAAGGAGGGCATGGGGGAGGGAGATGCGGATGGGAGCTGGATGGAGTGACTGCCACACAAGGTAAGCATGAGACGAAGAGGTTTCCGATCCTCCCAGCGTTTCCTCTTAGAGACACTTCTAATATATCCAGTAATGTGTCAGAAAGCATTGGTGTGTCATTACAAACCACACAAGATATTTCCTCTTATATTTGGGCCAAAAAAAAAAAAAATATCCAAAGCAATCCAAACATAGCAAACAACACCGAAAGTACCACTTAGCACACACCAAAGACACATAATGTATCTATGTTCTGTTTCCTAGATAAGCATGTCCTTTGCCTGTCACTTCATGATGGCTTTAATGAAATCATGCCAGTGTTTCCAAAAGTGCCAGAATTTTAATGACTTTAAAAAACAAAAAACAAAAAAAAAACAAAAAAAATAAAAAACCCTATGCCAATGAAAAGTGCTACAGGTTCTGAGTGCCACAGTGTGATTCATTCTGTCTGCTTCCATAAAAACAAGAACAGCTAGTGTTTTTCTCTCTGTGGAATAATACTGTGAGACGCTCAGAACATGGTGAGAGAGTCACGGGCAAGCCCGGAGACAGGGCTCCTCAAGTGTTTGGGTCCTGATTCATTCACCCCCTGCTGCAGTACAAAGGCAACAGTACCAATGGACCTCACTCAACAATACGTCAAAAGCGTACACGGAATGGAAGCTTTTGAAAACCATAAAAAGCCATTCTCATGATTTGTGCCAGAAATTATATTTACTTGCATATTCCCCTCTCCCCTCAGTCTCAGCCTGCTTCATGCCTCCAACCTCTGACAAGAGAAGGGAGAGAGGAACAGATGCTGCAGTCAGTGTGACTCATTCTCATTCTGAAAGTCACTGAGTCAGGGCTGACCCCTTGACCTTCTGCTCTAAGTCCCTCCCAGCATCCCTGTTCCTCTCTACCTACTGCCTTGGTCTGCGCTCTTCTTTCACACTCCTGTGCTGGCTGGGCTCTTCCTGTTGGACGCACAGACCAGTGACTCGCAACACACCTCAAGTCATGGAACACTTCCTTGAGAACAGTTCACTTGGAGCCTTTCCTTCATGCCCCAAGGGGGCCGAGACTCCAATCTGATTAGAAACCTTGGCTGGGGGGCTGTTCCCAGAATCACCACTCAACTCCTACATCTCCACAAACCTCCCAGAGCTGCTAGGATGGACCCCCGTTTGTACAATACTGTCACTTCCTGAATCTCTCACAAACGCAGAGCTCCTCTGTGCACAAAGCATCCTGTGTCTTTCTCCAAGAGGACTCAGAATGTCTCTGCCTCTTACTTTCTTACTTTCTGTGCTTTCTTACTGACAAGCTGGGGTGAGTCACTCTAAGAACCAAAACTGAGTAAAAATCCTCAAGCACTGAAGTGAGTGAGAGTAGCACACCTGGTTCTTGCACATTCCTGCTTCAGGGGGGGAGATTATGCAAGTAAAACCCAACAAAGCCACCGGCAGAGAACTGGCTTTGCAATTTTGCCCTATACTAAACAGCATCTTTATTTTCTCCTTTGAAATTCAGCCTCTTGCAAATTCTGTGCTGAAAACGGCACAGCTGGAATATTTGGAGGGTGTTAAGTCTAAAAACCAAATCCAAAAAAAAAAAAAAATTATAGGAGGAAGAATTGCCAGGAGGGAATGGATATGAGTTACCTCTGACAGTTCGCCAAGTAATTGCTATCAGGAGACGGAGCAAACCACAGTAAATGAGAAAATTAACACGGGAGATGGGATTGAAAGAAATATATATCAATTATAATTTACATCAAATAACAGCAAACATGAGCAGACTGATTTTTGACAGCAAAATTACCTGTCCACAAGTCAGCCAGCAAAGGAGTTTGTAAATACATGATTAATCCTCACAGGGCTCTACTCAAGAAAGCTCAGCATCCCTGGGAAATGGCACAGCCAGAGTATCCCAGAACCCACTCTGCTCATTAAAGCATGACGTGAAGACACTATGATACAGGTTCATCTTATGGACAGCTTAAAAAGTATACACTTAGAGTCAAGCATACAAACATAGAGAAATTGTAGCAACCAGGATTGGTTGGTGAGCCAGAAAGCAGGGATGCAGGTCTTTTGACACAAAGTAGCAAATGGTGGAGAGAAGCAAACATAGAAACTGAAAGCTCAGGATGAGGGGGCGCTTGGTAATGGTGTATCAAATCCTTCCCCGGCTTTACCGAAGGAGCAGATAATGGCTTATCTTGTTGGGAGACTGCTATCTGTGTGAAACAATATGCTCATTCTTTTACTTTTGTGATGATTTTACTTTATAGTGTATGGACTTTTAACATTATTTGTGTGTGTGTATGTGTATACACACATGCTACTCAACAAAAACGATAGCCATCCTTGTTTAAGAACCCTGCCTCTAACTGATGGGGCGGGGTCCTCTGTAAATAATTTATAACAACTTTTAAACAGAGTATAAAAGGAAGCTGGCCTGGCTGAAGAATATGACATGATGTTAAGAAGATGGCCGTTCTCCGTCCAGCAGTATTTCAGCATTTGGAATGAGTTTAAACAAGATACGAATGAGATGGGCTGAGATCAATACTGCTGGTGGTTTCACAGTCACCTCTGGAAACGATTTCCACCTTCAGTTTAAGGAAATTTAACATGTATATAGAGGATAAGGGAATTGGATGAGTTGCTCTCATCCACAGCCAAGCACACAGGCACCAAGAAAAACAAAATTCTACGTCTAAAGGCACACAGCTGGCTACTCACAAAACCAAGGCGAGACTCTGCGCCAACATCAGAGTAGGCTTTCTACAGAATTCTACAATAGCCAAGAGACAGAGGGGTCTTCACAAGACCCGACAATGGTTGCTTGGACACTGGTCATTATTTGATCCCCCACCCCATCCCCAGTGGAGTAAGAAAAACTGCAGAAATAATAAACATATAAACTCAATATTTAACAACAAACAAAAAAGTGTTTAGCCCAGCTGTGGGTGTATTAGAAATAAGATCAGGAGGAAGTCATTTCTACTCCTCACACAGCAGGGGACCCATGGGAAATGGTCCTTTCAGGAGATGACCAGTACTAGCCTGGGAATCAAGCAAAAACATATTTTAAAAAACTTTATGTGGCAGTAAAGTCTGGATGCAAAGGAAGCAGTCTGGTGGCTATCTGTTGCTCAGATAAGAGAGGCAAAACCCTTGGGGTGATCTACAGTTAAACAGAAAGCCAGGCCACTTTTCTGTGCCTTTCAAAAGCATTTACTCCCCTCTCCACACAGAGACATACATTCACAAAGGCACAACAGAGACACTTGTCTACACACACTGACATGCACAAACACACATATCACAAACTCACTCGAGCACACACACAAACACTTTTGTAAATTCTCCAGCTCATCTCTTCCTCTTTTATTTTCAAACTCCTGGCAAAGCCATGGGGGTTTGCACAGGCTGTGCACAGGTGGGAATCTGCCTTTGGAGAACTGTTAAAATCACTCCAAATGTGAGGATTATGAAACAATCCCCAGGACTTATGGGTGAGAACTCAACACTTATTCTGTGTGAGGACCCCTGCTGTCAGAACCAACCAGACAAAGGGTGTGCAGCAAAGAACAAGAGCTGTCCTTGAGCCTACACCAGGAACTGCTCCCAGAATCCTTCAGGGCCAGAAAGGGAAGGGGACGAAAATGAGAAGGACATCTGTGGCCATTTAAAAAGCACTGCGAGGGAGAGGAGCAGTGCACATCCAAGCCCGGGTTTACCACTTGCAAAAATGTCTGAGTGGCTAGTCCATTTCGTAATGTGCACAGTTTTCCTAAAGTATATAAAAAAAGGAAATATAAAATGCAAGAAATGGATACATTAGTCTAAAACGATGCCTGCATGGTGACTGTTCTCACCACCCAGGGCATGGGAGAGGTGCTCTAAGATCAGGTCTCTGCGATGCTATTGAAGAAATAAGTAGTTGACTGGGATGTTTCTGAGGGGTTTTCTTTCGCATCCTACTCCATTCTTTTTAGAATTACCAAAAGTTCATTAAGGACAGGAATCCCTTGAGAGAAGCCGTGATGTCATGGCAGGTAGGTAAGGATGCGGTGATGTCATGGCAGAAAGGTAAGGACACAGTGATGTCATGGCAGGTAGGTAGGGACACTGTCAGAGCAGGTAGGTAAGGATGCAGTGATATTACAGAAAGTAGGTAAGGACACAGTGATGTCACAGCAAGAAGGTAAGGACGAAGTGATGTCATGGCAGGTAGGTAAGGACACAGTGATGTTATAACAGGTAAGGACACAGTGATGTCACAGCAGCTAGGTAAGGATGCAGTGATATCATGACAGGTGGGTAAGGACACAGTCATGACAGGTAGGTAAGGATGCAATGATGTTACAGATAGTAGGTAAGGACACAGTGATGTCATAGCAAGTAGGTCAGGACACAGTGATGTCATAGAAAGTAGGTCAGGACACAGTGATATCATAACAGGTAAGGACACAGTGATGTCATAGCAAGTAGGTAAGTACACAGTGATGTCATGGCAGGTAGGTAAGGACACAGTGATGTCATAACAGGTAAGGACACAGTGATGTCATAGCAGATAGGCTGTTTATTACAACTTATGAGACCTCTATTGCATTCAGCCCAGAGTTCCCACGTAGAGAGTTTTCAATTCCTTTCTTGTACTTTTATTATTTATTTATTACTATTTAATGTATGTGAGTACATAGTAGCACACACCAGACACCCCAGAAGAGGGCATCGGATCCCACTCTAGATGGTTGTGAGCCACCATATGGTTGCTGGGAATTGAACTCATGTCCTCTGGAAGAGCAGTCAGTGCTCTTAACCACTCCACTCAATTCCTTTCAATGGTAGGTCCTCGCCATAAACTCTATACATTCAGAGAGGTGGGGGAAGGGGGGACAGGGAGGGGATCAGGAAGGAGGAAACGGACAGAGAGGTAGGGAGGAAAAGGGGGGTAAGGAAAGAGCTCACACCCACAAGCACTCTTCCACACACATATCTACAGGGATATATAAAGTTCAAAAGAGAAACAGGCAGAACATGTAATCCTTCAAATTGACCACAAGTCTCTATTTACACAAAGTTTCAACACAGACTCCTGGAACTTCTGAATACTTAAAAAACAAAATCTTATTTGGAATGTAAATTAAAAGAAAAACTAAAATAAAAAAAAAACAAAATCTTGGTTGTGTCAAAGTTGACAAAAAAATGTAAGATGAGGTTATGTGAAAGAATCAGGAAGAGAGAGAGAGAGAGAGAGAGAGAGAGAGAGAGAGAGAGAGAGAGAGAGTTCTTTCCATGTACTATTTTTGCCTATGGTGTGTACTAATCATTTGGGTTTGCTTTAGCTAGAGGGAAGCTTGAAACGGGGAAGACAACACACAGCTTGGGGCAGGGGTCACAGCTGAAGTAAAAGGCAAGACCAAATAGTAAGCCGGGAAAGAGTGAATGTCCGACTCCTTTTCGGGGAGTCCCAGTGGGGACAGAAACTCGGAACACACACTATTTGTAAGCTTAATTAAGTTACTTTGTTTTCAGTTTATCTGTTCCTGGGAATCATGCACACAAGAAGAGTTCAATCTGAGTAATTGTTTTTAATATATTCACTTAGAAGTTCTCGGATCTATAGGCCCACGTGCCCGCTTTGTCATTAGTTAGAATGGTTAAAAATCCCTCCCTCTCGGGATCTTAGGCACACACTTCAAGCCGATATGACATCACTGTTAAAGATAAGTTAAAAAAAAAACTTTCAAGAAAGAAAGCAGAAGATTGGCGCGCACCCTCCCGAGAGAAGCCTTATATCATTATGCCAGGAGACTACACCTCACACTTACAGAAGTAGGAACTTATGCAAAAGAAGAGGTAAGTTCAGAAAAAAAATCACTGCAAAAATCCATGGGAAACACAGCAGACCATACCTTGAACAATTCAAATTCCTTCTTTGGCATCAAAAGCTAATGACAAATGATTGGCATAAGTAAGTACATGTGTCATGTCAGGAAAAAAGAAAAAACAGAATAAACAAACAAACCCCACTAATGTTTTGTCTTCTCTCTCTCTCTCTCTCTCTCTCTCTCTCTCTCTCTCTCTCTCTCTCTCTCTCTCTCTCTCTCTCTCTCTCGGCAGAGCCTTACACAGTCCAGGCTGGTCTTGAACTTACTTCATTAGTTCAAGACAACATCTAATTCCTGATACTCCTTCCTTTGCCTGTCAAGCACTGGGAAGGTGGGAATTTCTACACCCACTGACAAAACTTCTTTATATCAAATGTTTGTTGTTGACTCGAGCCTTCTAATAAGGCCAAATCACTCTGAGAAGGGGCAAGGATCCGCTCTACACTTGAGTGTCACAAGAAATTCCCAGTGCTCAGATAACTCAGTGTGGCAGCTGGGATAATGGACTTGGTCCAAGGCCTGAACACTTTGTCATCTTCAAGATAAAAATGGAGCCAGGAATGGTGTTTTTCTCACCCATTGAAAATTAGGATTTCATCCCTAAGACATGGAAAAGAAGAAGCTACTCGGGTTCAGAGGTTGTGCAGAGAGAGTTCACCCTCTCTAGCCCTATTGTATAACCTCAGTCCAGAGAGGCAGCTTCAGTAAATGCAGCTGCTGTAACAGATGAACTGACCCTAAACTGCTAAAATCCCGAAACTGTGGTGTGTGTGTGAGCCTCTGGAAGTCTTCAGGGATCACAGGAAGAATCTGTCCTGTGTCATCTATATCATAGATACATTCAGCCTTAATGTAAAGGAATTACACTGCAACCCCTGGACATATGTTCATGCCTGTGCTAAGGCATGCTGGGTGTGAACTGAAGGCTGGCCAGAGACTGAACATTTAATAGACTCTGAAGGCAAGTACTATAAAAGATGGAGGTGTACCCTCCAAGCAGTCTTGGAGCCAACCGAGGGACAAAGAGAAAAAAAAAATCTATATTTGTCAGAAATACTACAATTGGTGTAAAAAAAAAAAGCATTCATAAGAGCAGTAACTTATTGCTGAACAGTTTAAGAGTTTCCTCCGAAAATGAATCAGAAAATTGGGCATCACTCTCTACTGTCTGCACATTGCTTTTCAGGTACTCTCAAAAATAAAAGTAATTTAATATCAAAGCAATTAACGCACGAAAAGCACAGAATTCCTGTTCATGGAAATCTGTCGATATTAAGTCTTGCCCAGAACCCAAGTTACCTGTATAGTATGTGTATATGGGGGATCGGCGCGCCCCACTCCAGATTCTGGAGTTCTCATGATATCCAGAATGTTATTTGGCACAAACCCGGAGTCTCCACTTGAATTCCGGACTTTCCACCACTGCCTTCGATCGTCCAGTATCTGTCAATATGCAGAGAATGGAGAATTGATCTCTACAAGGAAACCTAAACACCCATGTACAGACAATATGCAACTTTTATTTCTCAATTTCAGTCAAGAAAAAATTCTTTTTACTTCTGATAATAAACTGAGTAAAAGCATATGAGTGACTGAAAATCTGAGCAATTACACTAAGAGGTATTGTTGATTATTGATATTTCCGTAAAATAAGTACTAGGACAAATATACCACATACAAATATATATGTATATATATGTATATATATATTTGTATGTGAGGACACATACTATGTCCTCAGAAGGTCTCTGCCTCATTTGAGGTACTTGAAGGGCAATAAGATGGCCGTTCTGGAAAGTTCTATTGTTTCCATTTGTGGAATAGAAAGGGAAAATATGGAAACGATTTTTTAACAAAATGTATTGTATACATTCAAGGAAATGAACTCTGAGTGGCCTAAGAAACGCTACCCTCAATGTGATTACCAAAAAAGCAGTACTAGTGACATTTGTGCAAGGGTTCTCAAAGAGGAAATGTTTTCTTTGCTTAAACTATCACGATTCATCTCCACTGAGTTTATTATAATCAGTCTTGGTTACAAAATGAACAAATCCCAGAACAAAGGACAAGGAGGCAAGCCAAGGCATTCACTCACCTGTCCCACAATGCCCTAAGTAGCTCTTACTTGAATGAGCAACACTGTTATGGGGTCTGATAACCCAAGTAGCTAACACTTCTAAAGAGATACAGATACCCAAGATGCACTGTGTACAAAGAAACAATTTCTTGAGCTCAGTATCTCTTTCAGAGGGCTCAGATGCATATTAGAAGAACTCGGCAAATTTGCTTTCTTAGAGGACTAAGCCCGTGAGAACCCGTTACCTCTAAGACATCATCCTTCATAACGGAGAGTTCGCTGCTGTTCCTTGCCACAAAATCGTACTTGGATTTGGCGTATTTCTTGGGTTGGGTTTTGACCAAGTCATAATTTCTATAAAAAGAAAGGAAGAAGTCTCTGTCATTCTACCAGCTCTTCTGAAGTCTGAGGGCACAAGTAACTCGAGAGCCAGTCCAACCCTCTCAGAAGGCCTCTAGGCACTCGGATGGCAGCTTGGCATGTCTGTATTTTCAAACTGGGGCTGGAGGGATGGTTCGGCAGTCGAGAGAGGGCACTGCTCTAGCAGAGGGTTTGAGTTCCATTCCCAGCCCTCACACAGGGGCTAACGAGCACCTGTAACTCCAGCCTCAGGGCTCTGATATCCCCTGACCTCCATCTGGCATATATATGGGGGTAGGGAATGGGCGTGCACACATAAATAAATAAGTGGCTTTTGTTTTGGTTTGGTTTTAGAACAAGCTACTGCTCAGACAAAAAGAATGATGTGAAATTCCAAGGTTAGTTGGTACTGGGCCAAATCTAGACTCTAAACCTGTAAGCTGTCTACTAATAGACATAGTAAGGTCAGGCACGGCGTCGTATGCCTAGAATCCCGGCTGGTGAGAGGCAGAGGCAAGAAGATCAGAAGTTCAATGATCGTCAAGTTTGAGATCAGTCTACACTGTGTGAGACCCCATCTCAAAAAGAACGAGAAAGAACACATACGCGAGAGTGACTGTCAACACCCCCACCATGAAAGGAGCAGGAAATCTAGGCGTGAAGGCAAAGGAAACGCTAGACAACATCCAAAGCACAACCTTAGTTACATGCTGACTTTCCTCATTCAAGCAACCTTTCATAACCAACTTAACACATTAAAATTATGTCTAGGGGCCATTAAAAAACAAACCTTGCCCAGTTATCACAAGTGCAAAGGAAGAAGTCCATCAAGAGTAGAGCCAGCAACCTTCTCAGGCAAAGAGGAAAAACACAATTTCTAACTCGCTGTAAGCTTTTAAAATTATAATCACTGATGTACGGGCTCCATTTTTAAAAAGATATTTTCTTTAAAAACCAAATGCCACTTCTAATAATCGGCATTAGCAGATTGAACAAGGTATTTGACATTACTTTTTTACACCGTACAATAAAATGCCAAACACTAAATAGTATCCGTATTTTCTTCATCTCTGGCCCAACGGTTCAATAGTAAAATGATAACACAGTCTGAATGATCCTGTTCTCCGACCTCCTCCAATCCTGTTTCGCCATTTCCTCACAATTCACTATAAAAAAAAAAATCAATAGAGTGAGACTAAAGACAGTCATCCATGCATGTCCTCTGGCATGGTGAGTCACACCTGGGCCAGCTATAGAAACAGGGTGACCCTGTCACAGGTGTGCAGTATCTCTTAGGCTCTCATTCCATCAGACACAGGGACCAGAACAAAGGAAGACTTTTAGGTTGTGCTGACTACCAGTCATTTTCAGTATATTAAAATTAAAATAAAATTATGGCCACTAATTATTATACATTATACATGTTTGATTTGGTTTTTAAGATAAGTTCTCAAACTCTAGTACCGGGTGGTGTAGAATTCACTGCATAGTCCAGAATTGCCTCAAACTCACTGGGACCCTCTTGTCTTAGACTCCTGGATGCTGAGATTACAGATACGAACCACAACACCTGGCTTATGCTTTTAATATGTTATGAATAATCATGGTTTAAAGCCTGTCAAATTCTCAGATTCTATTCCTTCCTCTACTGTGATAGTTCTGCTTCTAGCTAGCTAATATATTTATATTATATTAAGAACCTATTCAGGGGATTAAAGAGATCTACCCACCCCCAAAGTTAGGAAAATAGTAATTTCCACTCTTTCCCCTTTCTTTTCCCTGTTTCTCTCTTCTAAAATCTGCAGACAAACCACCACAGACAAGGGAAGAGTAGATTGTATTCTAAGAAAGAACAGAAAACTTCCCGAAATTCTCTGCGTCTACCTGAATCAGTGTATTAGCAAGTTCTAGCCAACTATGGCAACACATACATGGAGACAGCAGCTGTAGAGGGGTCGCAATGGACCACCTAACGAATTTGCAGACAGTCAGTGACTGGGCTATCCTGATGTCATTGCTCAGCTGGGATCAATAGAAACTGGGATGAATGGCCGTGGCTAGGACCATTGATGTTCTATGTTGCGAAAAAAACGTTAAAAGCCACCAGAAAATGCTGATCTGAGGTGATACACACAAGGACCCTGAATTACTGCTACAGTTACGATTAAATGCAATTGTTTCTACATGCAAGAAATGCAGTAGGTGCTGAGTGAGTATCTATTATTTGGCCAAATCACCCATCATGCCCGAGGCAGGCTTGTTTGCCTTTGAAAGGCTGTGACTGACTGCTGAGCTGGTGTGGCTGGTTAGACAGGGAAACCCTGAAACTCCTGCTGTCTGTCCATCTGCTCACTGGTTTTGTTATGTTTTTAATTTTGCTTTTGAGTCAGGATCTCCTTATGCAGCCATGGCTGGTCTGAACCTCATCATGTATCCTAGACCAGCCGTGAACTCAGGGCCATACTCAAAGGCAAATTTGGAATTCAATCATAATGTTGATCCCCAAAGTTCTCAAAATTCTTGTCTCTGTTGTAGATTTCTAAATTTACATTGCATTTCATTAAGTTCCAGTACCAGCGATGCTTTAGCTTTCTGAGTCAATCTTTAAAGACATGGCTGAGGGAATAAATCAAAGACACCCCCCTCCCTGCACCCCCCTCCCCGAACGCCCACATAGCTCACACTGAACAAGGTGAGCTTTTAAAAGACACTGAGTCACACTCCCAGAGTCCATGGCAGAGGCTAAACCATGGGTAATACTCTACCTTACAGACTCTGGGGACTGTAGTGTCAGACATAGTCATTCAGCCATTCAATGCACCAAGTCTGTACTTACTGAAGACTGAGGGAGCACAGTGCATGTGTACATGTAAGGCTAAATACACATGTGTACATGCTTATGGAAATCGATATCTAGCATCTTCATGTATCATTTCCCATTGTACATACTGAGGGAGAGCCTCTCCCTGAACCCAGAGCTCATCAGTTCTAGCTTGCCCAGGGGATTCCCCGTCCCTGTCTCCCAGATGCTAGAGGTATGTGCGGAATCCATGTCAGTCCATCTTTTATACAGGTTCTAAGCATTTGAACTCCCTTCCCCACACTTGCAGGGCAAGGGCTTTATCCACTGAGCCACATACATCAGAGTTGCAGAGCTTAGTTCGCACTTTCCACCTTGTGTGAGGTAGGGTCTCTTGTCCCTCACTACATACCAGGCTAGCTGGCCTTCTGGCTTCAAGGGATCCTCCTGTCTCCAGCTCCTATCTCACTGAAGGAGCTCTGTGCTTCCAGACATGTGCTCATGTGTCCAGTTCATGTGAGTTCTGGGGACCAGAACTTGGGCCTTCATGCCTGGGCAACACGCACTTTGCTCACCGAGTGGGGTCCTCAGCCTGGGCGAGCTCTTTAGAGAGTCTCTGGTGGGGACTAACGGAACAACCAGCAAAGTTCAAAGTCCGTCCTCCTGCTATACAGACCACCGGCAGAAGTATCTTTTAAAACAGCAGAAGCCACCCAGGGGGATTGGCACTGACAATTACAGACTAACTGTCCCGCCTCTCCTATCTATCAAAAGCAGATCTGCAAGGAATAATGGAAATCTTATCCAATCACTAACAGACAAAACCTTGAGAGAACAAAGCAATTCCCACCCTGTTCTCCATCCCCGCATCACCCTACACCCACTCCTGCTAGCCCGAGTCCCTCAGCCACCCAGAGTGCTCCACATGGTGCCTGCTGAGTGTTACCTGTCTACATGGTGATTAGGAGTTGACTTGAACGCCATGGCGCCCTCCCCTTGGTCCATATGTGGTCCTCTGTGGTACATGCTGTTACTGAACGTATAGCCATCAGCTGGAGGATAGTCAGACACAGTAGAATGCTGGAAGACAGAAGAACATGGAGTATCACCAAGTGACTGCTGGCATGAGTTCCCTGTCAGTCAACCAGAACCCTGCCCTAAACTGTCACAGGATTGCTGAGCTATGATGCTGACACAGGGTGATTTGGTTCTGTTGTTGGTGTTGTCTTAATTCTGAAAATCTTAGATATAAAATCAGTAAGTTCTTTCCTGAGGAATTTCAACAATAGATGTTTTTGATCTTGGACTTTAAACACTGAACAATGGAATTAGAGGATGACCTTTAACCGTTGCTCCCTGTTTAAGGCACACATTTAACACTCCCATGAAGTTATTATCATCACATGAAAACTCTTTGTTTGGTATTATAATGGAATCATGTCACTCTACTTTTTTTTTCATTTTAAAAAGTACCCCAAATGCCATTTTAAAATTGTTACAAATGGCTGTACTGTTATCACTATAACAGGAAACAGATACACACAAAAAACTTTGACCCTGTTAGTCAGGAGTCCTGGAGAAGATAATTCTGTAATCAGTCTTTTCCCTGTGGTTGACACTATCATGATCTACTGGCTGCTCCCAAGGGAGACTTGAAGCCAGTGACCTTTGAGCATGGTGGCTTTGAAGGCGTGGGGGCCACATGCTCAGATGGAAAATGGCCAAAAAGGTCACTCCCCGCTTTCACATGGTTTCTGTCTGTTAAAAAAAAATGTGGAAGAGTACAATGGATGCTGAAGCAGGAGAATTTCCTGGAGTTTCCACTATTTATGATTTCACTGGGACAACATTTCTGAAACTGGGAAGCTGAATAGTACAAGGGCAAATTCTAAGGAAAAGGCTGGTAAGAATGAGGCTGACTTCATCCATAGGCAATGTCTCCAGTGGGCCAGCATGGATATCAAAATCCACAATTAGATACCCACTTTGAATATACATAGGCGGGGTGGGGGGAGGCAGATCCTCACAAACAAATATAAACAGATACTTTCCGGCCATTTAAATACCTAGGATCAGTCAACTACACTAGCCCTTCCCCAGGGAGTGAGCAGAGATGCTGAATTATATTAGGTAATTAAGATATATACATATATACATATATATATGTATCTCAAAGTCTTGAGCAACTGGGACCAGAAACTACAAGAGTCATCCCCACCTTTTGCCTGTTTCTTGGACAGAACAGCTCCTGGCCAGGATGAAGTCACAGGTCCTGAGAATGACTGGACATGCCAAGGGGGAGGAGATAAGGAAGGAGGGTGACTAAGCGGTGACCGCACTGCCTGCTGAGGCTACTGCGGGGTCAGAGGAGGCAGGGAAGTTGATAGTGTCGTCCACACTCATCGTCACCTACACCTTTCCATTACAAACAGAAGCACCAGATCCTAAATTTGCTCCAGACGTACTGCAAGTGCATTTATTCTAGTAGCAATGAAATATAATAACGTCTCTCTCCCACAATGATCATGCTTATCGTGCACTTGAAGTCACCACTGTCTGCACTGTTCACGAAAGATCTCAACTTGGCAAGCATCCTTCTTTCCATTCCTGTAAGCCTCTGAATGGGCACTTAAATCATAAAATGGGAAATTTTTTACACCAGGAAAATGACAGCTCATGACAAGGGAGGACCCTCAGTCATTTTTTTAAAATGACCTCTTCAGAGTAGACATAACGTAGGCACTGACAGTCTAGAACACACATCCCATACTCTCTTTAAACAGCACTGTGAAAGAACTCACGAAGGTGTGAATTTCCAAGGCACACACTATTAAGTGACGTTTTCCAGAATAAGGTAGGAATATCACAGGATACACAGTTTTATGCCTTGAAAACAGCTGTAAGTAACTATGGCAACACCAAATGAACAACCATTTCCTGTATGCAAGCATCAGTCCCTTCCATAGTACAGCTGTTTTCTAAATGGGAGGAAAAGTCACAGTCTGAATTTCCACACGCAGGCAGGGACATATGCGACTCAGCCAGTATGAGGTCACTGCCATCAGACATTTAGAGGAAAGGCCAGGTGTGAAGTCTAGTCTTCCTTTTTAGGCAGCCAGAGGGAAAACAGTCATTTTCACAGAAAGAAGACTTCAAACAAGTAAGTTAGTTTTAGTTATAAAAGTTCTGGATTGTCACATATTGCCTTTTAGAGAAAAATCGGTGTATGAGGATGTGTGTGTCGTGAGTGTACACATGTGTGTTAAGGTTGACATCAAGGCCTTCCTTTATTGCTCCTACCTTTTTTTTTTTTTCAGAGTTACCCTCTGAACAAGAACCTTACTGACCAGCTGGTCAGTGAGCTCCAGGGATCCTCCTGCTTCCGCCTCCCCAGCTCCAAGATTCCCGTTGCACATCACCATGCCTGGTTTTATGTGATGGCTGGGGGCCTGGAGCTGGGTGACAGGTCCTCCTGCTTACACACAGGCTGAGCCATCTCTCCAGCCAGAGTACAGCACCTTTTCTACATAGCAGCACTGTCCAAAGAACAAATTTGTCCAAGGGAACAATTTTAAGCCATTTAACTTATGTGTATGTTTCTCCTTAAAAGTGGTCAGAGATGTACTATGCTGTGGTTTGCCTTTCCTCCTGTTGTGTCTGCCACATTACAAATCCACTCATCAGAGACATTTTAAAGGGAGAATGAATGACCTGGACTTTGGAAGAATTCAGCTGCCATTCATTGCTGCTTTTTATGCTAGTCTTCACCCACGTGGTTACAAGTCCTGCGCATCCCTCTTGCAGTTGGTTCGGCTTTAAACAATGTTCGATTTCCCTTTCCAACAGGGCCAAAAACGCTCACACAAAAAGTCATTTTAATGCACATGATAGCATGCCCAATTTCATTCCTCCAACAAAAAGTCATTTTAATGCACATGATAGCGTGCCCAATTTCATTCCTCCAACTAGCTCTGCAGACAGGGTTATAGTCTAAAGCTTAATCAATAATTGAAAGGTAAAATCCACGATATGACCTTGTGCAGGTGCAACTGGGGTTGTGGTCTTCAGTTGTCAGAAGACTGAAGTCCACACAATGGTGGTTCCTCTACATGCTTCAGAAGATTGGAATGGAAGTCGGGATTGGGAGAGAGTGGAAACAGTAGCTATGGTATCAGGGAGAGAGAGGAAGGTGGCAGAAGGAGAGAGCAGTAGAATTAGGGGGAAGAGAAAGGTAGGAGGAAGGAGGAGGGAAGGAGGGGAAACAGGAAGAGGGAGGAGGAGGGAGGGAGGGATCATGGCACCATGCAAAGCTGCTTAGAATCAACAGGATCTAAGTTCAGGGAACTGTCTTAAGAGTCTAAAGATGTGCAGGTAAAACAGAGTAAACAGCTAGTGGGCAAGCTCCTGACAGAGAAAAGGGACAGGGAGGCCTGAGGAACAGAACAGGGCAGAGAGTCACTCAACTGGGGTAGGGGAAGAGAAGCACCCCACCAAAAGTCACAAACATAAGGAAGAGCTGAGAGATAACTCGGGACAGTGGGAGGTGGTGACATCTAGCCCCTGGTTCGAGAACGATCTTCAGTGAGTGCTGAGCCCCACTGACTATGACAGCAGAGAGCAGACGTGATGGATCCTGACCTCTGTGGACAGTCTCTTGCTGTCCTGTTTGCGCTGGTGTTCTGCGTTGGCCACGGACTCGGCCAGCTGATGCATGTCTTGTTCCATGGGTGCGCCCGTGAAGTTCAGCATTGGGGGCTCCCAGCCGCTGCGGAACCTCGGAACGTAGGGTGGGATGAACTGTTCTCTCGGCCACTCGGCTCTGTAGGAGGGAACATCGAGTTTCTAGGTTATGTAATGTGTTCTCAGTCACAGTTCTCTTCTACACAGAACAACTCTATTTCCCAGGAGAGGAAAAGAAACACCATTTATGCCAGTGGTCCAAACAAATAAACTGGAAACGCGATTCCACCGGGCAGTATGACCGCAGCTTCCACGTTTCTCTATGTGTTCTTAACTTTCCCTGAAGTCGGAGGCTCAGCATGGAGGTAGGGCATTTAACGGTTGTGCCTTAGAATAGAAATGCAGCGAGTATTTACAGTGTGGGGCTCAGTGGCAGCTAAAGAACTTTCCAGCGTTAGTCTCTCTCTCATTCCCTTCAAACGTGAAGATAGTGGGGGATCTTGAAAAATAGAAACAGCCGAGACTGTTATGAAGGTGCAGGATTTTTCAAAGCTACAAAATCCTCCCTGAAATGAAGCAGAGGACGTTTTATAAGTTAAAAGTACCAGCTTCATTGTCAGTAGGAAACGCCAACTAATCTGTGGTCACAATCAACACCCGCTCGTCAGCCATTGCTCCTAGGTTCACACAGCTCTCTGTCCATCTCAAGTCCCAGAAACAGCTGCTGCAGCGATTACAGACTTGCTTCCCACTGTGCTCGAGGCCGCCCATACTTTCCGTGGCTGATGTATGCAGATGGAATGGGTCTGCTCTGATGAAATGAGGCCTTTTATTCAAATTATTTGGTTGCCTTCTTGATCCTTTTCCCTTTCATGTGTCTTGAAATCCCACATTCATTACCTAATAGCCCTGATCTGGATCTGAAGTGACCGAGGCCTCGTGTTAAATGCTAACTATGTATTTCTTTTCTTTTCTTTCTTTCCTTCTTTCTTTCTTTCTTTCTTTTTTTTTTTTTTTGATGCAGCTATTTAAACCATCATTAAATTTTCTGATTTTGTGATAGGGCTCAAAACGAAGACACTGAATACCCCGAGCACTTTTTGTTTTCTGAGATGTGACAGATTTAATAAGCCTTATGGAAAGAAAAAAAAAAACACGCAGCCTAGGCTTGTCATAATATCACAACCGGCATAAATCTAACATTTTACAAACATATCTAAACCGCTTTAATACAGCATAAGTTGTGAAATAGGAGCCAGAGAAATGGCTCAGAAGCTAAGAGCACTGGCTGTTCTTCCAGAAGACCCAGGCTTAGTTCCTAACACCCATGTGTAACTTCAGTTCCAGGGAATCTAATACCTTTGCCTGGCTTCCATGGGCACCAGGCAAGCATGTAGTACATATACATACATGCAGGCACTCACATATAGACATAAAATAAAACCTAACAAATCTTTCAAAGAAGATATAAATACCACAATAAAATATAGACTATGAGCTAATGATGCACAGATGTTATAAATAAGTATATAAATAAATACAAATAATCTTTACGACATGAAAAATAGTGTACACCACTTTAAGGAATTCCAGAGTACAAATTATATTCCAACATACACAGTAGCCAAAGTCCAGGAAGTAAGTGGGACTTCCTTGTGTGTATCACAATAAAAGCAAAGAGTGACAAATTTTTAGACTAGCCCTCCAGGCGGACAAGGACGAACTTCCAGAGACTAATTGGTAACTGGTCACTACACTGAATGATTTGCTCTGTACAGGAAAAGAAAAAGGTTTAGTCAAATAAAGTACGCTAAAAAGGGCATCGCATGAAGCTGGAGACAGCTGTACGACGAGGCTGGCCTGGCGGGTGTCAGCTCTTGCAGTGGGCTTGTTCTTCTCCCTCTCTATTGACAAACGACGACTCTAAATTTAGCCCCACGTCTTTTTTTCTTTTCCTAATGGGTGATGATTCTTACCCCAGAGAGGGCTGATTACAAAGGAGCTTGTGCTAGACCATTAATAGCTACTTTTGCCCTTGGCTGTGGTGGGCCCTGCTAGCACACTGATCTCTGAAAACAGTTGCAGGATCTCCAAGAGGGTTGGGGGAGGAGAACCTACGTTGATCATTCTCCACTGTCTTCAGAATCCCCTGTTTAATCCAGCAGCAGAGCCTTCCTAGCCAACCCAGCTCCCTTCGGGAGGCCTCCTGTTTCACATCGTTCCTCTTCTGACCTTTTTCCACACTGACTACCCAGAGTCCTTCCCTCCTCCCTCTGCTTCTTTTGTACTTCTCTGTCAGCTGCTCCTTATTTACAGACACTCTACACATCCCACTGAAAGGCCACTGAGCAGGGGATTATGAACACTGACCCCGGAGCTCTGTCACTTAGGATAGCGTGTGATTTTAGTCAACGAGTTGACCATTTTGAGCCTTATTTCTTCATCTGTAAAACAGAAATATCAACCTATCTCTATAAAAGGCATGGGAGAGCACAGAGCATACACTGTGTGCTTGTGTGTGTGTGTGTGTGTATGTGTGTGAGTGTATGTGTGTGACTGTGTGTGTGAGTGTATATGTGTGTATGAGTGAGTGTGTGTGAGTGTGTGTGTGTGTGACCGTGTGTGAGTGTATATGTGTGTGTGAGTGTGTGTGTGAGTGTATGTGTGTGAGTGTATGTGAGTGTGTGTATGTGTGTGAGTGTGTGTATGTGTGTGAGTGTATGTGTGTGACTATGTATGTGAGTGTATATGTGTGTGTGAGTGTGTGTGTGTGTGTGTGTGTGTGTGTGTGTTGAGGGGGTATACATGCCATGGTGTATATCTGGAGATCATGGCACAACTCTATTGAGTCAGCTCTTTCCTTCTACCACGTGGGTCTCAGGGACTGAAACCCAGGTTGTCAGGCTTGGCAGCAAGCACCTTTACCTGCGGAGCCATCTTGCTGGCCCAACTGACAATACGCTTGACAACACGCTTTTTGGCAATGTCAGCTTCTTCATCCCATAACCCATGGTTCTTTATGCAGAATCTTATGTGAATGTCTTACTGTTTAGTGCAGTAGGCAGGACTGCTCGGAGCATCACAGGTACTAAACTCTGCTGTGCTCACCTCACTTTCATCCAACTCTCTCCCAGGGACATCCACAGCTTCCGTTCCTCCGCAGTGACCGTATAGTTTAAGAAGTCAACGGTGTCTTTCGTCAACAGTGGGCTGAGGACGGAGCAGGCCAGCTCAGGGCCACCTGTTGCCTGGACCACCTGGGTGGAGAACACAGGTTTTCAGCAAGACAAAGATCACAAAGATTATTTGTATACTCTTGAAACGCACACACAAAAATCAACTCCAAAACGAAGCCCTGTTTTCATATGCTCAAATTAAAATTTGATGTATAACATATTATAGAGTGAAAACGGCTTCTCAAACTGACTTACCCAGAATGAGGGTAAATTAATAAATAAAGTTAATAGTTTAAGGACATCATAGCACCTACATACTGGCTATAGGCATTGATTACTTTCCCAGCAAAATACTAATGGCAGTGCAAAGAACCTTTATTTGCTGACTGTTAACCATTGGTATTTTCAAATACCAATTACAATTGGCAAATCTATTATGCCAACATTGAAAACTGTGGTCTAAAATGAATGATATTGAAGGTGAGGGAAAGAAGCCTTCAGTCAACAGTTTAGGCTATGCCTGTCAAGATGTTTAAAACCCAAAAGGACCTGACGGGAGGGAGGGAAGGAAGAGGGGAGGGGAGAAGAGAGGGGAGGGAGAAGAGAGAGGAGGGAGAAGAGAGGGGAGGGGAGGAGAGGGGCAGAGGAGAAGGCAAAATGATAAGTGGCACCCCTACTCCCCAGAATTCAATTCTAGTATACTTTCCTGATTTGATATGAACAATTTCATGGTCAGCGGGAAACAGGTGCACACTTAGATAAGCAAAACAATGGCCAGCAAGCGTGTGCTAGAAGAACTCTCCACATTTGCCTCTCAGGAACCATGTCCTGGCTGAGGAAGGCTCCTTATCTAATAGCAGACAGGCTAGATAGATACTTTATTAGACTCTGGCCTCCTCAGAGATGTGTTGCAGGAAGAATGTGTTTGTTTCGTTCTTAGAATGGCTCTAGACTGAGACATCTCTCAGGTCAGGGGCTCTGAGGAGGCCATGCTGTTTTGTGCCTCTGTAAACACAGGATTGTCTAGTTCCCCTCAAGACCCTTCCTCCAATCAACCAGAATCCAACTCAGGCGCTACATCATTAGGGAATCCTAAATGCCAGCATGATTCTAAAACAGGGCTTGCCTAGTACCTGCTGTCTTCAAACAATCTGTACACAGTAATAACACACTACATGACACCATAAAGTTTATTTTTCAACTTTCCTTAATGCGACTGATTTTAAATTGCAGGTTACACATTTGGGGAAACTGAGAAGAAAAGATGGGGTATGAAAGCTCTGTGCGCACTCTCCTGCACACAGAACAGCGCGTACTATTATTTCTGTGTTGTTTTGAGCTATGGATTTGTTTTAGGCAAGTTCTCTCTTTGTAGTCTACACCGATCTTTTACTTTATATAGAGTCTTCTCTGCCCTCAAATTCACAGCAACCTCTTGCCTCAGTTTCCCCTGTGCTGGAAGTACCAGTGTGAGCTAACATGTCAGGCTCAAGTCTTTTTTGGCTTGTTGTTTTAGATTTCTGAAACGAGGTCTTGCCATGTAACTCAGACTAGCCCAGAACTCACTGTTCTGCTGCAGTTTTGAGAGTGCCTGGACTGCAGGCACCTGCATCACCATGCCCAGCTTTGGCACTGAACCTTTAACCTGCAGTCTTATAAGCATTGGCAGGAAACATTCAGAGATGATACAGGAGTGAAGGAGTAGAACGCCGTGCCCTTTGGGTTGGCAGAGGGAATATTATAGGCCATGATTTCCTATGAAGAAATTCAGCAGGCACGGATGGACATACACCAGTGCACCATGGCCATGTGGCACAATGAACTCGGAGAGGAGAGACTTGCAAGCAAAACACCCAGCATTGCCTGCTAGCTCCGGATAAACTGCTATTCAAATGTGCGCATGTGTGTGCCATGTCCCCAGCCATAAGGGAGGTATGTGCCCTTTTAAACTCTCAAACCTCACATTCACAGAGTTTAATGCATGCTAAGAAAAACAGGACCCATGTTAAGGTAATCAAGGAAATACACCTAAGTAATTCAGACCCTTGGATGCAAGACACTGAGAACGATTGCTTTGTTTCATTCATAAATGCTCACCATATTTAGTGGAGTAAACAAAAAATGAACCAGATCTGAAGCACTCGGGTTCTGGATATGGGACTTCAGCTTGGCCTGTGATAGAAAGAAAACAAATACATTACCACAACACAATCACCCCAAGGATGGGCACTCAAAGAGCAGCAGTCCAATGCAGACACAGAAGGAGGCTTCTTTCCTAACACTTCTCCATAGAACGGCTCCCTCAGCATGGAGAGGAAGAGAGAGTCAAGTCTCTTTGACATGCATGCCTTTCAATCTGAGGTTATCACGAAAGGCCAATCAAAACACACCCGCAAATCTACAGGGACAATTGTTTCTCTTAATTTAATTTTTAAGGAACATTTAGCTAGTCTTTGATCTTTTCCATCTGTTTCTTCTATTATATATCAACAAAGTACACCTACCAGAAGGTTGAATCCGTGTTTAAACTTCTGGAAACAGTCAACAAATTCATCAGGGGGTGGTGGTTTTGCCCTCAGTGTTAAAACGCCCTCTAGTGAAATAAAAAAGAGCAGGGGGCAGATGAGAACAGATTCATAAGGAAGTTTATTAAATGGGGGAGGGGGGAAGCCAACTATATTTGAATCCACAGCTGGAAGATTTCGCCAGATGTAGACCTTCACTCAACAACATCCCTTATTCCAATAAATGAAGTCAATCCTAAGTTTGAATGGATTCGTCTACTCTTAGACACTCCCAGTGACTCATTCAATTCTATAAATATGACTTGAAGCCTTCTTATATTCCAGGAATTTTTGTGATCATTATAAAGACTATAAAATTGAGTAAGTGACAAGCCCTGCTTTTAATGACCCTGAAAAATATGAGAGGAAATGAACCAGATGTGTAACAGGTGTAGTATCTAAATGGTATGACAGGAGAGTATACTGCTTGGGAAACGAGGAACATGAAAGCCAGAATGTTTTTTTCAGGAAACTTTTATTTTATTTTACTTTTGGTTTTGTGAGACAGAGTTTTTCTGTTCTCTTGGACTTTGCTCTGTAGATCATGCTGCTCTCAGATCCACAGAGATCAGCCTGCCTCTGCCTCTGCCTCTGCCCCTGCCCCTGCCGCTGCCCCTGCCGCTGCCCCTGCCCCTGCCCCTGCCCCTGCCTTGCATGCTAGAATTAAAGGCACACACCAAGTAACTTTTAAGAAAGGATTTGAAAAGCTCTGCACACCTCCCCCCAGCTTGTGGAAGTAACATGATAAGCTTAGAACAACACATGGAGTACCAGGAAAGTTGGGTGTACATAAAACAAGGAACATAAACTCAGAGAAATGTGAGACTAAAGAGGGGACTTGATTTAGACTGTGGGTGACCTTGAATGTCAAAGCAAGAAGTTACATTTCAATCAATAGACCACAGAACTGCTTGCACTTCAGAGCAAGAGTATGAGGACTCCAACTTAGAACTCTCCAAAGGGTGTCCTGTTGCCTGAGGTACACCTGTAACCCTGCAGCTTAAGAGGTAGAGCCAGAAGGACCAGGAGTTCAAGGCCATCCTTGGCTTTATAGCAAGTTTGAGACCAGCTATGTGAAACCCTTTCTCAAAGGTTGGTTGACTGATTAACTGATTGATGGATTAATGATTGACTGGTTCCCCTTACAGTTCAGAAGACTAGAAGGTTGAAAGTTGCTTTCGAGCTGGGTCAAAATGATGACAGTTTAAACTAAATGCCAATTATGAGAATGGAAAAAAAATACGTACAGATGACATCGGGAAAATAAGTCAAAGTAGCTGCATGCTAGAGAAAGAAGACAGAGAGGTTTTGGTTCTGAGCCTGGATAACCTGGAGGAGAGCACACTCCATTAAGCAAACAGAAGAGGAGCTTAAAACTCCACACTTCATTCAGAACGAGCAGAGGGTGAGAACTCTTTGTTTAGCTCTGTACCCCATTTTTTAATAGGGTTGCTTGCCTCTCTGGAGTTTAACTTCTTGAGTTCTTTGTATATATTGGATATTAGCCCTCTGTCGGATGTAAGGTTGGTAAAGATCATTTCCCAGTTAGTTGGTTGCCGCTTTGTCTTTTTGACAGTGTCCTTTGCCTTACAGAAACTTTGTAATTTAATGAGGTCCCATTTGTCTATTCTTGATCTTAGAGCATAAGCTATTGGAGTTCTGTTCAGGAAATTCTCCCCTGTGCCCATATGTTCAAGGTTCTTCCCTAGTTTCCCTTCTATTAGTTTCAGTGTGTCTGGTTTTATGTTGAGGTCCTTGATCCACTTGGAATTGAGCTTAGTGCAAGGAGATAAGAATGGGTCAATTTGCATTCTTCTGCATGTTGACCTCCAGTTGAACCAGCACCATTAAGTTCTCACCTGAAGAATATCTAATGGCTGAGAAGCACCTAAAGAGATGTTCATCATCCTTAGTCATTAGGGAAATGCAAATCAAAACAACCCTGAGATTCCATCTCACACCAGTCAGGATGGCTAAGATCAAAAACACAGGAGACAGCAGTTGTTGGAGAGGATGTGGAGAAAGAGGAACACTCCTCCACTGCTGGTGGAATTGCAAGCTGGTACAACCACTCTGGAAAGCAGTCTGGCGGTTCCTCAGAAAACTGGGCATGACACTCCTGGAGGATCCGGCTATACCACTCCTGGGCATATACCCAGAGACTTTACCTGCATGCAATAAGGACACATGCTCCACTATGTTCATAGCAGCCTTATTTATAATAGCCAGAAGCTGGAAAGAACCCAGATGTCCCTCAACGGAGGAATGGATTCAGAAGATGTGGTATATCTACACAATGGAATACTACTCTGCAATTAAAAACAATGAATTCTGGGATATTGACCCAGAATCTCGGAATACCCTAGACACAATCCGCATATCAATAGATTTCTAAAAAGATGGTAGGAGAGATCCCTGGTCCTGGAAAGACTGGATGTAGGGGAACGCCAGGACAGAGTAACGAGAGGGGGTTGAATGGAGAAAAGAGGGAGGGAAGGGGGCTTATGGGACTTTCAGGAGGGAGGAAACGGGAAAGAGGAAATGATTTGGAATGTAAATTAAAAAATAAAAAAAAAAATGAGCAGAGGGAGGCAAGGGATATCTAAGCATCTAAACCGAAGACAACACACTCTTACTATACAGACAGGAGCTGCAGGAAGATTTGACGTCAGCTGTAATGAATGAGACGTGAACTAACTATTGTTTTATATATTCAATTTGTGCCTTTTGCTAGAGGAAATATAAACACTACCCTTACATGTATACTTTTATACATTCAAAGCCACTTGTTTTCATTTAGTATTGTTATTTTTGTGACAAGTTCTGATATCCCAAGTTGTCCTATAAAATTAAGAATAATCCTCCTGCATCAGTTTGTTGAGTGCAGGGATTCCTGGCTTAGTTTCTAAGACATTTTTAACCCTGACCATGCTTCAAAATTGCTTCTAGGCAACTCTCAATGTGAATGAACAACTTCGGGTTTTGTAATACGATTCAAACCCATTGGTATTTTAAAATACTCTGATGAAAGAAGTCAATTTTTAATGTTCAAAAAGGTTCCATATTTACAATGAAAGAACTCTACGGAAAAGAACAGTGTTGTGAGTAGAAACTAACTTTTAACTACTAGTGAAAACTGCAGATGGGTGGCGACCGCCTAATCTCAGAGTCACATGACTTAAAGGCACAGCCAGCTTGAAACTAACCTCCAATGGTGCCCAAAGCTACAGGGCCTTGGTCCAAGATCACGGCAGGCAATGTAGTTGGTTACAGGGACCCAAGCTTGCCTAGCCCTGGAGTAGCCCCAAGAGGGAGGAAGGACCCTTACTCACCTGTGGTCTGAATGCTCAAGAGAAAGGAAGCCCCCACTCACTGTGGGCCTGACAGCCTTAGGGTAAGGAAGCCCACTCACCTCCAGGTCCTTTCTTTTTACTCTTCTTGCTTTTCTTCCTTTTAGAAAGCTCAGAAAATGCTTCAGCTGCTTTTTGGAGCTTGGTGATAAAAAACTCAATGTCATCCAAAATATGGTTTAAGATTTGCTGGAATTAGAAACAACAGGACAAGATGTAAAAACAAATTTTGTTCTAGCTGTTAGCTAGAGATTAAAGGGGAGAAGCTTTAGATGAGAAGAGAAAAATGGCCACTTTCATAAAAACATTATATATGTGTGTGTGTAACATATTATAATATATACATATATATATATATATATGCTTTGATAACATTGAAAATGCAGCAAAATTAAGCTTAAAGAATAGAGATGAGAATGGATATATATGTATATGTGTGTGTTATCAAAGCATTTGCAGCACGTAGTCAGATTATTAATTACTTTAAATTATTCTAGTTCTCTCACAGTGTTCCCCACACAAAGCTGGGGATGGGATTCAGAGATACATTTTGTTAGAAGAACACCGGGTATTTCTGTTTTGCAATTATTTGTCCTGTGAAGGCTTTGACAAAGTTACTGCATACTCAACTATAGAATGTCACAAGAACCTGAAAACACACAGCCCCTATATACCAAAAGGCATCGAGATGACCGCACCACAGAGAGAATGAGCAAACAAATGCACGCTAGAGACCACCTCAATTATCTTTTATACTTCACTTTTAGCTTTCTCTAGTCTAAAATTAAGGATTCTCCATATTATAAGACCATCAAGTCACATTTGATAAATATTTCACTATAATATAGTGTGATATAAAAATTTAATTCTAGGGCTGGAAGAGAGATATATGGCTCAGTGGTAGAGAGCACATTCTGCTTTTGTAGACATCTAAAACTCAGCTCCCAGCATCCATGTTGGGTGCTCACAACCACCTACACCTCCAGCTTCGAGCGATTTGATACTGGATTCTGACCGAGCACTGACTGCTCTTCCAGAGGCCCTGAGTTCAATTCCCAAAAACCACATGTTGACTCACAACCATCTGTAATAGGATGCCCCTTTTTAGTGTGTCTGAAGACAACTACAGTATATCCAATATAAATTAAATAAATCTTTTAAAGAGGAACTATGCATATTCCTGATTTCAATATGCCTTTATTTAAAAAAAAAAAAACATGAAAATCTTTTAAAAATTAATCTTGAATGTCAGACTCCTTTCAGTGATTTTTTTTTCAAAAGAACCTAGGAATGTGTATAGTTTAATCACATATTTGAAATAGAGTGGACATAGCCATTAGCTATCAATTAATCATGCAAGTTAATTACCCTAAAGAAATGACAGTAAGTACAGCATTCCTCTTTATAAAACATTAATATGTACATATTTATGCTTTAAATGATCACTTAGCTTTTCCTCTTGAGGTATTCTAAAATAAGTTTTATTTTCACTAGGGCGTGGTGTGTATGTGTGTACATGTGTGTCCACATTTGCATGTGAGTAGACACGTGTGAACAGGTGCCTGCAGCTTCCCTTGCATGTTGGTGTGTGTGCACATGTGTGAACCTGTGCAGACACACTACTCAGGCCCTGAGTCATCCTCTGTTCCTCTCCCAACTTCAACACTAAGGTAAAGACGCTCAATGGAACCTCGGACCTGCACCCACAATGGTGCATAATCTTCTCCCTAGTGACGGGCTGCCAACACCCATCAATTCAAGGGAGAAGAACTCCAGTCTTCAAGCTTTTGATGCAAGCCCTGTAGCCACTGAGCCATCTCCCCAGCCCTAAAATATCTTAATAAACTGAACAGACAAACATTAAAAGGACACCTCAACTATGAATCACACACCATGAAAAAAAAGAAAAAAGCAAAGCCAGACTATTGGTTTTTCGGGTTCTCGGTAACTCAGGTTTATTTGCTCCGTAAACTGGCCAAGTTGCCAGTATTCTATAGGAGATAACATCTAGCTAAATGCTGGGAAGGAAGGGTAAGTAGTTAAGGGAAAATTCAAGGGACACACTAAACGCTGAGGAGAGAAAAGACCATGTTTTGCCAATCTCTTCCATCTCAACGCCTTTGTTTCCCCACCTCACAAAGCAGAAGGGGCCTATGAGTGAGGCCTGACTCAGGAGGCACTCACCACATCCCTGTCAATCCGGGCCGTCATCATCTCGGGCGTCTCTTCTTGCTCGTAGTACTGCCGGGGCTTGTCGACTGGAAAGAGAGGAGAACTATCAGACTTTCTATGTTTGTTAAGACAATATCAATATACAGAAATGAAAATGAGAGACAATGAGGAAGGAATTCCAATTGCTGAGCAGGGAGCTCTCTGGAATAAGCAAGTCAAAAGGATACTCATGGCCCCTGAGGTACATCCTTGCCACAGTTACCAGGAGCACTGGGCAGAGCTGGTGGATTGGCCTGCCCGGTTATGCCCTGCTCCTTCCTGGAGCTAATCTGGCTATCCAGCGAGCCTTAGGACTCTCTTGTCTTCCCCCTCCCTGATCTGGAATTACAGACACTGACCATTATTCCTGGCTTTTTTACCTGGGCACAGAGAATGCGATTCAGTTCCTCATGCCGGTGTGGCAAGCACTAAACCAACTGAACCGTCTTTCACAGCCTGGGCTGCTAGTCCCCCCACATTCCAACCCCGTGACTACACTAAAAGCTTCGCAGTTCTGAGAGTACAGTGATTTCTCAATGGTCATTGTAAGTCAGCATAAAACCCACAGCCTTTGGTCCACTGATCTTAAATCATATGCCTTGAGATAAATACCAAATACATGTCTCAGAGGCATTCCAAATGTCAAGAAAGCTCAATTGTGAATGTTAATCACGAGACCTCCGTCGCAGATTCCTTCCTGAGGTGAGTCAGTTAGCACTATGGTAACACGGCCAGCTGGTGTGATGGATTTCAGAGTACATTAAACGCAAAGGCATATGGCTGGGGCAGGAGCAATAGATCACAAGGAGTGGAGGGAGAGCTCAGGATACATCATCATGACTCACGAGGTTTAATGCCGAGAACTGCCGAAACATACTGCAAACTCGGAATCCCAATTTCTCCTTTATGCTAACATTGCCCAGACATGGAGCACATGATCGCTGAACCACACGACACTACATTTGTAACTATTCAAGCTCATTAATCTGCATGTGGCAAAGCTTGGCAGTTAGTTGCTATTTCACATGTGGGGGCTGCTTGCTTGGTACAGTATACCTTGGAAGGCAGGGAACTAAACTTGAAACCGCCGCTAGGAACTCCAAAGGGGGTCAAGTGTAGGGCCTCTTGCCTACAATCACAGCACTCTGGAACCTGAGGTGGAGGTGACCAGGCTAGCCTGGGCTACATAATGATCCCCTACAACATCCAGGGCTACAGAGAAGACTATGTCTCACAGGAGGAATAGGAATCTCCGACAGACTCCACAACATCTTCTGGGGCAAAGTGAGCAGAAGATACTTAGTTCCAAAACATTTTGGGGTCCCGGCAACTACTGCCGCCATTTTGCTAAACTCATTCTTGGAAGACAGGGTTATTCCACCTCAGAGTTGTACAGGGCTGCAGTCAGAGCTGACGAAACCCTCAGAGGGAGCAGAGGGAGTCTCCTTTAGGACATCCCCAACTAAGACTTTCTGGCAATCACACAGTACTTTGTATATACCATGTCTTGAGTTCTGTTTGAACAATTAGTAAGCTAGAAGTCTGTCTCCTTGTAATTGTAACAGACAGTAATGCCAGGAATATTTTACACAAAATCTAGTAAGAGCTCAGAAATACCTGAGTATAAATTCTTTTATTGTAAAATTATATTAGATTTCACATACATTCCTACGACTCTATTCAGGATATCTCTGAACTTGGTATGCCTTCTCTTCATGTCACGTCAGTTTTGACACTTCCCTAATACATACACACAGAATAACAATAACAATAACTATCTAGACCCCCTCCACCAAAACAATACCAACAAAACTCACCTTGGGTTCACAATAATCACAGATCACTATAAATCCTAGTCTTTCAAAAAATCATTTGATTTAATCTTTGTATTTAAAAGATAATTGATAGAAATGTATGTAATTCCTAAAGCAAAAGTCATTAGCATCCTCATACAGTGATACTTATGTTCCTGTGCTATGATTATAGCATCACTGGCTTTAGCATTCGCAGAAACCTGTGGGTCATTATGCTCACTTTACAGCAGAGACCAAAGCACGACAGGATGACCTTCCATGGTCATATAGATAGACAGAGCCAGGTCTTATTTCAGGCCTCAATTTTTTAGCCCACAAGATTAAAAGTACCTATCATTAAAGACACTACAAACTTCAGCATAAGGCACCATAGAGAAACCCAGCTGGAAGCTTCTTCTTTCCCATTCTGTAGAATGTATAGTTTCAGAAGGTGTCATACAGGCTATTGGGGGAGAAAAGTTGAAAACCGTCTTGCCAGAGGTGAATCTATGAGTTACAGTGACCATGTGACATCTAGTAGATTAGCCACATAGACATCACATGGGTAACCAGCCAGAAATGACTGCAATCCTCATAGAGTACCTATCAAATGGCTGGCATGAGTTTGCGTGGATATTGACTTTAACAGCAGTCAAGACTTAACTTTATAACATCTAAGATTTAGTTCTTTAAAATGAACTTTAACCTACAAATCACCATAAGGATTTGAAAGGAGGAGTGACACCATAACCCAAAGTGGCTCCTCGGAAGGGTTAGGTCTGGGTACTTACAGTCACCCTGGTCAGCTGCCCAGGCAGACCAGGCTGCTACTCGACTTCTAACATCCACCTGTGTGACAGTCCCTGGTGGCGCAGGGGCGGGAGCTCTGGGAGGAGGAGGGATGCCGGGATCTGCTTTGGCAATCATCCTAAAAATGAACAACAAATTATCCAACTGGGCCGTTACCATCTCCACGTCTGTTGACAATGCTTCTCTCCACTGGTGCCATCTTCCCTTCAACCTCAGAAGTAACCATCCGGGAAAGCAGAATTCCCAACCAACTCTGCTGTGTCGACTGATAAGTTCCCGGGACACAGAAAATTAAAATCCCTAGGAAGCTACATTGATTTATTTTCTCTAGGTCACATGATATTTGAAAAGCTCATGGGCATATGGGGAGACCTTGGGTCACCTCTTAAAACACCACACAGTTTTTGATAACCCTCTGGAACATCTACATCTGTCTGAGAAGCTGTGTGGGAGACACACAGAGTTGACACATGGAGAAACAAGAAGGGGCAGACATGGACTGGCAAGGCAGCAAGAACTTCAGTTGAGGTTAAAGGTTGCAATTTAGAAAACGGAATAATTCGTCTCCATTGAAAATAATTTCTCTACACCTTCAGGAGAAAATAAAAGTAGGCACACTATCCAATCCCACACGCTAGTGCCATTTGATGTTCTTACCTCAGGGCCTCCGGCCGCCTCTTCTGTTTCCCGCCTTTACTGTCGCTGATTGCGCTTTCAATATCTTCACTAATTAGGTTTGCCTGAAAGGAGAGGTGAGTTATCTGGAAGGCCATAGGCTTGTCTGAGCTTTGGTAAAGATTAAGACAGAAATAAATATAATTTATATTCATTGTTTGCATCAGTAAGTATCTTGGTGTAATACAAATAGAAAGACTTTAATATCTACCATAAAAAGGTGACTCTAGTTTTCAATGGTGTATTTTATTATGACAGAACTCAAATGCTGATTTTAAGGTTAATCTACGTCCAGATTCCTCTTAGACATTCCTCCCCAAGAGCTGAAGAGAGAAAGGCAATTTCAGAAAGGACACAGGTGAGTGTCTCTGCTGTCAGAGAGGCAGGATGTAAGAGAGGATGTGCAGGACTGGTGAATCCTTTCTCCCTCCACATGGGAACCTATTAACTCAACAAAACAATCACCAGGCCCTACTACCGAGACACCAGAGCTTAAGGCAAACCTACTCATAAGGTTAGTGTCCACAGCGTGGTGTCCCTGAAGGGACGAATGTCGAAGGCCAGGTTCCAGCCTTCAAATAGGAGATGGTGGAAGGAAGAGAAGACGTTGGGCTGTGCTCTTACAGATGGCATTGGGATTGCCAGATACTTCCTGTCTCTCTCTTATCACTTCCTGTTTCCCGAGAAGTGAACAGCAATTTTACCACACTCTTCTACCACCATGGACTTTTCCACCACAGGCCCAAAGGCAATGTCCCAAATAAGCATGGAAGTGAAGCCTCTAAAGCCATTAGGAAAACAGACCTTTGCTCTTTCTAAGTTTCTCCGCTCCGATGTTTTGCTACAGCGATGGGGGCTCAAACAGCTCTACATTCACAGGCTGAGTCTCAAGCCTATATTGTACCCATTTTCATAACCACTTTATTTTTTTGTTTCAGGTAAAAATTAATTATCTGCCACCACAAACTTTCCCAACATTTTTCAAATAGGACCAATGATTAGATTTTCTTGAGGATTCAAGTAAATTTTGTAGATAAAGTGTTAATTTGTCTTTGTTATGAAATTCATCTGTAGCCTGTAATTATCACTGTATATGAGGATGTTGCCCATGTATTTATCTTCTATTTTAGGGCTTGTATGCTCTGTGTAATTATGTATGTTTTTCTCAGATATGTGAGTCACGTATTCTTTAACAGTCAGCGCTAGTGAGCATAAAAATATAGAACTGATGGGAGACCTCAAGATCATGTAGTTTGAGAGAAAGTGTGTGTGTGTGTGTGTGTGCGCGCGCGCGCGCGCGTGCGTGCGTGTGAATGCACATGTGTGCCCACCCACATACGCACAGTGATACACATATAGAAGTCAGAGGACAATTTTAGGTGATTGTCCTCACCTTACACCTTGCCTTAGGCAGGGCCCTTAATTGATCACCCCTCGACATAAGCTGGTCCACCTAGTCTCGAGCCTGGAGAAATTCTCCTGTCTCTGCACCCCATCTCCCTGGAGGTGTCTGAGGATTATAGATGCACACCACCGAGGCTGGGTTGACCCAGGTTCTGGGGATTTCAACACCGAGCCTTTCATCCACTGAACCATCTCTCCAGCCCTTGCTTATTCTCCGTTCTAGTTAATTCTCTGAGGAAGACTAGGTGGAGTAGCCTGGCCTGGATCATCTTCATAGTGAGGTGATGCTGTAATGGGACCCAGTACAGTGCTGCTGCCTTAGAACATTCCAGTCCAACACATTCCAGATATTCAACTAAGGTCAAAGCCCTCTATTATATGGAGGATTGAAACTGGAGATGTCTAGAACCTTGAACATCTTTGAAAAATGTTACCATCCTAAAGGAGACCAAATGTACCATGCAGCATCCCATAATAAAAAGTTAAACTCAAAAACTGTTATCATGAGATGTTCTACACACAGACTAGTTATATTGCAGTATCAGGGCACTTGTGGGTTTTTTTTTATTTATTTTTTTATTTTTTTTTATTTTCTATATTCTTTATTTACATTCCAAATGATTTCCCCTTTCCTGGTTCCCCCCTCCCCAAAAGTCCTATAAGCCCTCTTCCCTTCCCCTGTTCCCCATTTGTCTAAGAATTTCATGAATTCATTGTTTTTAATTGCTGAGTAGTATAACATTGTGTAAATGTACATGGAAAATATCTCTGATAAAATTGAAGAAATATATAGAAAAACATGTTAAGATTGACTATTTCATGGAAAAATTATACAGATAAAATGGTACTTGTGTTTTTAAATTAGCGAGGAATGCACACATGCCTCATGAAAGAAGTGTGGCTCAGAGGGTTGGTGGGTTTCCTCATTTTTAGTGGTCTGAGCTACAGTGAGTACAGAGTATTATCCAGAAAATCCAATTGGAACCATCACTGTCACAGTCCCCTAAAGGAGGAAAGCCTTTCATTCCATATCCCAGATGCTGAAGTCTGGAACCTTTACTCAGGACAGTAACTCACACTTAAATCACACTTAAAAGGCATGAACACAAACACAAATTTTAAATGTCTTTTGACTCAGTATTTTTCATTTATTTGTGAATCTCTGAAATGGGCCAACGAGATGGCTCGTTGTTTGAGGACACTTGATGCCAAGCCAGAGGGCCCGAGTTTGATCCCTGGAATTCACATGGTAAAAGGCAAAAACCAATTCCAACAACTTGTCCTCCGACCGCCACATGTGATAGCCCTCCTCAATAAATAAATACAAAAATTAAAGAAGTAAAATCCATTAATAAGATTTTACTTTTTTTCAGAGCAAAAATATCCACTTCTACATTTTTGCTTTAACATATCTAAATCCTCAAAATCATTAAAATAATTCACCAATTCCAAAAATTACCGTCCATATAAAGCAGATGAATCTCAAACTACAAGTTACTTAAACAACACAGTTCTTTCAAGTAAGACTTTTATAATCATCTATGGAATACATTGAAATTAGAATAAGATTACAAAATATACTGTTAAAGATAATCTGCATGTGCCATGGTTTACTGTCAAAGAAATGCTGATGAGATCAAGTGGTTTGCTTCGGCTGGTCTAAAATTTCTTTACAAGATAAAAGTCACAAGTAAACCAGTGCTCTGGGAGAAACAACGGTGACCAGACTGAGAACAGTCCCTCCATTCCTACACTTGATCTTAGCCAAAAGGCCGAGAAGCGATAAGTCCCTCCATTCCTGATATTTGAACACTAGGTCCCTATAAGTGCTCACTGGGGAAGAGCTTTGAGATTAAAAGTCTATGACCACTTTCAGTTGGCTCTCTCTGCTGCCTGCTCCTGCTACTACACCTGCTGTGTGTTGCCATGACTACCCACCAGGACAGACTCCTGTGCCCCCCCCCCCCCCCCCCGCCCACTGATCTATAAACTCAAACCCTTTCCTCTCCTGAGTTGATTTTGGTCAGTGTTTTATAACAGCAACAGGAAAGAAACCAAGACAGGTGCCAATCACCCAAAGTTAATTTCTCTTTAAGATAAACTGACTAAGAAAATAAAAGATATCTAATGTTGAAGACAAATTCTAAGATCCAATAAATTATAATCACTTAGAAATTACATGGACTGTGAAATATAAATTTTGGGGTCGCAAGCATATTACTATTGCTAACTATGCCCAGCTATTTCTCATGGCACTTAGGGATTACAGATGCTGAGCAACTTTCTGAGTCACCCAATGAAATGGCAAGTTTCGTATCAATACCATGGGACATTCTAAGGATCTCACTGAAACAATCAATACAAACTCCGAGGTTGACAAGGGAGAAACAGAATCGTAATATTACTTATTGTCTATCTATGCAGCGCGGTTTTTAGTATACGTGTTGCAGAGGCAAGCAAAGTGCATGATTTCTAATGATCTATGTTTTAATTATATATGCAGGGCCCCTGAGGAGAATTTCATATATCAGGTACACTTTGTAAACAACGATAAACAACACTCATCTGTGTTTGCTTGATACTTTCCGATAAGCCTCTGACTTGCAGCAATCCTCCTGCCTCACCCTCCTGAGAGGTAGAATTACTAATAGGGGCCATCATACCATACCTTGAATTTTAAAAGAAAAAAAATTAATCAAATTTCCTCTTTTGTTTACCTGATTGGAAATTTCTGGAAGACACTTAAGTACTGTTTTTCCTCATCACAGTCTCAAAATCTTAAACCCTAATAGCTGTATGACCAAGATGGGTCATTTTGAAAGTTGCAGAATATTGCTCTAGAGGGTTGAGTGAGGAACAGGGTCCTGAGGTTTGCCTCAGCAATTAGGAGCACTTGCTGTTCTTGCAAAGGATGGGAAGTTGGCACCAAGAACCCACATCAGGCAGCTCACAATTATAATCCCAGCTCCCAGGGATCCGACACCCTCTTTTGATCTCTCTCTCTCTCTCTCTCTCTCTCTCTCTGTCTCTCTGTCTTCTCTCTCTCTCTCTCTCTCTCTGTCTCTGTCTCTCTCTCTCTGTCTCTCTCTCTCACACACACACACACACACACATACACAAGTTAATGGGAGGCTGAGTCACTCTTACCTTAACCTCATCACACTGGAAAAGGTGAAGGTCCGGCTTGTTCTGCGTGGGCTCTTTGCATACCAAGGCAAGAATTGAGTCATAGCTGCATGCGTGTACCACTGCCTGACAGTGCTGGATTGTGTTTAGAGGAAAGTTCTCCAACTCATTCTGTATCAGAAAAGTAAATATTTGACAGTGTCAAACCATCTCTCGTGTTCCAAGAATCTATCCTGACTGCCCACGTGAATACTTGTGTGTATTCTTGAAGAATAAAATGACATAAGCTTCCCCGACTTGCCTTTGATTCTAAGTCAATCAGGCTCACAGCTCGGTCATCCACTTGGAGAATCATATCTTGAGTCCACACTTTGCCCTTGGCATCCAGCAACTTCAACTTTCTTATTCCGTCCTCGACAGTGATCATAGCATCTTTCCGGTCCAGCACAAAGGTGGTCAGATGCTTATGATCAGCAAAAAAAAAAAAAGAAAAAAAAAGGACAGAAAAGAAAAACTTTGAACACACAAATAAAACCCTCTCTGTAGGTATTTTCCAAAAGGAGGAAGAATCTGCATAACAGAAGTCAGTTAGCAGAGAACCAAAGGCTTAACACAGCACACTACAACAACTTCAGTTATCTACTAAGAGGGTGGAGTTGAGCGGGCATTTTTGTTGAACACAGAAAACAATGCCTTGATTTGTAAGATCCCTAAACCTGTCTCATGCTGAGTCACATGGGGCTACAATAGCATGGTATAAATGCAAGTTCTCAGCAGTGAAACATTAACAGCATTTCCTTTAATTAATGACCCCCCCCCCCTTTACTCAGATAACTATTTCAATGCAGCACAAAAGCAGCATTCCCAGCTGCAGCTACTACCTGGACAGCTACCCAGGAGCCACAGCTATGGCTCTGGTCTCTAACAACCGCCAAGTTTGCCCTCTCCTGAAACCACTTTACTGAAACAAAGTGGTTTAGTTTTAATTAAGCACGCTCGAGAAGAGCAACAAACCGAAAACAGCAATTTAAAGATGACGACGTCCCTGCTTACATGGTTTTCGGCTATAAACAGGGGCCGTTGTGATTCCAATTAGGAGCAAATATCTTCCAAACTAAATGGTAACTAGGGTTTAGTGAAAGCTGGTGACGACACCAGATAGGACTAAATATAAAACCAAGCTGCTTGGCGAATCACAGCTTAATGTAGGTGTGAAATGGAAGCCCTTCTGCTTTAAATGGGCTCGCAATGGCCAGTGAATAAGTTATTACTTCAACCTACTTATTCTGAAACACAAATTCTCCCAATAGCTTCACCTGTAACATCTCAGTTTCACAAAAGAAAGAAAATATCTTAAGGGAAGACCCACACAACTTAAAACGCATCCTATTTAAATGAGATGAAACACAGCTCTTATTTTACTCCTGATTTTCATGTCCTTTAAGAGTCACAGTGAACACTGGCAAGTGCAAAGCTTCTTACTTCCACTCGGTACTGGGACACGTCCGACACACTGCTCACACCGTCTCGGGCATAGCTCTTCCTTTGTTCTGAAAGGTAAGTTTTGAGAAGCCGTTACTCAGCTACTCATGGGCTTGAGTTCATATGTTGGCATCACATGGCACCCTGAAGCAAGTCTGTCTCACATATGAACACATATGAATGCAGTAGCTGTGAATCCCCACTGTGAGCTGTGTCTGAAAACACTCATCATTCACAGACAGGCCGGAGGTCACGAGAAAAACTGACAAGGACCTTTGGACCCAACTTAAATCCTCAGGGTTCCAAATGTCAAGATTATACATTTCTTAGGTCTTAAAGATTTTTTTTAAAAAATTGTGTGTGCAGGTATGTGTGTGAGAATCAGATGTACATAAGTGCAGGAGCCCAAGGGGGAGGGAGGGGGAAGGAACTGGGGTACCAGCAGCTGGGGTACCAGCGGTTAGCGGTGAGCTGTCCAATGCACATGCTGGGAACTGAACTCTGTCTGCCAAAAGAACACACACTTAACCACAAAGCCATCCCTCCAGCTCCTACACTGTTAGTGTTCTAAGAGGAAAAAAAGTCATCTAGTGTACAGGTCTTACTAATCAGGAACCTACTGTTGATAAAAATATTTCTAAAAAAGCCTGCAAATTTCATCTGTTGCTGCACTTAGGTCAAAACACAAGGGCAGATATTGTAGGTGCTGTACTGTATGAAGGGGATTGCCCTGCTAAAACAGACACCAGGAGCACCATCTCCTATCACAGTATCCAAATGGGGGATGACGTTAGAGGAGATTCCAAACTGATTCAAACACAAGGATTGTCATAAATATTAACCACTGTCACACGTCAAGAGAACACACAAACTCAGAATGACAGACACAAACTAAAAGGGAAACCAAAGCAGCTATGGAGGCAGTAGCTGCATCCACCACTCAACAGGCAGAAGGAAACTTTTTTTTTTAAAGATACTGCAAAAGCAAAAGAAAAGTTTCAAAAATTATCAATATTTGATATTTGTTAATTTCCAATTGAGGAATTGATTTGGAGATTCAGGATTGCTTTATTTCTTCTCAGGCAGAATCCTTGGATGGAAAGGACCTTGTATGTGATCAGGGGACTCCGTGATTCTAAATCTAGCTTTGAGTTTATCCCTAAGTAAGAAATAAGATTTAAGTAAGATTATTAGTGGTCCAGGTCTTGGAGAATTTACTGTAAAATACTGGGTTAAACAAGTTAAATGTAAAGTACCCTAAAGCCTTACAGCTTTGGCAAACCTAAACGTTTGTCTTAGGTTGTGTATGTATGAGTGTATATGTGGGAAATATGTCATATGTGTATCTCTCCATATATATATATGCATAGATACATACATATATAGATATGTAATACATGACATATTTATGATATATAGATATGTAATATATGACATATTTATGATATATATATATATCATACATATACATACTTAGTTTTCCTATCAGCTAGCATTTTCTAACTAAAAACTTGTTTCTTTCTACTCTTAGGTGCCCCACTGAAAGGGTCTGTAAAACTTGAAGAAAGACCAAACAGGAAAGTATAAATTATATATTCAGACCCAAAACATTAGAACCTAATGTTTTTTTAAAATACGATAAATGACTGATCTGCAAATATATGGAAGCAAGGATTTTCCCATTTATATTTACCTGGGAAATCTTGTTCCTCTTGACACCACTCACATTGATACAATCTATGCTGGTTTTGCTTTTGCAGCATTAAAATGGTTCAGTGAAAGCACACACACCACACAGCTCAACCTTGGCTACCTTTCTTTTTTTGTTTGGATGATGATCTGAAGAAGTACGCTCCGTCTGTTCCTACCAAAATAATGTGGTCAAAAGAAAGAGCTGGCTTTATCTACAGTTTTCCCCAGCATTCCGAAGCTCACACCTTCCCGCCGTACATACACCTCATGTCAAGCAAAGAGCTTTTCTATTAGCTGAGGATCAATGTGAGTTACTAATATGTGGACAGCTCTTCTTGGGAAACCCCTCTGATACACATGAGACATAATGCATAACTCATGAAGACATCTGGCAAGAGTACTACTTCAAAAATCACAGGTTCGTCAGCTCCTCACTCAACTCTCCACACAGCCTTAGAGCAGGACAGTGGTTATCTTCCTCTGATTTGACCTGTGGATAGCAGAGGAAATGGCTTTGGTTGCCATGGTACCCGATGACTAGGTGATATGGTGGCTCCAGGATATTCAAATGCTTGACTGGGTCTTCCAGATAAAATGATTGGCAAACACAGGTGAAGGGTCAAAATACTATATGAGGTTTTTGTTGTGAAGGAGGAGGAGGAGGAGGAATAGAAGGAAAATGAGAAGGAGAAAAAGAAAACGAAGAAAAAGAAAAAGGAGAAAAAGAAAAAGGAGAAGAAGAAAAAGTTCATTCCCCAGGTGTCAGAACACACAGTATCTCAACCCCAGGAAGAGATAATTTACAGGAGTAGGAAATGATTAGCCTGACAGCAACTGTTCCCTCTGAGCGCCAGACGGTGAGCTACTGTCCCTAATGTTTCTGACTTGCTTTCTTTACTATGCTTCACAATGAATAAGATGTATGTCACAGAAAAGTACCTTCAAAGGACCCTAAAAATATATTAATGTCATAAAAATGATTTAGAAAGAAAATAATTCTGGTGATACAAAGTCAAGAGATAAAATTCACTATTAACATTTTAATAGGCAATTCTGAAAGGACGCACCTGAAAGTCAATTACTGTGTCTCTTTTGATAAAAATCCTATGCACTTCTAGGTTCAGTGGTAAATAGCACTCTGGACCCTAAGCTGGAAATCTTACAAAGCTTTGGAACAGTGTGAGAAGCCTAAATGGAGGCTTTCAATGAAGCTATCAAGAGGAAACCATAGGAAACCAGCACTTTCTCAAACAGTGGTTCTGATCCTTGGCTGCTTATGACCATGGGCTTTAAAAGCCACTTTGTCGACCCCACCCTAAAAATTCCCCTGTACCAGACTAGGGTCCATCAGGCCACTGGGATTTATAAAGCTCCCAGACACTCTGGGATGTGGAGCCTGGGATATAAGCTTCTACTCCAGAACCCATGAAAAGGGCACCTCACCTATGGTGTGCTCCTTGAGAGTTGACACTGCCATTCATGTTAGGATTCAAGGAACAGAAAAATGTCACATTAACTAACAAATAAATAAACCTAGGTGTGGAGTTTTGTGACTCTCAACTCCCCATACAAAACCCAACCTCTCTTTATCATCCTTCTGCCCCTCTTTCTTCCCTCCCCCATGCCCCATTTTCTTTCCCTATCTCAAAATGAAATTATATCTAGGAGCAACTTTATTTTCTTTGAATAACACTAGAACACACTAACATTCAGACGGATTAGATTCAATAACTGATGAGAAAATTTCTTTGCAGCTCATTTAAGCACTAAGCTAATATGCTCTTACACAAACTAATAGCCAACCTTGAGATCAGAAACTACAGTTTCATCTAACTGATCCGTTTGTACAACTACACCTCCTCAGAGAAGCTGGCATTGTGGTCCTCACGCTTGTTTTTATCTATTTTGCTCTGGATGGCAACATTTTAAAGGGTTAAAATTCAGACTCGCAGCTGAGACTGAAAACTTTCAATTTTTCTTTCTCTAAAAATAAGGCAATGCCTGGACCATTAAATGGAAAACACACCGAAGAGCAGCTGTGGAGAAGGTCTTTATCTAGATAAAGCAAAAGGCTGCGATTCATATTGCCCTATTCTTAGCAACAGCAACAAAATTTCAATCAGTAACAACTCTAAAAAGCTCAGGAAGTCCCTGAATCTTACCAGATTCACTAGGCCCCTCCCTGTCAAAGTAAACAATCAAGACTCAGGGTCACTCTCAGGGAAGCAAAAGAAGCAAAGATGCCCCTGAGACCAGACCAGCTGACTGGAAGAAGCAGAAACTAGCTGAACCACCAGGAAGAGGTTTAAGTCAAGGAGGAAAGGACATTCTCAACTTGAGTCACTTGCAGGCTATGCAGTGTGCTCCAGGCTCCCACCTTGGTAAGCTGTCAAGCATGCTGGGTGTGGACTTTGATGATAACAGCTCTTTGAGTTATTTCTGCTTCTCTAAATGACCACTCCCCCAACCCATATTCCTGTAAGTGACCTCAATAAAACTCATGGTTCCTCAAGCTGGACTTTGCTGGTATCTGCACTTTGGTCTGGCATAGGCTCCCTATCTAGTGTGAATAGACATGTGTGCTGCATCCAGGAAAAGTTTCATCACCCAACAGTACTACATGTATGCCTCATGCCTGCAGAGCCGAGAGGAGGATCTCTTGGAACTGGAATGGTTGTGAGCCACTATGTGGGTCCTGGGAATTGAACCCAGGTCCTCTGCAAGAGCAAGTAAGTGCTCTTGATCCCTGAGCCACCTTTCCATTCCCAGAGCATCTACTTTATTCATATCACTTAGACTTCTGATTCACGTGCTTTGTCACAGCCTAACCCAAAACACAGTCACCTTTCTTTACTGAATGAAACACATCGAAGGGCACTTGCTATTTTGACATGATGCCCACATCATTATTAAGCTTTAAAAATGCTTGGGCACATAAAGTGGGAGAGCGTAACCATTGTAACAGACAGAAGCCAGCTATAGAAGCCCATTTTCTCCAGTCACTATGTGGACTCCCAGGATCAAACTCAGATCCTCAAGTGTGGCAGTGGCAGCTTGTACCTGCCAAGCCTTTGCTCTGTCCTCCAAATCATTTAGTATTCTTCTTCTTGACACGGTGGGTGTTCATTTTTTTCCTCATCTTATTTCTGAAGACATTACTTTGCCCTCTCCGGTTACCACCAAGCTCCTGGCAGTTCATTAATTCTTTATATTCATTCTACGAGTAGTTATTGAGCAGAGATTATACGTGAGTGGCTGTGCTAATCAATAAGCAGAGGGAAGCCTGTGGTGAAGAAGTCAAATAGAAGCCATCCTCATGGGCTGATTGTGTATATTAGATTCACATTGCTTCTTATAATATCCACACATTCACTCCTACAACATCTGAAAGATACTACTGGACTTTTCAGAGTGCAGTTCAAGGATCAGGTCCTCTGTTAAGTCCCTGCTGACCATACCCCCTGCTGACCACACCCCCTGCTGATCATGTCCCTGCTGGTCACACTCACTCCACCAAGCAAAACTGTTATTCCTATCCTGCTATATCTACTTTCTGGCATCTAAGCAAACTTGAAAAATACTCCCATGAATATTTTATTTGACTTGAATTAATATTTTATTACTATATTTATACAACCTTATATATTAATATATCTGTAATATATTTAGTAACAAATTTAATTAATATTTTGTCAGCCTTTTATCACTATACTTTTCTTCTATACATGGATATACAGTCTTCCTAGCAACATTTGATAAGAGGCTATCTTAACTACAGTGCATATTTTGAGTATCTTTGTTGAGACTCGGATCACTGCAGCTCTGTGGGATTTATCTCTGGTTCCTGGATTCTATTCCATTGGGTCACATGTCTGCCTCTGTTGCTCTGGCTCTATAGTATAATTTGAATTCAAGAATTCCATTATCTCTAGCTGGACACTTTTTTTTTCTCAAGATGGCTTTGTCTACTTGGAGCTTCTAGTGCTTCCATATGAATTTTAGGAGTATCTCCTCCATGTCCTTGAAGAAGGACATTGGAGTCATGGTGGGGATTGCAGGGAATGCAAAGATGCTTTATAGGTGGCACAGCTACGCTCCCAACAGTAATTCTGCCAATCCATGAGCACGGAATGTCTTCATGTCTTCTAATGTCTCCTTCAATGTTTTTTTATCAATGTTTTAAAGTTTAGAGTTTCATTGTAGACGTCTTTTACTTGCTTGTCTTAGTGATCTTGGCTATTTATTTTTATTTATGAAGACATTGTGAGCGGGATTATTTTCCCAATTTCTTAGCACATTGGTTACTGATGTACAGAAGTTACTGATTTTGTATTCTACTGCTGTTAAGAGTTTACTCCAAGAGGCATTGGGGTCTTTTCAGCATAAAAGGATGCCTCGCCTTCTTTCTCTTGCACGTATGCCCTTCATTCTTTTTTCTTACCTTATCTTACTGTGAATGATGCTGGTGGATTTTGATAATGGCTTAGTCTGTATCTATCAAGGTAATTATGTATTTCCCCCGATTCTGTGTACATTCTGTTTTATATTTGTTGGTGTGCACATGCTGAAACATCCTTGCATTTCAGAAATGAAACCCACATGGCCATGGGTTAGGATATTTTTTACTGCGTTGCTGAATTCTATTTTGCAAGTATTTTATTGTGAACTTTTGGATCTATGTTCATCAAGGAAACTGATTTATAGCTTCATTTTTGTTATGTCCTTCTCCGATTTTATTATCAGAATAACACTGACTTCATAAAAAAGAGTTTGATAGTGTTCTTTCTCTTTCTGCTTAGGGGGCAGCATGGGGAGCCTTTTAAGGATTAATAGAATTCAGAAGTGAATCCATGCATTTCTGGGCTCTTCTCTGCTTGAAAACTTGAAAATGGTTTTGAACTCATTGTGTGTTCCCTCTCTCTCTTTCTCTCCATATAAATGTATGTGTGTGTGTGTGTGTGTGTGTGTGTGTTTAAGTGGTTCAGTTGTTCATATTCCCTTGGTGCAACTTGGATATGTGGTCATATGTGTTAAGAAACAGTTCCTGCTAGTCTATCTCACCAAAACTCACACTGGCAATGAAATCTATCATTGATCTTTGAACTGAGTAAGGAATTTATGGAAATAGAGATAATGAGGATAGTCTAGCACACCAATGAATTTAATAAATATCAGTCTAGAAATGGCAGGTTGAAGGGATTATTTGATCCTTACAAAAACCATCTCATCCTTCAAGCCAGTCTCCACACTACAAGACTCTTAGAGTCAGGGATTAGTGGTTCTATTTTGAACACATATTTATCACAAAATATGTAGGTGCTGAATGCACCCTCTGTATACAAGCCACAAGTGACAAAGCTGTGGAAAGAATGTCCCAGTGTGGTTTTTACCCACAGACACATGGTATTCTCAGAAATCAGAGAAAGCACTCTTTCCAATGAATAGGCTCACAGCAGCTCAAGAGGCTGAGAGCAAGGATGGGCTAGCACTCAGCCTTAAACAAGACATTAACGCCACATCCTCTAAGGCTCATGGGAAAGGGAAAGGAAGGAATGTAAGAGGTGGATGACAGAGAACAGCGCTGTGAAATGCCATCTCCTGTGAAAGACACGGCCATTGCAATCACAGACCCAGGGCAACAGCTAATGCCTGTACTGAGTTTGCACAAGAACGGTCCAGTCAACAGGCCAGCATGGATGGAGGAGGGACTCAGCCCTCACTGATGAACTGCTGGATCCTGATAAATCTGAGGAGATGTGGAGCCACTGCCTTCTATTGCACATGCACTGGTGACTGCAGCAGGCTCCGGTGGACAGTTCCAATCCAATGGGCACATGAACGGCTCTGGTTAAACTAAACAAAACAACCAAAGACACAGACCTGGGAAAGGGACACATAGGGAGTGCGGAGGATGTTGATAGAGATGGGAGGGAAAAGGGGGCGGAACGATCAGAACGCATTATATACGTGTACGCAACTGTCAAAGAACCAACTTAACAAGAAAAAGTCCCAATTATAACACACAGAAAATTAAAAGCAGCATTACTGACACTATCATAACCACGGGAAACCACATTTATAGGTGGGATTAAATCCATTTTATGAATGTATGATGTGAGTTGTAAAGTCAACACACTAATAAAGGTCAAAACAAATCACTAAACTTTAGGATTGGTGAGTCTTACCACCAAACTCATAAACCTAGTAATGTATAATAATTCCCAAATTTAGAAAATGCTATTTTTCCTACAATGCACAGTAACAATGATGATAAGCATAATAACAGGAAATAGTTAGTGTTGTCTGCTCCTATACTACTTTGGAAACAGCTTGCTCTAATTTATCTATTTCTCATTACAGTCTTTCCAGATAGCAACCTGGTAATGATGAGTCAAATGAGGTACAAGCAGGTGAAGCCACTGCTCAAGGTTATTCAGTCACGATGTGATAGGACTGCACATGACCATGGCCTGTTAATTATGTCTCTATCTTGATTTATTTATTGTTACACAAGAATGAAAAGCCATGCAAGTCTTCTATAAACAATAACCTTCCCCAGCCTATGTGTATGCCTCAAGAGTCCCCAATTTCATTTTTAGTAGCTTGTAGTATATTTTAGCTATACAAAAATAATAGTAAGCAGGGCTGAAGATGTGGGTCACTGGGAGAGGGCTTGTCTAGCATGCGCAAAGTCCTGGCGTCAGTCCCGAGCACGGAATAAACTGAACATGGTGGCATATGTCTGCAAAGGTTAGGACTGAGGAGGTAGAAACAGGAGGATTCATAGTTCAAGGTTATCCTTTGCTAGATAGTGAGGTCAAAGCCACCTGGGATACATGAGATTCTGTCTCAAAAACAATGCATATATAAGACAAATATGGAGGTTGCTGGAAGTCTCAGAAGGATTAGAGAGAACGCCTAATGAGCTTGTAATCCAGAAAGAAATTCTATCAAGATAACTAGTCACACTGAGATAGTATCAATGGCTATATGGAAAAGGCGCATTATCTTGGAGCACACAGACATCAGTCAGGTTGGCCGCAAAGAACAGCACACACACTGCAAATAGCACAGGAAGAATCCCACTTGAGGCCTCAGCACCGAGCACTGAATGTCTTAAAGCTTTCAGTACATTTCAGCCACAGTTCCAGGACACATGAAGAAGCGAGAGCTCATAGAATCTTGTAAAGATTCTAAAGCAGCCATTACCTAGCTAGCTGTGTCCTTTTAAATGCTCCAGCCAGTTCTGCACTTGAGCAGGGAGGGACCTTGAAAATGCCAATCTCTAAGGAGTTAGACATGGACCACACCCATCACACAGCCCTACCTACCATAAAGCGCCTTTGCACTTGTCCTTGAGCCGTGCTCTCTGTCCATCTGGGAATACGGTGGTGAAGATCCGTAACCACTGCAACAATAAGAAACATAAGGTGTTCATGGTCATGAGTTAAAGTCCATAGTAGGTAACGAGACTCAGAACCAAGAGTCTGAAATTTCGATGCGCCATAAGCATCAACTGTTTTCTTCAAAACATACTGAGTTTATACCAACCGAAATAGCCAATGGGAGCAAGTTTCTGCTCAGGTGAGTCATGAATAAACAGAAATATAAATCAGGTGATGCCACTGAGGACCACAGTGCCAGTCTCAGCCAATCCATAATGCCCAGTCAGAACTACAGCAGAGAATACAACAGTGTTCACCACCACCTTATGAGAATACAAACCCTTGCTTACATTCTGTGTGACATTGTTCCAGTTCCCCAGTGATGTCAGCTATAGTAGAATAAATGCTACTTTCACAAGTACTGTACAGTTAACCTAAATAAAACATCATTGCTAAATCTGACCTGCTTTATCATATAACTGGCCTCTATTGCTGATATTACACTGGTTTGTTTCAGTTTAATCAGTAAACATTTATTAAGCTTCAAAACCTAGAGCAGAGAGGCTAGGAGGAAGGGGTAGGTACTGTCAGGAAGACAAGCAATCAAAGGAATCACAACAGACCAATAACTGAAAAAAACTAACAAACATGACATTCAATATCAAGGGGTGATTGATTTTTTTTAAAATGAGGATATACAAGATTTTCCTACCACAATGACAGTCAAGGAGAATCCAAAAGAATAGAAAGACACTGGTTGGCAGGTAGAACATTGAACTTGGAACAAGGAGGTGTGGAATTAGCTCTAGAATGGGTAGAGAATGATGGAGGCATCACTTGATGTGACATGCCCAGGACAGAGGAATAACCGGAGAAGGAACGAAGGTAGAAACTTCTTACATCCTATTTAATAATTAAACATATTTCCCTACATACAGTAAATATTATCTAACAAATGTCAAGTAGAGTATATGCCACAATGGCTGATATAAGAAAGCCATATTGTTCTTGCCACAAAAGGTAGCAGCCACTAAACACAGTCCTGTGGTCTCAACTGATACCGGGAGGCTTGAGGCATCTTGGTTTTGTTCTGTGTTGTTGTATACAATGGCAAATACCTATAAAGTATACTCTAAATGGTGATGAACACTCCTCAAGCTCTATACAAATAACAACAGAATGTTCCAGAGACATCCAAAGCTCTAAAGAATGATTCATTTGATGACAAGAGACAATAAGACATAAAATTCCATCCTATAGTACCTTCGAACAGCATGACAGTTTCCTTAGGGCTAGTGTTTTCTGGATGTTTGAAAATAATAGTTTTTGATAATAACATGGGTTAGTAATAAAAAGGAGACCACTTCTGAATGAATTAGGAATGGCTTGAATAAAGAAATGTTAAGTAGTATTTTCATTAAAAATATGTTTTAAATTAGCTAGGCTTAGTGACACATGATTGAAATATTATCCCTTGGGAGGGAAGGGTTGGTGACACATGATTGAAATATTATCCCTTGGGAGGGAAGGATTGTAAGATCAAGGTTAGGTCAGACTACACAGAAAGGTTCAGGCTAGTCTGTGTTTCGGAATAAGAACATCTCACTAAAACAAGAAAACAGCAGCACATTAAACCCTGCCCCAAAGTACACATGCACTTCTTACTTCAGTTGAGAAGGGTAGATTCCATAACCACTGGAGTGGTTAGACATATGACCATTCATGCCGGCTCTCACGCCTCTGTTCTGAAAATAGAAAGGCACACAGGTCAGAGGTAGAAACGAGTCAGGGTTTTACTGCCAGTTATCCTAGAAAAGGTAAACATAAAGATCCCCGCCTTCAAGCACTCAGGCGCACAGGACTACATGGGCACAGAAACAAAGACCCAGCTGGCTTTTAAAACAAGTACACAAACTATAAGCTAATTTAGCGAGCAAAAGAAAAACCTACAACAGACTCCTAAACCATCTACATGAAGTGCGTAATTCTATACTCTACCTCTATGACCTGTCAACAGACTAACTAAGATGTTAGTTTGTTACCTCATTATAAAAGTAACGTAGACTCGATTTAATGAAAAAGTGTATAAAATACAGAAAAGTACCCAGAGGAAAAACCAGACCCTTTAAAGATAACAGAAAAGTGCTCCTGCTTAGCCCATGTGAGGACCTGGGTTCAATCCCTAGCATGGAAATGACATGGGATCCAATCGGATGTGGGCAATCCAAAGCCCTGTCAATTGCGCCGCTCTGCGGTTTACCATGCATCTAGCTTTCTCTCCTTCTTTCTCTCCCTTCCTTCATTGCACACTTAGCATCTTATTTGTTTCTCTAACACACGCTGATTCATATTTTAAGACAGTATTTACTTACACATTCCTTTTATTTTTCATGAGAAAATAATTCTCAAAATCAATACCTAGTATTAAACTTCAGAGACCATTTTAAATGCATTTTTTAAATGGAACAGATTTCCCTCAGATGAGTGGGAGAGAAGACTTAGCAGGTATGTGTGTATGTGTGTGTGTGTCTGTGGGGGGGACCACTACACACTCGAGGACCAGAGTTCTATCCCTGGAACCCATGGCAGAAGGAGAGAGCTGACTCTAAAAGATGACTCTGATCTCCACAGAATGCTGTTACACGCCATGTGCACACAACAGCTGGGAGAATAAGAATGAACGATATATAAAGTCTTAAAAAATTGCCTTCCAACAAGACAAATGAGCAAACCTTCCCATTATCGGCAGAGTTGCCCACTCCCTCTTTTCTAGAAAGATGATATGTTACTGTTCAAACCAGTATGTACTCGGTCCTAGGTCCACAGTCCTCCTTGGCTTCTCCATCACGAACCCACCCTGAATTCCATTTTTTTTTCTGATTTTGTTTTCTGTGTCCTTTCAATGAATTGCTATTTCCAGCCAACCCTGAGGGAGGAAACACATATCCCCTAGCTTTACTGTAAGACCAGGGTCTGTGTGGGAGATGCAGACAGTTATAGAACACTGAGCTGTAGCAGGTACTAAGACAGGCACACTGGACTCCTGTGGGGAACAAACGATATGGCCTCAGCCACACAGCCACAAGCCCGGGGAGAAAAACAGACCCTAACTGGATAAATATAGAATTATAAAATGCGGTTGCTATTGTGAAGGAAAGTTTAGGGTTAGCATGGGAGTCTATAAGAGGGGAATGTTTCAGATCAGAAGGACATTAAAGAAATCATATCCAAGACTCAGTAATTTCTAGCTAATTCTTCCTCATTCTTTCATCTCGGTTCAGTCAGTCACAATGCCCTTGTGGAGGGCTTATTGACCCTCCTGAATAAACAGAAGCACATTATCGGATACTCCCCACAGTACAAACAAACCTCCCAAGTCCCTACAACAGCTCGAACTTTTCATTTGTTAGTTGGTTCCCCACTTCACCAGACTATTGGTTCTCAAAAGCCTGGACTCTTGTTTGAGACCACTGTTGTTCAAACACTCAGAGGACACTTGGCAATCAATAGGTGTTCATTAAACAGTTGTCCAAGGCAAGAAAGAAGCCAGAGAAGCCCGAGTCCTTCTTTCCAAAGAGCATATGGTCTTAAAGGGACAGTGCCAGTAGAGTTTTGTGGAAGGAAAAGCCGCATACATACTTTTAGGAAGGAGCGGCCCTTGACTTTGCTCTTAAACCAAGGTTAGAATTTATAGATCCCTCAAACACTGAAGTGAATTCCAGCTTCCTTCCCTATTGTGTTTTCCAATTAGCCTAAATGCTTGGAGACAAGCATTTAGATAGAGGAACTGGGAAAGTTAGAGATGTATCATCTCAAGGCACACCAAACAGTTACACCGATTCTCAAGCTCAAGCCCTCTGAGGAAGTGAGACCCATGGGGAACCCTGTGATTACAGTTTCCTACATGCAGCAAACCACAGTGGCCCTCCCTTCTGGGAGGGGTGTCCTTAACATAGAAGCTGGGGGATAGCCTTGAGCACCAGAGACTGACACACAGCACTACAGTGAACCTAAAGAAGCCACAGGAAGGAGCTGTCACTGTCCACCAGCCCCTCACAAGTCTCTCAATAACACCACTGGAATTTACTGCCTTGTCATCCCACACACCTGTCCAGCTATCCCTGAAGTGTTGCCGGTCAGTCTCCTTCCATCTGAAGCGTATAAGAGTATCCCATTTGGGTTGCTTCTTCTGACTCTGCTCTTGTGGGAACCTTGGGTGTCTTAAAGTTAATTTTACAACCTTACATTTTTCACTTGCTCTTCAGCTCTTGTATTAATTTGGTTCCAAGACCCAGACAAAGAGTTCACCCAAGGACTAAAGAGTAGGGGGATCCCCTTACAGAATGAGCACTTGCCCCCACACTGTGTGCTGCAGAGGGAGCCAAAGCCAGATAGTTCGTGGACAGCAAACATGGAGAGTGAAGCCATGTGAGACAGACAGCAGGACAAAGGGCTCCTGTCTACAATCCAAGCACTGGGAAGGTGAAGGAACCAGACCCCTGTGGCTTGCTCAGTACCAGGTAAACGGTTAAATGGCTCTCAGAAAAACGAAGTACACAGTACTTGAGGAATGACATTTGAGGGTGACCTGTGCCCTCCACCTGCACAAACGTAAACACCCTCTGGTACACATAAATGTCCTTGCACACATGTACACACACTAATATTCACGCCTATACTAGGTGAGTATGCCTCTTCTAAAATCGTACCTATGTATCTATTTCCATTTCTACTGGCTTCAGTTTCAGTTTTGACTTGTACAACCTTGGCACACGAGTGAGCTAATCAAGTTTATTGATTTTCATGGTAGGAATATGCCCTCCCAAGCTCTCTCAGTGATTTGGAGGTTTACAAAACTCCTCAGTATCTCTCAGTTTGCTCTCAGAAGATGCTAGCACACCTGGTCACTGTCTTCCAAGTTGGGGATAGCAATTCAGAGCTAGAGGGAATGGGCATTAGCCACACAAGACTCACCCCAGTGTGCGGCTCCTGAAAGTGGCAAGTCAATTAAGCCTGTCAGAAACAGAGAAGATAATTCTTTTCTTAGCTCACGGGGCTGCTGTAAACATCAAGTGAGGTAGACAAAAGTTTCTTCAAAAGTTTTCTTTAGAAAAGAGTGAAAGAGAGAGAAGGAGGGGAAGAAATGCTCTTTCACAGCAGGACTGGTTCATTCAGAATATAAATGAAACCTCCGGGCCTTGGGCTGATTTTCATCTGGTTTGCATTTCAAAACCACAGCAGCTGGTTTTAATGAAGTGGTACCCCCCCCCCCCCCCCCGCAGCCCCTCTCCTGTGTTTGGTTCTTCCTAGGAGCCTAATAAATGCATGGTTTGTGTTCTGTTTTAAAAGAGCGATCTGTCCGATTCCGAGGATGTTAAAGAAGGGGGACAGAGAAATGTCAATTTGCTAAACTGAATTTCAAATATAGAAAGTCATTCCACTGGGCTGCTGTAGTCTCACTTGTCACTGTGGTCATGTGGCATTCCACATGGGGGCTTCAGATGTCTAAACATAGCCAGCAAGGAAAACAGCGTGTCGCTGTTCTTCCTACAGGCGTTTAAAGATATGATCAATCTAATGCCTAGGTAGCACCCAGATGGAAATGAAGAGAGATCAGCTAGTACTGGTAACACAGATGTTTTCATTTTCACTGTCAGTATCAGGCTATGAACTTGCAAATGCAGTTAAGGATACCCATTTCCTTCTCCTGGAGGGTACAGGGAAACCCACCACAATAGCCGCCAAGTGTCTGATTTAAGTAGACACCAGGAAACACATTTCTCAAGTCATAATTGTTAGAACTTTACTTGAGATTGCCAAGGGAAGAGTGACAAGGGACAAATACAGAGAGCATCACTAAGGAAGCCGCTTTCCATCAAAGAAACGCCAAAGAAGAGAATCAGACAAGCTAAATTCATAGTAGAAAGTTGTCAGAATCCTAGATAGAAACAACCTCAATTTCAGAGTTCCTCTCCTTCACCCTCGCCTGTGGCTGGTGTCAGTTTTCGGTCACGACTCTGAAAAATCTCACCTACCCAGTCTTGTTCAGTGATGATGCTAGTCTAGCTCTCAGCCCAATGAGCATCCATTCAGATACCTTCTCTAAATGCCAGGACCTTCTTTGTTATTTGAAGCACTTCTTTGGCTTTGACAGGGGATCTTGGAGTATCTTGATTTCAATGTTATTAAATATCTCAGTCGAAGATATAACTGAGAAGGAGATCTGTCATCAGTGTTTAGGATTTATCTAAAAGACATGGAACAACGTCTATAAAAGCTTTGGGGTTTGTTTCTTTGTTTGGTTGCTTGGTTGGGTGGTTTGATTTGGTTTGCAGTTTGTTTCGGTTCTCACTATATCTGCTAGCCTGGAACTCATTATGTAGACTGCAGAGACCCACCTGTCTCTACGAGTACTGAGATTAAAAGCACGTGCTACCTACACCCCTGCCAATTTCTACCAAAACTTTCTGTCACCGCCCACCAACAGTTTTACTTAAAACTTAAAAGCTGAATCCTGGACTGGTAATAAAGGGAACCCTGGAGCTTGAGGTCTGGGCTCTAGACAGTTCAAGAACAGTGTATGGACAACATAACAATATTCTATCCTAAAACAAATAAATTATTTCAAAGAATTAGGAGTGTAAGTTATCGTTAGAGTGCTTGCCTAACCCCACACGAGGCTCTGGGAACTTTAATTAAAGTCTACTTAAACTGTAGATAAATTGTGACTATAAAATAAACCTTAAACATTTAACATAATTTTTGCTTTACAGGAGAGTTATAAAACATTCTAGTCCACAGAGTTCTTTTATACACCATTGCCTTATTGTTAATGTTACATTAGCATGATGCTTGGTAAATACCGGCAAACCAGGGTCAATTGCTCATTGAAGTCAAAACCTCATTGTGTTCAAAACCTCATTGTGTTCTTGACCTCATATTCCAGGATAAGCTCTGCATAGTCCTTACAAGTCCTGGTTCCTATAGACAGATCTCTCTCCCCTCCCCTTAGCTTTTGAACTCTATTACACTCTTTGGGTCTACCAGAAACAGCTTATTACAAACTGCCTTAAGACAACACAGGCTCTTTCTTTCACTTGATTCTCTGGAAACACCAGTATCTGTAAGCTAAGCTTCCTCTGACAGGTCTGAAGGCTTCCCTGTCAAAGGATACGCTGTGTCCAAATTTTCCCCTTCTTTTAGGGACAGCAGTCATTACACTGGGTGTTTCGTGCTGACAGTCTGACTTCATTTTGACTACATTTGCAAAGTACTTATCCAAATGGCAACATATATCTACCAACCTGTAGTACCAACGGCCCTGACTCCCTCATGAGGAATACTGTATTCAGACATTTGTGGAGCTTCAATCAACCACAGGAGACACAGAGATATAGCATGTTGGCTTCATCTTATCACATCAACTTGTACTAACTCGTGCTTTGTCATGGTCACATCAGTCATGGACACGGGGTCTTACCTGAGTTTCCACTGTTAAGTGGCTTCCTTCCTTCCCACTGTGTGCCGTGTGGCTCTAGGAAAGGAGCTCCTTTGTGGATCAAAACAACAGGAAGTTACCGTCTTGCTTTGTAGGAAGACTCCACAACTCAAGGAGGGGGGTGTCTTCACCAATTACTTAGAATTTTCTTTCGTGGGAGATTATTCTATTCGCACCCGTTTCTTTCTTTATTCTGTGTCTTTATTAATTAAGTGGAAATAAAAGAGTAACAAAGAGCTCCAATCCATTGGCTGGAAACCCAATTATTTCTCTCCCGCGAAAGACCTATTTCAAGAGATTCAGGAAGGAACGGAGCTATACTTTAGTTCTGCACTAGGGATGGAATACCAATTTTCAAAAAAAGCAGTCAGGAGAACCAGGGCGTGGGCAAGACCCAACCCTGAACAAAAGACCTCAGCGAGCGCCACCACAGAACGAGCAGAATTTTAAGAAGGAAGCTTCATCCAAGAAGTTCAACTCTCCCGGGAGTGAAAGATTCCTCTGTTCAGATTCCTAAGGAGACAGGAGGTGACAGTGGTTGTCTTCAACCAGGAGAAGACGAAACAGAGACTTTGTGACAATTCATTTTCCAGCCATACACATTTTGGGGACTAGCACTTAGGACTGAGAAATAGAGGGGAAAGTCACCCCACTCACAACTCATCCCCCAACACTTTTTCTCACTGTCTGCCTCCTGTTAGCAACCTTGAAGGATTCATTCATTGACCAGCCAAGAAGTCTACGGCAGAGACTCCTCCAGCCACTTGCTTTATTGAGCAATGCATATCAAATGTCACCAGAGATCTCATGTGGCACATTTTTATTGTTAGGTGACACTCTCTCCCTGGCAGTGACATTGACAGCATTTGTACAGTTCAACATTTTCCCCTCAACAAAGGCAAACAAAGAACTCTCAGGATCTGATGGATACAGGGGGGGTGGGAAGGCAGGAATCATGCTCTAAGTTCTTAAGGAGACTGACCAGTCTGAATTCATATCTCATTCTGATGTGCAAATGGATTCTTAAGAGAGAAAGTCATAGGCCTTTACAGGCACAGTGAGAAGTGCTCTAGCCTCAGATGAGATGGAACATTTGCTATTTATCTTTCTCTTTCAGCATGATTGCTCTTAGCACAAGTTCTCGACCTTCCTAATGCTGCGACCCTTTAACACAGTTCCTCATGTTAAGAAGACCCCGAGCAGAAAATTATTTTATAGCCATTTCATAAGTGTAATTTTGCTACTGTTATGAATCATCCTAAAAATATATGATAGGTAGGATATCTGATACTATGACCCCCAAATGGGTCACAGCCCGTAGGTTTAGACCCACACTTAGAGAAGGGTCATTAGTGGTGAACACTACTCTTCAGGTAATTCATCTGTATTTCAATTCAGCTCCTTGCTATCATCACAAAGCAAGTGACATTTTTTGGCCTCTATAGTCCACACTGACCTGAAACTCAGTATGTAGCCTAGGCTAACCCTGAACTCAATGCCACAGAAATCCCTCGACTGTTGGAATCGCAGGTATGAGTCATATCACCTGGATTGCACAACACATCCTCACAAGTGATCATAACCTACAAAGAGCTCCTGTTACCTTTCAGCTGCCGGTGTTCTGAGTTCTTTTCATTTTTCTAAATCCTAAGTGTATTCCCTTAAGGTGATTTCACTTTAAAACTCTCATTACTAGGCCACAGACTCCTATTGCCAAAGCAATGAAATTCCGTCTTTTAAAACCCGTTGATAAGGTTTTATGTAGTAGCTCAATGCAGATGTGCACATCACCCCAAAGCACTTCTTCTATATCCTATGAGAAGATGCTGTACACAGGGAGGGAGAGTGCTCCCCTGGTGGAGCACAGCATGGATTCCATCTCCAGCACTGCAAAACCAAAAGGACAGACGTCTTCATGGCTCGGGCTCATCTCCTCCTGCCTGCCTTCCTGCTGAGGTGCTGGCTACTCTGCTGAGAACGGGTGGCCGGCTACAGCAGTCTGTCCCTTCTCAGCAGCTCTGTGGCTGTGCCGGGCCACACTCACTCGGAGAGCAGAACTGCAGATCTGGGGTGTGCTGAGGTCATCATATTTAAGGTGCTAAGTCCACGGCAGCAAGTACCAGAAAGCGTGAAACTTTGGAATCATGTTGACAACTCCTTTTCTGTGCCTTGATACTCATAAAGACAAAAACACAGGTTTTCAAATGTTTTTCTCTTTATTTTCAATAATCAAGGTGTCTTGATGTGCTATTAGAATCAATGTGGGGCCAGTGAGATTCTTAGCAGGTAAACATGCTCGCCCCTCAAGCCTCTCAACCTCAGTTTGCTCCCTGGAGCCCACAGTGGAAGGAAAAAACTAACGGGAGGGCAGACAGACAGACAGACAGACACACACACACACACACACACACACACACACACACACACACTACAGCACACATGTTCCCTCAATGAATACACAAAATAATGCTCAATACATTTTTTTAAAGAAACCTATGAGAGCTCCAATGAGAGCTAGGACACTGGTAATTAAAATGGAGAGAGAGAAAGGGAGAGAGAGAGAGAGAGAGAGACAGAGACAGAGATATTGAGATTGAGATTGGTGTGCTGGTATAGTAAAGATAAAAAGAAAGAAAAAGACAAAAGGTCACTTTATTTAGTTTTGGCTAGGGGGTACAGGGGAAGGCCCAACTTCTCTTCCTAGTAAGAAGAGAAATCAAATCTAAAGCAGTTTCCTTGACGTGCTGATGGCCAAGAACTGAGAACAGGTCCTCTAAAATGTTCTTATCTTATGAAGGAATGTGCGTGGGAGGGGTTAAGGGGAAGGATTCAGGACTAGACAAATGCGTTTGCCACAGGCCGCAGTCCGGAGAGATGGCTCAGTAACTGAGTTTCCTTCTCTTCCAGAGGGCCTGCATTTGGTAGCCAGCATTCAGCACAAATGTCTGGTGACTCCAGCTTAGGAGAGGGTGGTGGTTGTCCAATACCTCCCGCCTCTGGCCTCTATGGGAAATCACATACACTCACTCCCCCATCCTCACAAACCACACACATGTATTTAAAAAAAAAGTTTTAAGTGCACTTGCTATTTGTTCCAGATGAACCAATTCTAGACCTGAAGCAGGCTTCTCACAATGTGTGTAACTCCAGCTCCAGGAGATCTGATAGCCTTTTCTGGCTTCTGTGTGCATACATACACATGACATAAACACACACAAACATACGCATACAGACACACACATAAAACACATATACTCACACACAGACACACACACACACAGACATATGCACACAGAGACACACAGAAAGAGACACACACAGACACAGACACACACAATGCAAGGAGAGCAGAGCACAAAATTCAAGAAGAACTAAGCAAGAATTGGGTCTAGAAAGCAAAACAGCTCACTGATAAGGGGATATTGACCCAGAATCTCAGAATACCCTAGACACAATCAGCATATCAATAGATTTCTAAAAAGATGGAAGGAGAGACCCCTGGTCCTGGAAAGACTGGATGTAGGGGAACGCCAGGACAGAGTAATGAGAGGGGGTTGAACGGAGAAAAGAGGGAGGGAAGGGGGCTTATGGGACTTTCGGGGAGGGAGGAAACGGGAAAGGGGAAGTGATTTGGAATGTAAATTAAAAAAATAAAATTAAATTAAATTAAAAAAAAAAAAAAAAGAAAGCAAAACAGCATCCAAAACCAGCGGAAGTAAAAGCAGGCAAGATAAAGACTTCAGAATGCACACTGAGGGAGAGAGACGTCCAAGGATGGTTGGCGGTGGTACCAAGAGCAGACAGACAGAATGCAGGGTGACACTCTGAAGCTGGGAAGGGACAGGCACTGGGTCTGACGTTGAGTCAGGCATGGAAGCCTGGGAAGAGTGAAGGGTTGGCCAGGCACCCCACCACTGTGATCCCTGAAGATGGACTTCGCTACAGGAAGTCATCAGTGGTGAGGCTGTGGGGGACATGAGAATGAGTACCACCAAGAGAAAATCACAGCCAGATCAGAACTGAGTGAGACTAAACTAAAGAAATCGTGTCACACACAATTAGAAGCATCCGAGCATTTGTTAGAAAGATTTTGTGTTAGACATAGAAAATCCAGAGCCTACTTTCCTCTGGGAATTTCATTCCTCCTGTAAAGACATTCTCTTTATGTATGATGTCTGGCCCTGTATTTTAATGTTATCTCTCCACTCTTGTTTTTTTTTTTCTATGCATTATCAACACTTCCCCTTTAGTTTCCACCTGAAATGCAACGCTTTGTAATTTCTTTATATCCTCAAATTTTTTCTAAGCATTTCCACCGTACATGATAAAGGCTCTTAGAATAAGCATCTGTTTTTCTTACAGCTTCCTTTAACTTCCTAGCTTCTTTATTCAACTTTCTGGGTCACCTCTTTTTATTTATCATAAAAAAAGATATTCCTGGCTGCCCAGATTCATTATAACAACCCACGGGTTTCTCGGGTCCCCCTGGTTACTGGGTTTCTACATCTTTATGGCCCCAATTCTGCCATTTTTTTTCCACGTTGGTAGTTTAAACATTAACTATTAGTTCATGGAAAGTTCAGGAGAAAAGTCACCTCCATCGTGAACCTGAGCCATTCAGGTGGACTATGAAATATGAGTCCAAGTTTATACCAAAATAAAGGTACCATAGCAACCAGCGTGGAGGGAACACAGAAGGATATTTATGTCCGTCAGAGTCAGCTGATGTGTTAGTCTGTGCTGAACTGCCTTGTGTTATTATGTCAACAGGCACTGCTCTCAGACCCCAGGAAACATCTAAAGGGCACAAGTGAGGTATTGCCACAGTGAAACAGGGCTGGTGGTTTATGAAGACCCTTCAGATCATTGTACTCTTCTAGGAAATAAGTCCTAGCTTTAAACGTGCCCCAGAAGCAGGAGCCTAAATGAAGTCTGAAATCCACCCTTGGGTACAGAACGGATGATTTACACATTTGATCATTGGTTGTGCTGTTGGTTTGCTTGTTTGCTTCTGTTAGGTAAAGCTCTCAGGAGTGACTAAAACTTTATGAGTTAACCCAAAACAAGCATGCGGACAGCTCTGCACTCACCAGAGATTCGCATGGCCAGACGAAGTCCTATGAAAATCTCCTGGGGACATTTACTTATTCATACAGTCATAACAATTGAAGAAAAAGTTAATTAAGGCCAGCAAGGTAGGATTTATCGATCACATACGTTGTTGAAAGAGCCTTCTAAATATTTATGTGCATGGCCACAGGCTAATGCGACTTTAGCCTGGAGCTGAGAGGCTCCTTTCTTGCAGAGGGTGATGGTTAATGCTGAGACTCATATTTGGTCAGTGCTGAAATGAGTGGCCGATGGGCACTCAGCCTCAAATGGGATGTGTCACACCCACCCACCATGCTCCACAGCACAGGAAAGACAGGGCTGAAGGATAGAGATGAGGGGATGAGATGCTGCCATCCAGATATGGCCTGACTGTTGTAAATGGCTGTTAACGGTCACTGAAGGAAGGGGTGTCATTTACTCTGATGGTGTAGCCACCAAGGACTAATTGGGAAGAAGAGGTTCTGAAGGAAAGAAATGAGGTACCACACAGTAATAGAGAACACGAGAACACGTATGATATATAATATATTCTCTCCCTCCCTCACCCCTCTCCTTCCCCATGCCCTGTCTCTGTGTGTGTTTGTGTAGTATATACATGTATATAAACAGTTTTTGTTTATATATGAAACTGTGTAGAGACCTAGACATGGTTCAGTGCTTTCTACTTTTGCAGAAGACCAGAGTTTGGTTTCCAGCACCATTATGGGATGAGTATTAGTCACCTGTAACTTCAGGTGAAGACTCCCATACATGTAGCATCAAACATAGCGAACACACACACACAAAAAAAAAATAAAGAAAAAAGAGAATAAGTCTATTAAGTCATAAACATTTTCTATTTATTAATAAATAGTAGTAAATACAGCTTTTACTGTGGGAAAGGAGACCTCTCCCCAAACTTCAAAGTTAACATGACAACAGAAAATGTCCACACACACAGCTTGAAGGAACCATAGGTCCAGCTCAGCACTTCATTAAACTAAACCCAATACTGCTCATTTATTTAGAATTTAAGTAAGCCAGCCCCTGTGGCAAGCACTTAAATTGTGTTATTTTACTTAATTCTTACCAACTTAAAGAGGCCATTAAAACCTCTTATTGCCGTTTTAATGACTGTGGGGCTTATAAAAGCTATTTATAAAATTTAAAAATAACTTGGCCATGAAGTCAATAGTTATCCCATAAGAGGGCTGCCCCAAGTTATGCCTTTAAGTGCTATTAAATATCAGTATTTCCCTTTTCATTAACGGCCAATCCAGTACTATTGCTAAAGCGATGCCAATAGCAAAAAGTTAAAGTCAGAATGACCTTCGTAAATCAGTACTTAATATTCATTGAGCATTGATCACCACCAGCCAACCCAAACCCTAACCCATTCATTCATCAGATGTGCCCGTCTGAGTTCTACAGTCGCCTGCGGTTGTTGCTGGGAACTGAACTCTGGTCCTCTTCAAGAGTAACAAGTGCTCTTAACACTGAGCCTTCTCCCCAGCCTGTGTTGTTGTGGGGGTGGTTGTTTTAGAAGGCAGGGTCTCACTCTGTAGCTCAGGCTATCCTGGAACTCACTAGGTTGGTCTTGAACTCTCAACTCATCTCCTCTCTCAGTCTCCGAGTGCTGTGATTACCGGCGTGAAGTACAATAACAGACTCAGAGTTGAAGAAGCAGTTTCATCAGAACCACTCAGCACGGGCGCTGAGCGCTCACCATGTAGAAAGCCAAGGCTCCTGACGAACTGGACATTGGATTTTTACTAAATCAGCTTAAATGTAAACATAGATTGCTAACGTGACTAACGCCTCCCATGAAGGTTAGCACAGTGCTACACATTTATTCTATAGAAGACAAAACAGACATGATTCCTGCTGTGATTTAGGTAAGTGTTCCCTAAAGGCTGTGTGTATAGACACCACCGCTGGCATTTGGTGCTATTGGGAGGTAGTAGAACCTTTAGGAGGGATATGGCAGAAGAAACTGGGCCACTGGGGTCATGACCTGACATTGTGGGACCTGCCCTTTCCCTCTGCTTCTACTTGGCATGGTGCAGTGGTATAAATATGTTTGACCTATGGGAAATGGCACTACTAGAAGAAGGTGTAGCTTTATTGGAGGAGGTGCGGCCTTATTAGAGAAAGTGTGTCACTGTGGAGGCTGGGCTTTGAGGTCTCTCTCATATATATATATATACATATATACTTATATATATATATATATATATATATATATATATATATATATGCTCAAGTCTGGCCAGTATGATCCAAAGCGTCCTCCTGGCTGCCTTTGGATCAAAGTGCAGAACTCTTGTCTCTTCCAGTACCACGTCTGCCTGCATGCTGCCATGCTCCCTGCCATGCTGATAATGGACTGAACCTCTGAGACTGTCAGCCGGCTGCAGTGAAATGTTTGCCTTTATAAGAATTACTTTGGTCATGCTGCCCCTTCACAGCAATGAAACTCTAACAAAACACATGGAAATAGTCATTTCCTGCCACAGGCTTCTGGGAAACCACTGGGGACTACATCTCCTTAGTGGATGATCGTGATTTAGAATCACCTAGGAGACGTGCCTCTCACTGTATTTGTGGGGGCATTTCTAGAGAGGATTACCTAAGGCTGAATGACCCATGCTGAACCCAGGTGGCACTTTTCCTGGACTACAGTCCCTAACTAAATAAAAAGAAGAGAGTGCATTGAGAACCAGGTCTCGTCTCTGCTTCCGGATGGCAGATGTGACGTGACCAGCTGCCTCACACTTCTGCTTCTACGCCTTCCTCACGTGATGGACAACACCTTCAAACTGGGAGCTGAAATACATCACTGCAAAACCTAACAAGTACCACAGGTCCACAAGAACCAGAGACAGAACTTAGCATGTCCTGAAACTGTGAGCCAAAGACAACCTTTCTTGCTTATAAATCGATCCTCTTAGGTTCTATGCCACAGTTATGAAAAATTCACTAGTACGGTTCCTATCTTCCCAAAACTTAAAATCTAATAGGAGAGAAACATAAAGTCCATAAACTAACACAGAATATACAAATAGTCTTATTCTCTTAGAAGAAAAAAAATTATGAAAGTTATTCTTGATACGGGCATATGAATGCATAGCGACTCACACCTGTTTACGCTCTTTAAAAAATATAGGAGACTGAGACCGTAATTCTGATAACGTTATTTCAGAATTTCCCCATTTCATATTCAGGATAAGCGGCATGAAGAAGCTATATATGTGTTACGTCTTTGATGTTTCTCGACTGGTGTACAAAAAAAATTAAACTCTGCTGTCAAAGAAATGTATGCAAAAATTAAGATCAAGGGCAGGGTTATGATTTCAGGTGTCTGTCTAAAAATAAGGAACTAACTAGAGGAAGGCAAACAGAGATGGAAAATCATACAAAAAAGCTAGTGTAAAATGTGAAGTGTTGACGTCGAGTACACCAGTTTTAAGTGCCTGGGTCTGACGAATCAGGAGACCTGAGACAATCAAACCCCTGTTCCCCTTGGGCAGCAATGGGTATGTTTTTCATGGCATCGTATCCACTGCGAAGCCAGTGTCAATTCATAAGCTCTCAAGAAATAGTTGCCAGAAATTACATTCTTAAACCTGAGCACCTGGAACCTAAGAGAGCAAAGCCACAGCATGCTATCGTCCTTTAAAAGATGTAAAATGACAGTGTTTGGATCAGCGAGAGGGGAAGGCACCCAAGACAGGGCCTGTGCCCATGGATGTCGTCCGTGGGGTTCAGGCCAACTTGTTGGGGTAAGCAGACTATGTTAAGCCAGCAGGAGGAGGGAACCTGGGAGGTATCTCCAGGCAAGTCCTTCTCTCTCTCCAGGTCCATAATTCCCGTCTCTAAGCTACTGAGAAAAATGCAAAAGATGAACAGCTTGGGAAGAAATGCATAACATTCTAGTTAAAACAGGGAGTCTAAGAACAAGAAGTCAGGGATGGAGAGATGACTCAGCAGTTGAGAGCACTGACCATTCCTGCAGACCACTTGGATTTAATTCCCAGTACCCACATGGTGGCTCATAACCATCAGTAACTCCAACTCCAGGAGATGCGATGCCCTCTTCTGACCTCTGAGGGCGCCCGTACACATGTGTTACATACCAACTTAGACACATACATACACATACGCAATTAAAACAAAATAAATATTCAAAAGGCAGTAAGTCATTTTTTAAAAGAATTTTAAGGTGTCAACTTTTCTAAACAAAAATCCTTCTAAATTAATTCCAAGTTTCTGCTATAAGAACTGGGTACTGTTTAGTAGGAAAACTGTCTGATTCTTCCAGCCAAATGGGTTTATAATATCAATACACTAAGGGGACTAAACTTTACCAGTGTTGCAAACAAAAGTAACACAGAGGAGGAAGAAGAGGAAGAGGAGGAGGAGGAAGAGGAAGATGATGACCCTTCACTTGTATGATCATCTGCCAGGATCACAGTAACCCCATGAAATAGGACCATCTCTGCCAGACTCAGAAGGTAAATTAGGCTTTTAGTAACAAGCCCCATGCCTGGAGTTACTAATATATACTAGAAGTGGGATAAATTCCACCAGTCTGACACACAGAGGAACATAACAAGAGTTTGATACATTTATTACACAGGAGATTCCACAGATTTCCTGAAAAGGGTCTGATGACAAAGAATGGGGACAGATGAATGATTCTGGGCAATATGTTTATTTAAAACATTTATGGTAGTAGCTAAAGGAGGTAAACAATCATAGAGCTATAGTTACCCAAATTGTTTTGAAAATTATTTCCATTAATGACTAAATTACATTTTTAACACTTCTCCCAAATTTGATGGTACTGTGTCAATATGTATTTATATATGTGTATATATGTATTTATATGTGTATATATGTGTGTGCATATGTATATGTGTATATATATGTGTATATGTGTATGTATGAGTGTTTACATATATGTGCATATATGTACATATATATGTGTATATGTGTGTGCATATGTATATGTGTGCATGTGTATGTGTGTATACATGTGTCTATGTGTACATGTGTGCATGAGTATGTGTGTACATATGTGTGCATGTGTGCATATATGTGTGTGCATGAGTATGTATGCATGTGTATGTATGAGTATGTGTGTGCATGCATGTTTGTGCTGTGGAACTGCTAGGAGGTGAAGCCTAATAGGAAGGATTAGGTGCCTAAGGGTGTGCATCTGAAAGCTGTTATCACTCCCGGTTCTAGCCTTTCTCTCTGCTTCCTGGCTCTCCTTGATATGAACAGTCTCTGCCATAGACTCTCACACTGGATTGTTCCTGCATGCCTTCCCAGTGTGGACAGAGAACCTTTGAAACTTTGAGCCAAAGCAAACCTTTCATTCCTTAAGTAGTTTCAGTGGGATATCCTGGTCACAGAGGCTCATAGCCTCTCCCTCTCCAGCCCTCCTCACTGTCTGGTGTCATGTGTCATCCTGGCAGAACCCCGAATGTGAGGATGTGCTGGTCCTTCACGGGGGACATTTCAGACATCCGTGGGATGTAGGGTTGCACTGGGGTTAGAAAGAATGCAGATGAGGAAACTGATGCTAAAGCTGGTTTTCTAGTGTGCTCCCATCTCTCTCTCTGCTCTTGGATGTGTCCAATGCACTCACAGGCTTCTAGTAGGCACTGATCAAACGGGACACTAGGGCCTCTGCAGGGTGCCCTGCAGCCTTACACTTCCTTAGACCTAGCAAACGCCACGAGCTAGCCTAGTGGTCTGCTTGCTGCTCATAAGTTTACCTACACAGACCACCAGCAGAGAGCGGGGTAAAACATGGGGTATGCATGTATGTCCACTTATCTCTGGAGTGAGGGGCAAAACATAGAAAGATGCGTTCTTCTCTTGGGTCTCCACAAAGCTTGCCTGTAACACAGAGTGTATGGCTGCTAGAGATTTTAGCTTTTGTTTTGTAAAACCTTCCCTCCTAGGCAGACATGAGAATCACACAGTACCATCTTCAAAGTCCTTAGCTGAGAACTCTCTGCCCTGCCAAGGCCCGAGCCGTTCCATTCCAGGATGATAAAGTAGACATTTTTCTAGGAAACAAACCAGCATTTGGATTTTTATAAGATATGAGGGACACATTATAAGAATGGTACTTAATCTCGGAAGCAACTGTTGAAACCTCAGAGAAGCCCAGGGCCGCCAGCAGCCAGCATGGTCCCTGCCTGGGAGGAAGCAGGGGAGAGGCAGGGAGAGGTGGAGATGTGTGGGGTGGGGAGGACCTACAGTGACTCTGTGCCAGAAAGAAAAACCAATCCCTCTGACTAACCAAAGCCCAAGTGCTTGAGATTAAAAGAAACTAAAAAAAGGAAAAATTATCAGTCTACTAGTGTAAATGAAAAGGAGAGATGGTTTGTATATGCCTGATCCAGGGAGTGGCACTGTCTCAAAGGTGTAGCCTCGTTGGAGTGGGTGTGTCACTGTGCGCATGGGCTTTAAGACCCTCACCGTAGCTGCCTGCAAGTCAGTTTTCTGCTAGCAGCCTTCAGATGAAGATGTAGAACTCTCAGCTCCTCCTATACCATGCCTACTTGGATGCTGCCATGCTCCTGCCTCAATGATACTGGACTGAACCTCTGATCCTGTAAGCCAGCCCCAATTAAATGTTGTCCTTTATAAGAGTTGCCTTGGTCATCATGGTGTCTGTTCACAGCAGTAAAACCCTAACTGAGACAACTACCTACAAAACCCCAAGTCTACCTGGTGGGCTTCACAGACCTTACAAAGAGCCCAAATTACAGCAGTTTACTCTTAGAAAAGCACTGTGACTCTACTGTTCTTTCCTGGGACAGTGCTGGGAGACCAGAGCCAGGCATGCTGGAGCACACCTTTAATCCTAGCACTTCAGAGGCAGAGGCAGGTAGGTCTGTCTGAGCTCAGGAGCCACCCAGTGTGGGCGCTGGGGATCAAACTCAGGTCTTCCTGAATGAAGTATCTGCTTATCAAGAGCTGCGCCATCTCTCCACCTGCCTCTATCTCTCTTTTAAAGATTTCCCTAAGGAAGTCAATAGTAAGGACATCTAACTGTTCTCCTTCATATCTACAATAAAACCTACTCCTCGGCCATACCTTGGAGAGTAACTCGTTCTCTCTTTCAGTAACCATACAGCATGAAGTTAGTGTTTTTTAAATATTGCAGTGAAGAACTCTGACTCTCTTATCTTCCACACAACTCTAGAATATGGTAGACTGGTATGTACGGGTCTTTTGAAAAATAATCCCCGTGCTGTCAGAATGTTAGAGATGCGTGTTAAGACTCACAGGATTTGTGTGTGTGTGTGTGTGTGTGTGTGTGTGTGTGTGTGTGTGTAAGTGACCAAAATAAATGCTACTACCAATTTTCCTCCAAATTTTACACTAGTGGCTGATTCATATCCCCCCTGCTTGAAGCAAAAATGCCAGGGAGGAGAAACTAGATCAAGGATGTAGAATAATTGAATTGAAATTTTTCTTTTAAGAACTCACTGGGCCACACTTGCTAAGACACTCCGTGTGGGCGCACACACTAACAAAGCCTGCTGTCAGCATGGTACGAGGTCAACCCTGATGGAACCTTCGATCGGGAAAAGCAGAACTCTGGGTGAAAGTCAAGCCTGTTTCCAGCAAGTCTGAGACTGACTCAGAGGAAAAGTGCTGTCCGCTGACTCACTCGTCCACTTCCTGAAACACCCAGTGTTTTTCTTGGAAGGGAATCGCACACCAGCACCTTCCCCGTCCAGTTCTGATTAGACAACATAGGACCTAACCCAAAACGGCCAAAACCACGTGAACTCCCCAAAGCTGGCTTTCAAAGCAGAGAGCATTCCATAAACAGGCAATACCTGGTTCCGAGGGTGAAGACTTTCAGCCAAACACATCTGGCTGAGAGATACCACAAGACAGCAAATCACTGGGCCCGTGTATGCTTCCCTCTTTACAACATAATTTCTCATGGAGAAAGAAAAACCCATATAGTTTTTACTACCAAAATTAAAAATGCTTTTGGCTCAAAAAAATTAATTCTTTTGTTGGGGAAGGTGTATATGTATGTAGGGTGTGTGTGTGTGTGTGTATGCATGTCTGTCCATCAGTCTGTGTCTCTGTCTGTGTAAAGGGAAAGCAAGTTTTCAACAGGCCTGGAGTTCATTAAGTAGTCTTCGCTGACCAGCCAACAAGCTTCCGGGATCCACCTATCCCTACCTCCCCGGTGCTGGGATTACCAGCACACACCATGCCCGGCTTGTTTTAACACAGACTGAGATCTCTGCATGTGCTTTGCCAAGTGAGCTATCTTCTCAGACACCCCAAAACATTTGCCTTTATTTTTCTAAGCAACTGTTTTCTACTCTCCGAATCAACTGTTTACAGCAACAACATATCACATGTATGAAATCCACAGGTGTACCAAGCATTGCTATAAAATCTTTGTATGTTTCAATACGGTTGTTAGCCACAAATCTTCTAAGAGGCATGTGCCATTATCTCTATTTACAGGAAACTGAGGCACATGGTAAAGAAACACCTGATCCACCATCATCCAGGTTGAACACAGTTAAAGACTTCAACACACACAAATAAATGCAAACCTCCAAGCCCTGAGTCTCCAAGTCTGTCCTGGTCTATGAGTCTTTTAGGATAACTAAGATATTAAGAGCATGTTCCCTGTACCACCACCATCACCATCACCACCACCACCACCACCACACACACACACACACACATACACACACACACACACACACACACACACGCAAAGCCTAGATCCACTTGTCTCTTTCATACATTCGTCTAAAATTCCCCATGTGACTTTTCTGTCAGTGGGAACTAGTCCTTCTGGTGTATTTCATTGTTCAGCCAAATGGATATCAGTCTCACTTGTTTGTAAGTTCCATATATTGGCAATATCACACAGATCTATTAAAAACACTAGCAGGATCCTGTCCTCCACAGGGCCCTTGGGGGAAGAAAAATACACATAACATTTCCGTCTTCAAAATAACAAGCAATTACACAGGATTGTACTGTTTGTTTCCTCTTGAGCAATCCACCTTGGAAAGAGTTCAGACATCTGAGTCCTCTAGAATTTCACTTTCAGCAAGAAGACTATCCTCTTACACACAAGTCAGCAGCTGAGAAGCCTGCTCTATCTGTAACAAGTTCTCCAGAATTAGCTTAAGTATTATATAATTGTGTGTTTCTAGTACCAAAGAATCAAGAGCATCCAAGGAGGTGAGACAGAATAATACGAGTGCCAAAATACGCCACGGCACTGTGACCTTCAGATGAATGTGCAGCAGGCAGTGTAATAAGCACAAATGTGTCCACAGTGGAGCTTTCGCAGGGGTGGACTAAGAAGAATGTCTTCCCAGTCGGAGGTACTAAATATGTAAATGTACACTTGGCAGTCAGCATGCCTGGTGTGATTCTAGGGCCAACAGAGTGTCACCCTGTCTCCTTCAGGCATATCTATTACCCAAGCTGCACAGTGGGTGCAAATGTACTTAAGGAAATGAATTCATTCTTTCAAGCTAAACATTTGTGTTCCCCAGAAACCGCTATTAAACTCTAAATGCTTCTGAAAGCAATAACATATTATGCCATAAACAGGTAAGTACGAATTATCAGATAATTTCGTCAGAATGGGAGGACTCTAGGGGTTCAAATGCCTATGAAGCCAGTATCCCCAGAAACAGAAGAAATATGCTTCCAACCGATGCAGTAGTGAGCTACTGAAAAAGAAGAAGAAAAAAATGCCTGCTTATATCCTCAACTACACCCAGCAGCTAAATCCTGCTGAAAATGTGAAAGAAATTGCAGCTTATGAATGGAATGATTATTTTCTAGAGGGAAACATACTACGTGGCACCCAAAACCACCTCATTTAGGGGAAATGTATGGCCTACAGGACGTGCGCTGTGTGAAGGCATACATACAAAGCAAACACAATTCACTCACTGCCTGCGGGGACATTCGGGCTAGCCAAGCATACATGCAAACAGGTAAGAGGAATACTGGTTGGCAAAGCTGTCATTGTGACCCGCAGCATCCTATGGAACTGTCTTCCCAGAAGCAGCAGTCAGAGCGATACCCTATAGGAAGCAAGTGCTGGACGGTACAGCAGTGGGCCGGCTGGCGTGGATGCGGGCAGTCCCGGGGCATCCAGGGCATGTCCCAAACACTTATTCAGTGTGCCTGTGACAGCAACTGGAACAGAGAGAGGAAAAGAATGAAGGGATGCCTAATGACAGATACCGAGGGGCCTTGGGGAGCATCTGGGGCACATCTTTGGAAATGATGTCCAAAGATAATTATCTATTTATTATTAGAGTTTAAGAAAATATCCATGGTGGTATTTCTGGGGGAATGGACTGTTTCCGGTGCTCAGAGTTCACTAATTTTGAGATAATTTTATCTGATCCTTTCATTTTGGTGGGAGCATCTACATTCTACCCTATGTATTATTTTAAAATGCAAAACCAACTAAAGCCCCTCTGTGCTGTTTTCTTAGTGACAAACTGATTATTAACCACCCTCCAAGACTCTGGTGACAGAGACTGGGACACGAGGCAAGCCACTTAAGGATTTGCCATACAAGCATAAGGCTGTGAGTTCAGGCCCCCAGCACCCATGTGTGAGCTGGGTTGTGAGTTCAGGCCCCTAGCACCCATGTGTGAGCTGGGTTGTGAGTTCAGGCCCCCAGCACCCATGAGTGAGCTGGGTGAGACCGTGTGTGCCTGTAGCCCCAGTGGTGGGTGACTAGAGGCAGCTGAGTTCACCGACCCTGCAACCTAACCAAACAGATGAGCTCTGAGTTCAGTGAGACCCTAATTCAGAGACTGACTACTACGCGTGCACACACATGTGTGCACACAAACGCATTCCTATCACACACACACACACACACACACACAAGAACAACAGTGATGCCATATATGGCTGTGCACACCTGCAATCCCAGCACTCAGAAGGCTGAGGCAGGAGGATTGCTCTAGTTTGAAGCCAGCCTGGGACTCATAGTGAGTTCAAGTTCAGTTTGAAGTACATAGTTCAACCCTGTCTCAAAAGAGTAACTGAAGCAACTGAAAAAGAGAAACACTGAGAATATATTATCTTTCCCTTTGTGTCAAACTGCTTTGCTTTTTCTTCTAAACTAACCCCCATTTCTTTTTCCTTAATTGTGCCAATCCACATTTAACCTCTATTTTATGGCAACTGTCTTTTAAAATAATAGTTCCACTCCTGGCTTCCTGGACCTTACCGCTCAGATTCGGGACACACCCAACTCTCTTGTCCTTCTTGACAGAATCCTCCAAGAGCCAGGCCTCCAGATGGGATCGTGATGAAGTCATCCTAACTCAGCTCCCACTTGCTGTGGACAAGCACTCCTGACAGCTGCAGTTTAGCTTTACCTCTCGCCCTGCTCGCCCGCCGCGGCTTCTGGTTGTCAGGGAGTACCAGGGGGCCCAGGGTGATGGGTTCTAGTGACAAACCCCCTCCTCTAGCAGCTGGTTAATGAACAGTGGTCACACTCGGCCTGTCTCTGATTTGTCCCTGACAATGTAGTAATAGTGATTCCAGTTCCATCTCTGGGCAGATCCAGAACAACCCAGATCCAACTGCAGTTGGTTTCCTGCCTTTTCTAAGTCTCCAGTCTCCAGGTCAAACTCCACTCGAGACACTTAAAAAGGCAACAAAGGCTTAGGTTCAGGAGGTTATTGCAAGCGTCCCACGTACCTGAAGCTGTCATCTCAGGTAAAGGCACGAGTCTGGCTTCCAAGAAGGGGAGCAGTATTCTGGGATCAACCCCTGTATTCAGGGTTATGCCAGGAATGCCCCAGAAAATGCCCACGTATTCCTGTCCTTTCAATAAACCTTGATGGAAGTTTACTCCTTCATAGCAGAGACTGTATTTCCAACAGTGGACGTACAACCAAAACACAAGTGGAACTCCTGTCCTGCGACTCGAGAGGGGCACTGATGCTCACTGCAGTATCTCCTTAGCCACACCTGGTCTCCTTGAGAACTATCTGGCCTGCCTAGAACAGTCCCCGGCTTCAGCTCTTCCTCCCTAATTCCTGAGCCTCAGCTTAAAAGGCCCTTCTTTGAAAGCTCCGCCCTGACCGGAGTCTCTCCTTTTTAAGCAACGTAAAATCGTCTTTTTACGTAAATATATCATTTACACTTTACAGGTAAATGATATATTTTTCATGTCTGCTTTTTAAAAATAAACGTGTACCTCCTTACTTTTGATTGAACTGGAATATTTTTTATTCTACTATTTTATATTGATTTTATTCTATATGCATGGGTGCTTGCCTGCATGCGAATCTATCGTGTGTGTGTGTGTGTGTGTGTGTGTGTGTGTGTGTGTGTGTGTGTGTGTATCTGGAACACACAGAGACCAGAAGAGGGTGTCGAGTCCCTAGAACTAGAGTTACAGGGTGTGGTTAGCTGCCATGTGGGTGCTGGGACTTGAACTCGGGTCTCTGCAAGAACAGTTGATATTTAATAACCTACTTAAAATATAAAACAAAACATATAATAAGTTAAAAAAAATATACCAAGGCGTGGTAGCACATGCCTCTAAACACCATACTAGGTTGTACTGCATTCATTCATTCATGCATTCATTCATTCATTCATTCATTCATTCGTTAGTTCGTTAGTTGGATAGGGGAGTGCGTGTTTGTATGTGAACCACATGTGGGCAGTGCCCATGGAGGTCAGCAGAGGTGGGCATCAGGACCCTGAAACTGGAGCTACAGATGGTTGCCCATCATCTGTGACTGGAACCAAGCCCAGGTCCTATGTAAGGTCAGTGAAAGAAAGGCCTTAGTTGCTGAGCCATCTTTCCAACCATATTAAAAAAAATCTTTCTTTAATAATAAATTAAACTCATCTCTGCAACTTTCTATTTCATAAACGTTTTAGGGTTTTTTTTTTCTCACTCTTTTGTATTAACATTTACCCTAAAACACATTTTACAGCTTGATAAAAATGTTTCTTTGCAGCCGTATCCTATAAGCTTTATCTTTGGTTTGTTTCTTTATTATTATTATTTTTGAATGAATATCTTCTTTACGAAAAACACTGAGGGAGGGTGAAGTACCAATATCAATATCATTTCATTCTCTTCATCCTTTACATCTTGTCTCCTTAAATGCCTTGATGGACAGCAGCAGGCATGGAAGTTTCTGTCCCATTGGGGCAGAGCCTTCATCTAGGTCCCTCCTGAGGAGCTGCCTGAGGTTGCCTTACTGTTCACACTTCTCATATACACATAAAGAGAAGGTGTGCCCTCCTTATCAAACTGAGAGGTCTAATATAGATAAGAATGCAGTTAATAGTCATTTAGTAACAAGCACCCTTTGTAGCCAATCACATAGACAGTACTATTTGTTTCTTTGTTTTTATTATTTAGCCCAGGCTGGCCTCAAATCTTTGGCAATCCTCCTGCCTCAGCCTCATTGATACTGGAATTATGGGAGAACACCACACACCTAGCTGTCTGTACTTTTATGTGACTGGTAGTGTGTCAGGCTTGCTCACACCACTGTCACCACAGAACGAGCTCCAGGCTAGACTGGGACTCGATAACAGGACCGTTCAGCCCCACCATAACTTTCTGGGAGCATAATTGTCTGTGTGACACATGACACAAAGCCCTGGATGGCCCTGCCATGACAACCACACCCTCCTGCTTTCCCCGCTGATTTTCTGAGTCTAATATTCATCCGGACTTAGCACGGACAGCTCATGTGAGGGGCCACGGGTCCCCTCCTGCCACAGTCTTACATTAACAGTGGGTATTGTCATCCTGTTAGGCTTTCTACTCCGCCTCTCACCCTCCAGGTGGTGTTTGTAAATCCACCCTCTCTCACCTCCACACCTCAACACAATCATTTCTTCTTGCTTAGAATTTTATTCACTGCCACTTCCCATCTCTGAAAAAAAAATTTTTTTTTTGACTTTCTACTTATAAGCCTCTGGGAAAACTGAAGACTGGGTGTCAGGATCGGTCTTAGTTCTTGCTCCACCTGATGAGGTCAGTGGCATCACCAACTTATTAATGTGTAACCCACACAGCGTACAGAATATGATAATGCAGACGTTATTAATATGTAACCCACACGGCACCCTAAGGGCCCACTGTCATCTCAGTGCAGGCCCCTCCTGACTCAGGGCCAGCCCTGTCCTTTATGAGTTATGGACCTTGGTAAAGTCAATTACCCCGCTGCCACAGACAGAGTCTCTCTCACCCCACATGCTTGCCTAGTCAAGATAGACTGTTCCCTCCTCAAACTATGAGCCAAAATGGAGCCTTCATTCCTTAAGTTGTATTTCTCGGTATTTTGTCCCAGCAACAAATCCACGATGCCAATCATGTGAGGACAAGCCAGCCCCCTTTCCCCAAACCAGCATTCTAATGTATCTAACTATATTTCTGACTACTATGAATTCATGGAAATGTTCTATGAGTCAGACCTGTGATGAGTGCTTAGAGAGCCTGAGTGAATTCACAGTTCCTCTCTGCCTGGTCTTTATCTGGAAAGAGGCCTGAGGCACCATGTGACAAGACCTGAAGCAACTCTCAACTATAGCTTCGGTTGCTTCAGCCATAACTCAGAAAGCCACTCTGCATTTCTTTGGATGAGTCCTGAAAATATTCACTGTGGCAGAGGAGCAGAATGCACGCTATGCGGTGACTCCCAGACACATCATTCCGAGCAGCACTCCATTAGGATCTATGTCCTGTAAGGCAACACAGGAGGAACCAGAGCAAACCACCTAGGACCAAGCCATCATAGCGACAGAGAGTGAACTAAGTGAGCTATTGAAAGGCAGTCAAGACTGAAGGAGCAACACATGAGAGCACACATGAGCACACATGAACACACATGTGCATACATGAAAATAAACACAAGGTAAGGCACAGTAAGAGAATGCAACAGCACAAAACATTATATGAAACCATGGGAGGTAGGAACAAGAGAAATCCAACCATGATGGTCAGCAGACCTTAAGAGCTGAATGACAAACAGACTTCGAGTAAGAAAAATGAGGCATTGGATTGGAGATTTGATAAAGGCCAAGAAAACACGTGGTCACATACGACAGGTAGCCTAGTAGACAATGACCTTCACGCAGTGGCCATCAGGAAACTGATGACAGCATTTAGCCTGAACTTCTCGGCCAACTGAGGATGGGTAGAAGGAAGCAGGTCTCTGAGTTACTGAAGAGCATACACTCTGAGTCTTGGGGGTGGTAATGGGGAGTGGTGGGGCAGCTTTCCTATTCCAAGCCGGGCTTCGTGTTGATCACTGCAGATAGATGATGCTCATGATCACTGCTCGATCCAATGCATACTATGCTATGTGACCTGGCATATTACATGAAATTGTCAACTATGTAAACTAGATGGATGTTACCTGTAGAAAGCCTTTTTTTTAAAGAAGGCAGTGACAGAAAGTAACAAATACAAAGAATAGGACTTCAAGTCTTTTAGATACAATCTTTAGCAAAGTTTATGTTATTATGAATTATACCTAAAGATGTGACACAATGTATTTGTGTCGTCTGTGTCCCTGTGTGCCTATACGCTTGTCTATATGAGTGTGACACAATGTGTCTGTGTCCCTGTATGTCTATGCACATGTGGGTATGAGTGTGTATACATAGCACACACATGGAGGTCAAAGAACCATCTCCAATGGTCCTTGTACCCTCCCCCTGTTGTATGAGACAAGATTTCTCATTGACCTGTAATATCACCAGGTAGGCCAGGCTAGCTTCTGAGCGCCTCCTGTCTCTCTCTGCCTGCCATCTTGCACCAGGATTGTAGGCTCATGTTGACATAACCGGCTTTGTATTTGGGCTGGAGAAATCCAAACTCAAATTCTCATGCTTGTTAGGCAAGCCCTTTACCAACAGAGCCATCTTCCCAAGCACCCCATAACAGACTTTCAATAATGAAGAAAATGTACAGCCATGCTCTTAAACCAAAGCCTTCATAGACCAATGCTGACATGTAACTGAAAGCAAATGAAACTCATGCGCCATCCCCTTCAATCGAATACCACTAATTACAGAATAACATTAGCTTACAGATCACTCTGACAGTTTAGAATACTGCAATTAGAACTGCCACAAGGTAGGTCTAATCAAATTTCTAAATCTCGTTAAGACATTCTAAATGCAGGATTCTATATGCATGCAGCTCAAAGGTGGTCAATCCTTAAGGTCTCGTTCAATTAAACAATTTAATCATAGACATAAGAACAAAGCAAAATGGCATATGTGTAAACATTCACACACATACACACACACATACACACACAAACACAAAACCGTGCATAAACACATAGGATATATATATAAGGCTAAACTCTAAAAAAGGAGGAGAATAGGGAGAGAAAGATCTGGAAAGATGGCTCAGCGATCAATATTACATACTGCTCCTGCAGAAGGCCAAAGCTTGGTTCCCAGCACCTACAAGCAACCCACAACTGCCTGTAACTCCAGTTCCAGGAGACCCTACGCCCTCTTCTGGCCTCTGCAGGCAGTTGCAGTCATATGCACAAAACCACACACAGACCATAAATGTGTACATGATTAAAAACAGTAACATTAAGTCTTTGAAAAAGATTTTAAAACTATTTAGTCATTCAACTAAATTAGAAATTTTTGTTAAAGGATCCCAGGAGCTTACGAAGGAGGCTCAGTGAGTCAAGTGCTTGTCAAAGCATCAGGACCTATGTCACCCCTCAGATGTATGTTCAGGAGCTGAGTGTGACAGGGATCCCAGAACCGAGAAGTGAGCCAGGTAGACCCCTGGAGCATACTGTTCAGTCAGCCAGCCTAGTCAGTGAGAGAGCCTGTCTTAAAGAACCACGATAGGAAATGACACCATGCATTGTCTGACTTTCATTTGTGTATGTGTGCACGCACACACACAAGACTTCGAGATTATCTGCTCTCTTCTAACCCTACATAGTCTTCTTATTCTACTCAGCTGACATTATATAAAGTCCTTTGTCACTGTACGCTAAGGTGGCCCGAGCCCTATACTAAACTTCACATTGACATTGGGGAATGAGTGGAGAGACAAAGTAAGCTTGGGAAAACTTCAGAGGTGACGTCTCTTCATAACTCACTTCAGAACTGCTTAAGTAGAATGGAGACTAAACAGGTAGGCTGTGTATCTGGCTATTTCTTCTAATATACAATTTACGATAGCTAAACTGCAAAAAAGAAAAAAGGAAAAGAGAGAGAGAGAGAGAGAGAGAGAGAGAGAGAGAGAGAGAGAGAGAGAAAGCGGTTTCCATACTGAGCTGCAGAAAAACAGAAACGTCTGTTTACACAATCCCAGGTACAAGGTATACAGACACATCCTCCTCCAAGTGAGGAGGAGGCTCGGTCAAAGAACAAAATGTTTTACATTCCTTTCTTAGAGGATACGTGGAGTTTAAAGTCCACGCGACACTGACATCTTGCCTTGGAATTTGGACAAAAGTTTATAACCGAGATAAAAATAAGTCAGGCCATAAACATCTCCACGAACCTCAGCTCTCTCTGCTTCTAAAAGCCTTGTGTGTGGCTGGAAGGTCATGTGAGTAAAGCCTGGACTGCCAACCTTCTTCATGCCATACGCACGGCAGACACTTTACAGGAAAAACAGCACACATGAAAATGTTGTTCAAGAACATCACTCAGGCCATGGGGGCAGGACCCAGGGGATAAAGTAAGTGTGAAGTTCTGAGTTCCACACCTAACATCCCTGTGAAAAGCCAGACGCAGCAGTGAGCACCCGTGACCCTGAGGGAGCTGAAGAGGCAGAGACAGACAGATCTCTGAAGCAGACCGACTAGCCTGCCTTGAAGCATCCGTGCATCCCAGAGTCAGTGAGATGCGACACCCCCAAAGATAAGAGGGAAAAGACACCAGATAGGAATCTCTGGCCTCCATTTGCATCCATATCTATCTCTCTCTCTATATATATATATATATATATACATTTTATCTTCACACACACAGGCTCACTATGTACATATGAGACACACACACTCATACACATACACTCACACACACACACACTCACACACTCCAGAAGTTAGACAGATACTGACTTTTGCACTCTGTCTGGATTATTGAAGCTCTTGTTTGCTCTTACATAGTATTACATAGTATCCTAGCTTTGTATTTAACTTCTGATAACAGAGCAAGAAGCAAAAATTTCCTTTCCAATCAGATTGTGACAACCCAATAAGAACCTCAAAAAATAAAAGGCATATAGAGACCTCTACACACTCACCCACCGATAGTCTTGCTTGTCTCTAAGCTCAAATTTAATACTAAAAGGCCAAAATTATAAACTTAGATATTTTAAAAATAGCTGTTCCTTTTACAACTTCCACTAATTGACTATTTAAATATTTACAAGTTCCATTAATATACACGGATTTAAAAAACAAAAACTTCAAATACACATATCCAACTACAGTTTCAGTCCCAAGTAAAATGTTTGCAGAGAAGTTTGGCCATGTTCAGTCTGTGGGCTCAGAGCCAATCATAACCTATGAAGGTTAAATTTGAGTAATAAGCAAATTTTCATAGTACAACTAACACTGTTCAAACAATTCAAAGCAGTTAATATTTATAGCATAATCAAAGTGTTTTGTATATAAGATTCATTTTATATCTATGGCTTCACAACGATGAAAAGTCCTCCGATCCCTTCTTAGCTAACAGATGAACAGGAAGATTACTCTACTAATCACCAGACTCTTAAGAAGGAAGACCGTTAAATCCCCAAGCAAGGAAACAGGGAGGGAGAGGTCAGAAGGCTGTGGACACTAAAGTATCCCAAGATTTTACCAGGTTTAAAAGCCACTAGGAATATCAAATGGAATTTAAAAACAAAACAAAAAACTGTTAAAGGGCCTACTTGGCATAAAAATAATACTACCTTTCAAGGTCAACAAACATCTTCTGTCCTAATTACACCTTTGAGAGCCCTCCTTAGGAAAGAAAATAGTCACAAACTCCAGCTTACCTTCCCGAGCTGCTCAGGTAAAACTCCACACAACTGTCAAGGTAAAACTGAGAGAGCATCGCTCCCTGCTCAGGGATATGTCCAGTGACCTTTGGCTCATACACGGAGAGGGCGGGACTCTTGCTTCAGTTTCGGTATTCCGCTAGCTATACTCAACAAAGTCTCTCCTTTATACTCTCTCAGGCCTCAGCTAAGACTTCCTCCTCTTTTTAATGAGGAAATAACCACCACTGAGAAGGTAAAGCCCTCGCCCAAGGTGTGGAGACTAACGAAGCAACAACAATGGGAAGCATTGATGAAGAACTCGGTCTGGGTGCTAGGTTAATGCTAGATGTGGTTACTATGGACACCTTTATGCTGAAGAGGCAGAGTCTAAGGATCTGGGTGTCAATGAGTAACCAAGGGGAAGAATTGCAGTATGGTGGTTAGATGAGCTACCGTAGGCTTTGCATCAGAAACACAGAAAAATAAATGCAGGTGTAATAAAAAATAAGTACGGGGCGCTGAAGAATCGACTAATGGTTGAGTACTTCCTGCTCTTGCAGAGGACCGGGATTCAGTCCTCAGCACCCAAATCCTGAGGCTCACAGCCACCTTGTAACTCCAGCTCCAGGGGACCTGATGCCCTCTGTTGGGATCCTCGGACACTACAGTCGTGTGCACAAACCCACGATCATAAACACGTAACTAAAAATAAAATATTTTCTTTAAGGGTAAGCATGTGGCTTCTCTTATGATAAAGAAAATCATCTGGTGCCAAGTCAAAGCTAGATCTAGGGGCCAAAGCAGTGCACAATGAGCAAAACCGGTCAGCTGTGGCTGTGTGGAGCTACAGGGGGGCCAGTTAAGGACGCATACGAGAGACGACACGTAGGAACAAAGGCGATTCAAATCTATATTCAGATCAGTACCACGTCTCCTAAAGCAGAATGGATCAGAGGAAAAGACTTACTCAAGGGACTAAGATGATACAGGATTTCTGGCCTTACTTTCTTTCCAAACAGGACACAGCCTGCTGTACTGTACATAGGGGCCCTGGTGCCCCACAGGGAGGGTAGATGCCTCAGTCAATAAAGAAAGTCCTTGCTGGGCAATCATGTGGACTTTAGCCCCCAAAATTAACATTTTAAAAGCCAGGCAGGAGCTGGATAGATGGCTCAGCAATTAAGTGCACTGTCTACTTTTATAGAGGACCCAATTTTGGTTCCCAGGAACAAGATGCTGGTTCATTACCATCTGTAATTACAGTTCTAAGTGGTCCAATGCCCTCTTCTGGCTTCTGAGGGCACCAAGCATGCATGTGGTGCAAAGAAATGCATTCGTGCAGGCAAACACTCACACGCATAAAAATAAATACATAAACAAATAAACCTTTCTTTTGGTTTTGAAATCCAGGTATGAGAATATATACCTGTAACCCCAGCATGAGGCAATTGGACAGGTGCGTCCTTGGGGTTCTAGGAGTAACCCTGTTCAAATCGTCTATATCTAAGTGCCTCAGAAAATACAGTGAATCTCAATGTAGGAGCATCACCCTAGGTTACCTATAGCTTCCACACACAGAGATGTACACAGTTACCCCCACACATGTATACATATGTGCAGAAAATAAAAATAATAAGCAAATCAATAGATCTAGAAGGCACATGAGACGCAAAGTTGGTGCTAAGACAATCCATCGGACAATAGTCATTTTAAAGTACCATGTTTATAGTCAAACTGGTGAAAAGACAGAAGGAAGCCCCCCCTTGTCTTGGTAATGTTTTATGGGTGCTCGTCTCTGAGAATATTGGGGGAGAAGGCAGAGGACCTGTGGTATAGGCATTTTAAAGTGGAAACTGTATGCGTGTGAGATGAGAAAAAAAAACTAGTAGGTTAAGACTCCCCATGGTAAGAAATGGAGCAAATGAGTCCCAAGTCTGTCCCCAAAGGGCAAATGTGAAACAATGTAATACACCATAAATAAGTATGCATGCATAGGCAGAAAAACCAAACCGACACAGAGTCAAACAACAGTCCCTGGACATATGTGTAAAACTTGTAAAAGTAAATAGATAAGAGAAAATGATATTATCATGCTTTGGCAAACTAGTTAATATTCACCTGATTTAAAAGAGATTTTATTCATTCCGTTTATTTTTATTTTATGTGCACTGGTGTTTTGCCTGTGTGGGGTGCTAGATCCCCTAGAACTGGACTAACAGGCAACCATGAGCTGCCAACTGGGTGTTGGATCCTCTGGAATAGTAGTCAGTATTCTTAACCTCTGAGCCATCGCTCTGGCCCTCACCTGATTTCTTTTTAAATATGCAGATTCAACAAAAGAATAAACTGCTAAAGATAGGGAAGAAGAAAAATGTAAAGAATAGAAAATGGGCATGTATAAAGAAAACTGAAAGAATGAGGTCTATTTGCAGAGAGGGATTTGTCTGCATGAAGAACAGAACATTTTGCTGCACAGAACACCCAGTTTTATCAGGTTTTATGGGATACCAATTTGCATTTCTGCAGACAGGACTTTGAGAGCAGCTATCAAAGCCACAGTTGATCTGGCTGGATGACCTGCCCCACACCACACTTTTCCTTACACCAGCTCCCAGCTACTGTCTACTCCGCAATCTGTCGCCTCATTCTTAGAAGCTGAGGCTCAGCCCAAGGCCAGGCTTTTTTTTGTTTTTTTGTTTTTTCACTGTTCTTGCAAAAAGAAAAAGGAGGAGTGGAAGCAGACAAGCCTCTAAGGTTCCCATTCAGGATAGAATTCATTCCCCCAGATGCCTTATGCTGTCTGCCCATAGCCTGCAGCTAACAGCCTTGCTTGAAGTAGCCCCACCCCGCAACATCACATCCTCTTTCCCTTCCCAGGGACTGCTTGTCAGCCATCAAGACAGGTTGTCATGTGGAATAAGAAGACATGGTCCGTTCTACTGAGTGAGGACAATGACAGAGAACCATCCCGGCTCTGTAGACCCACACGGGTCAGATGTGGCTGCCACGACATGCTAGTTCAATTGCCCCCTCCCCCCTGTAGTACTTCCTTCCTTCTTTGCCACAGACTTGATCCCAAGGTCCCTTGAGGATAAACATCCCACACATGCGTATCCATTTCAAAAACAGATCACCATGAGAATCATGAAAGCGAATGGAGGAAAATAGAAAGCATTGTGTCTTTGCTGAGAATGATGTTAAAATCACACAATGAACTCCAACATGAACGACGCACTCAGGACCAGTCCAACAGCGGCAAGCATCCCGGCCCAACATCTCAGAGCATCAACGTACTTAAGATCTCATATGCAAACCCAATTCCAATCCGACATTTTAATGATACCTCCTCGCGGTGCCCTTCCATTCGTCAAATGCCAAACAGAAATGGGATTGGGGGTTAAGTGGCTCAGTGGTTAAGAGCGGTTTGTTGCTCTTGCAGAGGCCCTGAGTTCAGTTCACAGAACCCACATTCCAAGGAGTAACTCCCACTCCAGTGGATCCAACACCTTCTTCTGGTCTTCATAGGAACCTGCACACAAATGCACATATACAAAGACACAGAGATATACACATTTAAAAATAAAAATAACGACAGTTAAAGAAATGTTTCCAACTACAAATGAGCAGATTCCTAATAATAATGTATGATCAATCTACTGCTGTTAATGTGACAAAATGCTGGTACACTTTCTGCTCTGACTCAGCAGGAAGTAGTTAGTGATGTGTCAGTAAAGGCGGATGAGAAGTATATAGCTGTCATTGTCCTAACACTAGTAAAAACCTCAGAGGCTGGGACCATTGTAAACTCGCCTTTGTGTACTCGAATGGCTAATATCATAGGCAAATCTAAGGTACATGGGTATCACCAATTTCCTCACCTTTCTAGAACAAAACTGTTGAGCATCCTGTGCTGTATCATGTACTTGGAATGGCACAGGCGTGCTTACTGCCCGTTCTCTTCCTCCTAAAAAGTGCTATGACTATGCACACCTTTCCTAGTAACCAAGCCTACTTCCTCCTCTATAATTGCATTATAGAGACACACAAAACAAGCTATACAACCGACAACCGAGACCCTCAGATCCCAAATGACAGGAGGCCAGTTACAATTGATGGCAAGACAGCCAAGCAGAATGGCAAGACAACGTCCCCACCTGCCCTTCAGGATGTAAGTACAGCCTCCCTTTCCATTCCTGGGATTTGGTTAGTCACGTCTCTCACCACGTCTTCCCCTCACATGCTCTAAACACCTTGCCTTCTTGGAACCAACCTACGTGGCCTGTAAGGTGGCCCAGTGTAAAGTGCTTGCGGTCAAATCTGACTGCCTTACTTTGACTTCCCAGAACTCACAAGGTAGAAAGAGAAAACTAGCTTCTGAAAGAAGTCTCCTGATCTCCCCTTATAAGCCATGACACCCAGGCAAGCACACACATCCACACAAGTATATGCACACAAAGAATAAATTAAAATATAGTATAAAAATGTTCAAATTCTCTTCGTATATTAAAACCCGTTTTTGATGGGAGTAAGAATATAAAAGCATGAGAGAATATAAGAGAAGTGACTAGGAGAAAGTCTCATCATAGATAGCCAGCTTTCGATGTCATAGACTCCCTAAGCTCTCCTGAGCAGAATGGCCAATCAGATGTCATTTATCTGAAGATAGAGATATCCAAACCCAACCTACATTTGGAAAGACCCAGTTCTAACTGGAAATACACTACAGACATGAAAAGAGACAAACATGATGGTAAATAAATGAGAAGACAAGCCAATATGTTCACATAAAAAAGAACAGACAAGTCACAATAGTTCTGGAGCTAGGGTTTGGTCCTAGAACCTGGATTAAGGGCTATGGGTATGTTTATACACATTAATATTCACACTCTGTCAGCAAGCCACACATTATTTCTAAGAGTGGAGTCATAACAGAATCTTTGTCTACAGAAGCATGAGACTGGGGAATTACGAAAACATTGAAGAAGTTGAATTGCAGAGTTACTTATATGAGAGTATGTAAGTGAATGCAATTGCAGAGTTACTTATATGAGAGTATGTAAGTGAACGCAGTGGTGACTTCACCTTCCACTGGACAGGCTTAAGAAGATATACCAGGAAATACAGGGTAAAGTTACTTAAGGATTTTAAAAGTCACCTTCAGCCTTGGAACCACAGTACAACTCCAAAAAGATAAGATCTCTGCCATGGTTTGAATATGCTTGGCCCAGGAAGTGGCACTATTTGGAGGTGTGGCCCTTTGGAGTAGGTGTGGAGTAGGCTTTAAGACCCTCATCCTAGGGCTGGAGAGATGGCTCAGCGGTTAAGAGCACTGACTGCTCTTCCAGAGGTCCTGAGTTCAAATCCCAGCAACCACATGGTGGCTCACAACCATCTGTAATGAGATCTGATGCCCTCTTCTGGAGTGTCTGAAGACAGCTACAGTGTACTTACATATAATAATAAATATTTTTTTAAAAAAAAAAGACCCTCATCCTAGCTTCCTGGAAGCCAGTCTTCCTCTAGCATCCTTCAGATGAAGATGTAGAACTCTCAGCTCCTCCTGCACCATGCCTGCCTGGATGCTGCCATGTTCCCGCCTTGATGATAATGGACTGAACCTCTGAACCTATAAGGCAGCCCCAATGAAATGTTGTCCTTATAAGAGTTGCCTTGGTCATGGTGTCTGTTCACAGCAGTAAAACCCTAACTAAGACAATATCATTGGGAAATTTTAACCAGAAACCCAGCAACTATTACAAGTAGGGAAAATAGAGAAGAAAAAAAAACGTGCCTTGGCCCTGTCTGTGTTCCATGACTATGACAGATGACAGAAGAGAGAGGCCTCAGGAGCAAGCAGAGCGGCATACATATATACATATATATTATATATGTGTATATATGTATATTATATATATGTATATATGTATATTATATAATATATTATATATTATATTTATATAAATATAATATTTAATATAATATTAAATAAATTAAATATATTAATATATAATATTAAATAAATTAAATATATTAATATATAATATTAATATATATTTATATAAATATATTTATATATATAAAACTGTAATTTCCAAGGGAGAAAAATGAAATAACCAAATAGTCAAAGAACCTATAGCTGAGGGAGGAAAGGCCTAAGGAAAGGCATATATAAACTCATTTCTCAAAGGGTCCACTAACCCTTCTGAAGACTCTCAAACTTCCTCTGAGAATTTCCATTCAAACAGACTCTGATAACACAGGCCGCATAGAAAGGACTGAGAGGCGGGAAATGAAAGCTTTGGGGACACAGTTTTCTCTGCCCATTAACTTTTCCTTTAAACCCTCTTCAGTTCACCCGACACAGAGGACAATCGTGTCCCTGCAGCTCGTAAGAGATTGCACATCAAGAGAACCGACAGAATATGCCATGTTAAATCACGTTGAAAATGATGGTTTTTTTTTAATGCATCCTTTCAGCAAAATGATAAAGTCTTTTAAGCAATGATAGACGCTTCCACTTTAGCTCATTAAAATCCAAGTACTCTGAGGTCCTCGAGCATAGTCTATGATGTGCAGGCATCTCATACGCAGTTATCAACTCTGGAGGATTTTTACCTCAACTCTTATCTGGGCAGAAAGGTATTACATTAGCTTCACACTCTTTTGTCTGCAATCACATCCTATATAGCACTGTGGAAGTGGGAGAAGAAGGAAGAGGAGAGGGCCAGTTGGTGAGCATACAAAGGGCCTGTGAAAACCAAAAAAGAAGAGGCAAAATGCCCAAACTTAATTTCAAATCACAGACCAACTGAAGTGCTGCAAAATATCATTTTGTCAATATACTCTTTTTAACAAGTTAATGTCATGTACATGGTCTCGAAAGATTAAACCAGGTAGCGCAGCAATAAACAGGATGTACTGGCTGCTTTCAGATTAACAGTCTAGAACAAGCTTTGTCAATAGCTGCTGGGATGATAGGACCCAGGCTGTCCTCTGGAAATTAACCTGTCATGAGATCTGCACATCAAATGGTCCCTGAAGCTTGTGCATTGCTAATAAGTAAAGGGTCAGAGAGGGCTTCAGTAGGAGATGCAAGGTCCTGAAAGCAGACAGGACACAGGCAGGTTGAAAAGTGGCCAGACTCTTCTGGATACCACACTTCCAGATTTGCCTAGGCAGCAGAATGTAGCTAGGCAGCCTTTGGTTGGAAGTTAACATAATGAAGGTTTACCATTGATTAGCAAAATATTAAAATGTTGCTTTCAAGTTTACGTTTTGGGGGAGATAAAATGGTGATTCTTTCACCCAGTTACTGATCTCGGTTAGCATGCAGACCCAGCTGCTGGCCATGGCTAACTTACAGACCCAAGACCTTATGGTGAAGATGTTTTCATGTTGAGTGTTTGTGTGTGTATGTGTGTGTGTTCATGTGTGTGCATGTTTGAGGTAGCCACATGGGTCAATGTCAGCTGTCCTCCATACTTCTATGAGGTTTAGAAGGCAGGGTCTCAATTGAACTTGGAGCTCAACAATTCAGCTGTTTGGCTAGTTTAACTGACCAGGGAGCCCCGGGACCCATCTGTCTTCACTTCCAGGCATGTGTAGATTACCTGCCTTTTTATGTGGATGTTAAGGATTTGAACTCAGGTCCTCATGTTTATGTGGTAATTCTCCTGTAATCAGCATTCTAATAACATTACCCAATTCCTTTGTGTGCCTGCCGGGGGGCAGGGCAGGGGGAGTAGAAAGCATGTTCAATAAGTCTTTATTGGGTGATGGTTTCCTATTAGCAAAAGCTAGGGGCTTGGAACCTAAACCTGGCTCTCTAATTTAGTGTAATATAATGTCGCAATAATCATTAATGTTGGCACTGAAACAGAGTTGTAAAGAACTCAGGTTCATGGGCAAAGACAGGTTCAAATCCCCAGTCTGTTACTTCTGTCAGCCACACTACCTCACTAGGCTACTTGGTTGTCACAACTATATCTTCTGCAGAGACTGAGTGGAAGAACGAGGTGAGGAGAGATACACAGTGCCCAATTACCTGGGTAGTTAATGGTAGAGTGGCAAAGATCACACACCTCTGCATCACACACATTTCCCCCCTCGTCAACCTAGGTGGTACTTAGGACCCAATGAGGCAATAGAAACCATAAGTCCTCTTCCCTTGAGAGTGACAGTGGACACAGTGGTCACACTATCTTCTTACTATGCAGGTAGAGTACACTCTATGATCAAACATCTGCTGAACGTGGACAAGGCCCTGGGATCTAGGCTTAGTACTGCAAACATACACACACACACACACACACACACACACACACACACACACACACACCTGAGGGGGAGAGCGGGAGGGAGGGAAGGGAAAAAGGGAAGGGGGGGAAGAGAGAGAGAGAGAAAGACCTACTGCTGAATCAGAAGCTTTCCAGAATGTTCCCCAGGCTGCTAGCTCTTCTCATGTTCTCTTCCCTCACTTTGCCCTACCTCGGCCTCCTTGGGTGTATTACCAGCGTTGCTCAGAACTGACTTTGATTCTCCATCCTTGGACACTTCTCATACTCTAAACCCATTCCGGCCTCTTCTGGCACCAGGCGCAGGCTCGGTGCACCCATCCCTTCTCATAAAACAGATACATCTAAGAGACAAGGAAAACTCAAACTGTCCTTTGAATGAACTCTCAAGTAGGGTCATCTTTAGAAGACGGGGTTTTACATGTTAACCTCTCTACATCTGGATCCCAACAGGTTTCCACATTAATCTCTACTATAAACATAATTTAAGTTTTAAAGTAAACAACACTAAAACATCACATCGTTTCTCCATCAATGACAGTTACTGCCTTTACTTTTTTTCAAAGATTTATTTGTTTTACATAAATCAGTGTTTTGCCTGCATGTATGTTTATCTCCTGTGTGCAGTGCCTTTGGGGACCAAGAGAGGGCAAAGCAACCCCTTGTACTGGAGTTACAGATGGTTGTGAGCTGCCATGTGTGTGCTGGGAAACAAACCCACATTCTGTAGAAGAGCAGCCGGTGCTGTTAACCACTAAGCCATCTCTTCAGACACACTGTTTTGTTTTTTTTTTATTTCTCCTTATCTTTGAGTGTTCTAGTCCTTGCTGACTTAAACTAAATGTTTTACAACTTAAAATCAAAGTATTGTTCATGGATTAGTCAGTCAATCCTCAGGCTTCTGAACCTTCAACAGTCGGTCTTACTTATATTATAAACTTTCAAATGCCACCAAAACATTTCTTTTCACCGATATTACAGTTTGGTGAATGTAAGATCTACCATCTTAAAGATGAAGTCAGAAAAAAAAAAAACAAGCTTTGTTAAAGTCGTCTGTGCCTTTAAATAATATAGGCACTAATCTAAATCGGTGATAAGTCTATTTTGAAGTGTGGTTGCCCACTGCGCGTGTGGGTACTTATGAAATGGCCATTCTGTGTAGATTTTTATGAATCTTTTTCTTCTGTTCCATACGTATGTATGCATGACACCCACACAACTCTCTTGGCAACACTCTGTTTTGCAAGGTGGTGTGTTTACAGAGAACGCAGCATGTGAAAGAATGCAGATCGTGCTATCTTTAAAAACCTATCAGTCTTCTAAAGTTCCTGTCTCCAGGGGCTTAAGAATGGCAGGAGAGTAAACTGCTCTCCAGCTCTCTTTCAGTCACTGTCACCCATAACCATGAAGTAAAGCTCACCGTCCACGGGCGACTACCCACCGCCCAGTGTTCTCTTGGGAAACAGGTTGGTTGGTTGGTTTTTAAATTTATATTGTTTACACTGAGGGAAATATTCTTCATTCCAGTAGGCCAGTACTGTCCTCAGATTAGTGCTAATAAATAAATATAAGGTAGCAAACCTCTTCTGCTGAATATTTAAGCCAGCTTCTGTTCCTCTATGGAGCCTGTCTGAGCCAGAGGGGGGTCAAGGACACCAGGACATGGTCCACAGAATAAACTAAGCAGGGCCCATAGGGGCTCCCGGAGACTTAGATGACAGCCATGAGCCTGCATGGGTCTTGGCTAGATCCTCTGCGTATACATTACAGTTGTACAGCGGGGTGTGGGCCTCCTAACGGTGGGAGTGGGGGTGTCTCTGACTCTTTTGCCTGTTCTTGGGACCCTTTTCCACCTCCTGGGTTGCCTCATCCAGTCTTGATATGAGAGTGTGCACCTAGACTGACTGCAAGTTACTATGTAGAGTTCTGTTGCTATCCCTGGGAGGCCTGTTCTTTTCTGAAGGGAAACAGGAGCAATTAATTGGGGGAGAAGAGTAGTTGTGGTGGGGTAGTAGAAGGAGTAGAGGGAGGGAAGGGTGCAGTCAGGATATATTATATGAGAGAAGAATACATGTATAAAGTCTCAGAGGGCTCAAGAAAAGCTGTGCATGTGTGGACACAAGTCTTGGAGTGTACCTAGGACCTTCCTTTCTATTATTTGTGAATGCATCATATGTAAGTGCATGAATCATAAGTGTGTGTACATGTATGTGTGTATATGTGTGTATGTGTATGTGTCTATGTGTGTGCCTGAGTATATCTGCATGTGTGTACTTGTGTGCATGCACGTGCATGTATATGTATGTGTGCATGTGTGTGTAGATGTATATATGCATATATGTATGTATGTATGTACATGTGTGTACATGTGTGTATGTGTGTGTGTTGAGGAATTGCCATGCTGCCCAGCTCTTCACCAACGAGATACATCTCAATCCCCACATTTCCATTATTCTTAATTCTCATGTATTTATCAAATAGGACTGCACTGTGGCCACCTTTACTCACACAGTGATTCACATGCTGTGAAGTCCTGGCTTTGTTCATCAGCTCTGAAAAGATCTCATGCAGCAGCCTTGATTGAACACTTTCCAAGGACAAGAGATGGGTGAGCAAATACACAGCTCCCTTAATTAAGGCAGATTATTATGTATTTATCACACAGGCATCTTCAGCATTTGTTGAGATTTTTCTGTGAGTGGGATGTCCTTTAGACTACCAAAAACACAGATGAGAGACACACAGAGCCATACAAGCAGCTCACACACAGTGGACGGCAGAAACAGTAACTGCAGCATCAGTCTGGTAAAATCACGCCCAGATGGAAGGCAGAGCTAAAGAGGCGGTTCTGTGGTGAGAGAGCTTTCTTCTCTTCCAGGAGCCCCAAGTTCAGCCCAGCACCCACACCCAGCACCTCAGAATCACTCTAACTTGCTCTTTAGGCCTATAGGGGCATATACAGGTTGCTACTTTGTTTCCAACTCAATTCCCGGGTAAAAGAAATCTCAATCAGTAACAAAACAAGCTATAAGCCTAGATTGGGCAGATCTCCCACTACACTACTCCTTTCTGTCTATATTATCCCATATAACTTGCAGATGAGCTTCTCTCTCTGCCGCCCCTCCGACGATCCCTCATTGCTCCTCCCTGTCCTGTTGATCCCCCGTGGCTCCTCCCCTAAACTCTCAGCTCCTCCCCCTTCCTCCTGCCCAATCATTGGCTCAAGCCTTTGTTTGAAAAGTTAAGGTGGGGAGAAGGTTCACGAGGCAACTCCCCATCTGCAGCCCCTCTAAGGAGTGGAATTAGCATCAAAATACAAGCCCAGGGCTATCCACAACATGTACACACACACACACACACACACACACACACACCAATAAAACATAAAGATAATATCTTCAAATAAGGAAAGGTGAGGAAATTTCCTCTTAGCATTGTGACAAACGCCTATAGTCCCAGTACTTTGGAGTCTAAGGCAAGAAGATCCCCAGAAATGTGAGGTCATCCAAGGGACTGCCTGGTAAGACTGTCTTCTCAAGAAGGAGGAGGAGAAGAGAGAGGGGAGGAGGAAAAGGAAGAGCAGGGGAAGGAGATGGGAGAAGTGGCTTCAGCACAGTAACTACTGAAAAGCTGGGAGTAAAACCTGAGTGGTCAAGTAAGCTGGCCTCAGGAAGGAAACTGCCTTCTCTTCTGTCGGAAGGCTCTGGAGGGAGTTGGCATCTATCTGGTTATTTCCCAAAAGAGGCTAGAGAAGCGAAAAGGCTTGGGAACCGCTTTCCTAGGAAGTACCTGCTGAAGAACAAAGCCAAAGTGGAAACGTTCATAAACAAGGACTGTGGGAACAGGGAGCCGCCAGGGGGGGTCTCCCGTGTGGAGGAATCTGGAGTTCCCTCCTCCTCTGTGGGGAAGCAGAGTCAGCCCCTGTGGGTGTCAGTAGCAAACCTTATAAACAGATCCCTGGATGAGGCAATACAAACTTAACAAGGCTCAGACGCATGCCTAAGTTCCAGGGAAAAATCCTGATTAAGTCCCACAGTGCCGACACCAGCCAGATGGCTTACAAGAATGGTCCAGAAGCCAGGTGAGGTGGTACATGCCTCTACTCCCAGTACATGGGAGGCAGAAGTAGGAAAATCAAGAGTTCCTGGCTACCTTTGACTACATAGTGAATTTGAGGCCATTGTGATATATGAGAGTCTGTCTCAAAAAGGAAAAACAAACCAAAACAAAAAAGTGTTTAAAAGGGAAGGGGTTTTGGCAAAACCTGGATTTCCCCAGATCTCAGCAAACACTGAAAATACACAAATACACACAGCATAATGTTTTCTTGATAGACACATCACAGACACAGAAAGTTATCTTCAAAGCAGAATGGAAAAGAGAGGCAGATTTTCAAGGGACAATATCACTTCTCAGCCTTCCTGCTGTGATCAAGTGTGATGTGATAGTGGTTTCTACCCTTTTGTAAATCTAGCTAGTCACTAGCTCTCCTCAGTCCCCTTTTGTGGAACCACGGTGTAAGGCAGTCTGTAGCCTGGTTGAGCAAGGCCACTCCGGAGACCCAGTAGAACATTCTACAAGGGACGGAACCCGTGAACTATGCTCCCAGACTGCTGACTCTTCAACTCCATAATCCTGTGGCCGTCAGTCACATATGGCCAGGTCCCAGGCCCCTAGTGTTCTGGCTGGACTCCACCCCTACAGTCACCTGGCTACAGCCATGCTTTCCCCGCCCCTCGGTTGCCAGGTAACCCAATCTATTATAAAAGAAGGTTTCTTGCCCCTCCTCGCTCTCTCTGGCCCCTTATTTCTCCGTGTCCTCTCTTGCTTCCCTCCCCCCCCCCCCGTTACCCCTCTCTCTCCATTCTTTCCCCTCTTTCTACGTGGTCATGGTCATCCCTCTATCTTCTCTTTCTCTCTTTTTCTATCTCCTTCTCTCTTTCTACTCTTTTATAATAAAGTATTAAAACTATAAACTGTCTCTTTTTATCAAAAACCTGCCACGTGAAAACATGGAGCAGGCCTCAGCGTTTCCAGCCACCAAGGAAGGACCCAGCCTCTTCTCAGTCAAGCTTCCTCAACAGGTACCCGGGAAGTCCACGCCAGAACGGCACCACCTTCTGAGCAAGGACCTCCCTCTCTGCTAGCCAGGCAGTCTCCTGCTCTACAAGTACTCGGGCGCCTGCTGTCCCTACCCCGTGCAGTGCATGGGCCTGCCGGTGTTCCCCTATCCCCTAGGCAGGCTCTGCCTGCCAGAGTTCTCCTATGTGGGACCGGCTCCTTTTTTTCCCCCATACCCTTTGCCTCCTGAGAAACAGTCCTTTGTGCCATCACTGCCTTGGGCATGAATGAAGTCACGTGGTCACCCTAGATGCAGAAATGACTGTTGCATTCCGTGAATGATGTAGAAGTGAAGGTGAGAGGTGAGTACTGTCTAAGGCAGCGTGGAGAACTGGAACACTACTCCGCATGCTCTGAGTCACAAGCAGGAGGAGATGTGTCACATCCACAACTGGACCAATATGGATGCTGTCATAAGTGACAGACGTATGGTGAGACAACAATGGCCATAACTCAGCAAGTGACATTTTTCCTGAGTTCAACATTCACTAGCTCCCTTAAATCACCATCACACTCAACAAATGTTTTCCATGAATTCAGTTCACTCTGAGTCACCTCAACAACCACGCCTGTACTGTTCACATTCCCCGTGCTGCCCGGTGGCTCGGATCACTTAGTATCTGTCTGAAGACAGATCTAGGATTCTCCACAGCTTAGCTTGTGTCACAGGCAATGACCTGGTTGGGCATCTCTTACTTTGGGCACATGGAATGTACCTATTTCCAAACATCTCATTTTATTTTCTTGAAGGCTTTGCCTCACCTCTCACATCCTTCGTTATTATATCATATCTTAACATTTGTTTTAAGGTAATAGCTGTGAACTTTAAAACAACTGACTCACTGTTACAGCTTACATACAGTAAAGCAAAAATGTCAGTGTTGACTCATTAAAATAAAGGATGGGCAATCGAGTTTCCTGTCTCAAATGCTGTTGTCGACTTTCATTTACTTCTCCCATAATGCTTCTACAAAGTACAAGTTTTTATCAGCAGTAGGGAATAACCATTCTCTACCAGTTCTGTGGGGCTAGGAACCATGGGAAGTGGTGAAGCTCCTGCTAGCTTCCACTGAAAGGAAATAATCGGGAAATAGGAGCATTGATGTAGCTAATTCTCCAAAGTCATTACTTTAGCCTTCTGCCTCCTTGCTCCTTAGTGATGGAAATTTCACTGTTGCCCAAAGTGTGATCAACTGGTAATAAGAAAACACAGGTGACCTAAGCCAGGAGAATCATGCCAACTAAAAAACTAGGCAGACGATTCATCGCCATGGTAACAAGCTCAGAAACAGTCACAGAAGCCAGTTCGAGGGCGCAATTTTGAAACCAAGGGTTGACTTGGGTGTGTGTTTGTATGTGGACTTCACGCAGTATCCTGGGCCAGACTACTGCTAACCCAAGAGGTGAAGTTGAAGAAGCTATAGGAGCAGCCCTTTAGCAATCCCAAGTCCTGGTGTACTGAAAGATGATTCTTTACTCTTAGAGAATATCATACAAACACAGTGATCCTTGGGACTGCCCTGTTGAGTGCCACAATGATCCAAGAAACCTGAAGGATCTGAAGGTCCCGCATTACACCTTACACCAGGCAGGAACACTCCGAGAAGAACACATAACTTCTTACAAAACATAAAGCCCAAGGACACTGGTTCTGCTGTTTGCATTTCTGTCTACTGAGTTTATTCCAAATGCAAAAGAATGTTTCATGTCCAAGATTCCAGAAGGCTGTCATGTCTGCTGCAGAGGTGATACAGGCAGAAATGCTATACATATGGGATATTTTGATATCAGGCTTTCAAAGGAAATTTCAAGCAAATAAAAATGTTCAGTTAAGAAAACAAAACAGACAAGGCTTAGAACAGAAGAAAATATGCACGAATCTTACTTCCTTCAGCATCCTCCAAAGTGAAATACACCCTGTTCATGAAAAATTCCCAGTTGGACTCTTCTTGTTCTATTTGGGAGAGGCTTTGTTAGAGATTAATTTCAGGTATATTTGGTTCTGTGCACATTGGCAGACACACAGGTAAGGCACAGACATGGAAGTCAGATTACAATTTGCTGGCCCCTTGAGAGGCTTCACCTTCTCTATCATTTCTGATGTATAACTTTGCTGGACACCAAGTTCTAAACCAGCGGTTCAGGCTTGGTTTTTTGACACTATAGGACCCTCTGGCTCCTGTTAAGATCTTCTGTCTTTGGGGGATTCCTATAGCTTGAGGAATATACACTCCCTGTGGGTACTGGGGTATCTGCCCACACTTCGATGACTGTCATTAATTTTGGGAAATTCTCAACTACTTCTACCTCAAATGTTTCTTTTGACTCCTTCTTTTTCTCATGGTATTTCCACTCTGCATAACGAAAGCCCTCCCTAGCTGTCTCGAAGTTTCTGATATTCTGTTCAATGCTTTTTCATTCTTTGCTTCTCAGTTTGGAAAGTTTCCATTTCCTTCATCAAGTCCAAGGATTCTTTCTTCAGCCCTCGGCAGCTATTTCTGGAAGCAGAAGAGTCAAAGGCACAGGGTATTTCTGATACAGCAGTTTTTGTTACTTCTAACACAGCTTTAATTATATCCTACAGATTTGGATAATTTTGGTACATCCTGCTTTCATTTTCATTTGGTTGAATGTATTTTTAGAGTGTGTGTGTGTGTGTGTGTGTGTGTGTGTGTGTGTGTGTGTGTGTGTAGAAGGGGGGAGTGTATGATCATGGGCATGTCCATGAATGGGAAGACCAGAGATCCACATCAGGTGTCTTCCTTGATCACTCTCTGCCTTATTTTTTGAGAGAAGGTCTCTCACCAAGCCTGGGGCTCATCTCAGCTATGCTGGCTGGCTAGGGCTCTCCACTGAGTCCCAATCTCTACTTCCTCACAATGTGGGGACTGCAGACACACACTCTTGCACTCAGTTTTATTTGAATGCTAGGGGATCTAAACCTGGGGCTTCGTGTTCATACGCCATGAGCCACCTTACTGACTGAGCCACCTCCTGGCCCATGTTTATTCATTTCTTGAAACTTTCTCCTCAACCTAAGAATTATTTAGACATCTGTTGCTTATTTCTAGCACTTTGGAGACTTGCCTGTCATCTTTGCCCTGTTGATTTATAGGAAGTTCCTTGCTATTCAATGACTACATCCCCTGTGATCCCAACCCCTATGATGGATGGAGGTATTTAAAGTTCTACTTCATATGACTAACTCCTCAGGTGTGTGTAACTGCCCACCCCACCCCCCTTCTTGTATAATTGTTTCCAAATTACTCCAGGGCCAGGAGCAAAGAAGCATGCCTGTAATCCTAGCACATTGAAAACAGAGGTGGGAGACTTGGTATAAGTTCAAGACCAGTACAGTCTGCATAGTGAGTTCTAGGTCAGTCAGAGCTATAGATTGAGATCCTATCTCAAGCCTGTTTGTGTGTATTTGTGTGTGAGAGAGAAAGAGAGAAAGACAGACAGACAGACAGACACACACACACACACACACACAGAGAGAGAGAGAGAGAGAGAGAGAGAGAGGCAGGCTCATAGTACATTTCCAAAGCCCTAGAACCAAAAGTAGCTCCCTATGACTATGTTCATGATCCATGATCTATCTCTCTCTCTCTCTCTCTCTCTCTCTCTCTCTCTCCCCCTCCCTCCCTCTCTCCCTCTCTCCCTCCCTCCCTCCCTCCCCCCTCCCTCTTCCTCCCACCTTCCTCCTATTCACATGTTCCTTCCTATCCTCTTGTCTTTCACAGGCCTAACTCACATTTCATTCTTTCCATTAAAATCCCAAGGACTCTTCTAAGTGTGCAGATAGCACTTGCTAGGAGTCTGAGCCCCACCATGCACATACATCCTTTCACTATACACAAAGTATCTATCTGTATGGAACCTTCACAATCTGAAGGGATTTAAATTTCTAGCATCTATATACCAGGCCCTATTCATTACTGAATAATAGTTCATTTAAGATAACTTTCCACTTTTTGATTTTTATCAAAACTACATAAAATATAGCATCTATGTAAGTTCGGTTCCCAAAGTAAGAGCCAATCTATCTATGATAAAAATGATCTGTTCATAACAAGATTTTTCTAGAGTTTTCAACTTTAGCTATTGAAATTTACATTGATAATTATAACTATCATTTAATTAATATCTATGTCTATACATGCTCCAGTACTCAATCATATATCCATCCCACAAATGTATAGGTATGTTGATCTTGATTTTTTTTTAAACAACTAAGGAAGTAACTGCTTGGAATGCTGAGTCCTTGCCCAGGGGCACAGAGAGGCAGGCTTCAAATTGAGATCTTGATAACTGTAAGATGTCTGCCTCCAGTCATCACAAGAAGAATAAATTAAACACTGCTTTGCCTCTTAGCACTGGCTTCTATGTTGTGGTTTATAGTATTACCACAGCACATTTTCCAAGACAATTTGAAAACTAAAACTTTAACGAGATCTTCTGGCTCCAGATCACAGGAACCTGGAGGCAGCTTCAAACTCAAAGCCCTGAGAAAAATAATCCCAATGGTGTGTGTGAAACTATGAATTCTTCCACGATGGAACCTCCATTTCCCCTGGCATCTTCTCTGCCTTTGCTACCTTAGTTACTAAGGAAAATTACAGACCTTACCATCAGACACGCTACTGATTAACCCCAGTGTGGGCTGGCCCCTGCTCCTAATCAATACCCACTTGTCATTGTTTCTATTACGAACTCCTCATAATAATCACATTCCCAGGTTAGGATTCCGTCTGCATCTGCTTCATTTCCTCAGAAAACAGGTGACCTCCCACATGACTAAAAGTGTGGCGACAAACTGTGGATTGTTCTTTGTCTGCATATAAATAAGAAAATCTTCACCTGCATAAGACTATCTATCACTTCTAAAATTAATTCACGAACGACATGTTCCCACACAGCAGTTCGTGTGTTCTATCTACTAATTTCAGAAATGACTCTCAGACAGGAAGTTCTGTTGACAGCATACATCACAGGATTTCAAAGGCCTGTCTTCACATGACAAGGAAATTAACCTATTGGAGAAAATGGGAAACATTCTAAAAAGTGTAACATGGATTTGGTTTGGCTATTTGGGGGAGGGGGTTGGTTTGATTGCTAGTTTTACCAAACCCTGTCAACAGAACACTTGCAATCTTAAAGATAAAATAATTAAGTATTTTTAAGCATTAAACTCAAAACAGAGCCAAAAGTCAGTTTTCTATCATTGAAAAACTGTTTTTGCTGACTCCTGGCTTTTTACAGATTTATGTGAACGTCATGTTAAAACTCAAAAGCACTAAACTGTTTTCTGAATAGAATAGGGTGATTTTTTTCTTTAGTATTCTTTCTAAAATGATTTATCTTAGAGCAGTAATGGCAACCATACCCAGCAGTGAGGTATTATCTAGCCCTGCAGCCTGTACTCTCAGAGTCTGAAGTACAAGACAGAGATAAATTGTGTGCATATGTTTGTGTGTGGACAAAGCAAGCTGCATGATTAATTGCCATGAGCCTTTATTGTTGTTTGGGTATTTTTGGAGAGCTGGTTCTCGGGGTGAGAACCAGGAACTCCTGTGCTAAGCAAGCACTGAACCTCTCAGCTATAACTGGAGCCCGTTGTGTCTACTTTTTAAAAACCTGACTTTGAGGTGAAAATGTTCATCTTGTGTAAAAAAAAAAAAAAACCCAACCCAAAACAAAACAAAAAACAAACAAACAAACACGAGCTGAAAAAGTTAATTCTTTTCTTTTAAATTGGTAATGCTATTTTTTTTTAAGTTGAACTAAAAGATGGTAAACCTAAGGTCAAGCTGTGTACCTCGTATAATCCCAACATGATCCACAAACACAGCTCATAAGTGACTAATTAACTCATTTCTCTGAAGAGCAGTATCGTCAGTCAGGTAAGGTGACACGTGGCCGGGCCTGAACTTACTCGTCTTACAAATGAGACTATATACCTACCGCATACAGTCTCTCAGGATGAGCTACTGTGCCAACAGGTCTTCATCAAACCACAGTCATGTGGAGCAAACCCACTTGAACACAACTTCCCTTCAACTTCCCCCATATGACTGTGGCAAGGATGACCTTGGAGAGGAGAGGGACAGCAATAGTAACCCTTACCTGACACTTACCCTCTGATCTCTCTCCACACATCTCCTTAAATCCTAACAATTTATAAACAAGGTCACATGATACCGTCTTACAGCTGTGTCTGCGCAGACTCAAATAAGGTACACATCAGAAGCTTTATAAGTATGTAAGGAAAAAAACTATCTATGAGTATCTAATGAAGAAGCACACAAGGCCCCCACCCCATCCTATACTCATTATCTAAATAAAAAGGCAACTGCTGGAGGACTTCATAGCTGTTACTTTGAAGTAACCAATTTCGTTTGGTGTTGATAGAGCACAAAGCAAAACCGAGAATCAGCACTTATTAAAGACACCAAAGAATCTGGTTTGCAACGACAGAAAGAGAACACAGAAGTTAGCAGATGAGTCAGCCAGGCAGTAAGTTACAGCGTCAATGGACAAAGAATTGAAACCACTGAGCCTGCTCTGGTCTTAAGGATGCCGTGTTAATCATTGCTAACAGCCTGAATGCCACTCCTCAGTTGCTAAGAGAGGAACCAGGTGAACTGTGAAAACAGTATGACATTTTGTTCTAGACCCATAAAGAGTCACACAATCCATTAGACAGAAGATGGCCAAACCAACTATCTACAAAGGAATGCCAAGCCTGAGAAAAATCTTACTAGCAGCAGACCAGTGTTTGTGAAACTAACAACAAGAAAGAAATACAGTAAATCCAGCTCATTAAATAGAACCTGGCACACTAAAAATAAAGCCCTCGGCGTACCTTCTAAGAGATGGAGGAAGCGTGGGAATGTGTGAAATCCTGAGGCACGCAGACAGAGGACCACATGTGCGCCGTGGGCTGAGGAGCAGCAACAGAAGTAAAGGAAGCAGAAATATTGATGGTGATAAGGAACGCCCACTGGGTCTTACTAAACTGCAGAACTTTGAGGCGTCCAGATGAATGGCTCAAACCAGAGAAGGGGAAAGACAGAAACTGCTTTTCCTCATCAGGAGAGTGAAAACCACTAAAAATAACATGAGTACGGCTATAAAAGATCATTTCCATAACCTATAGGTAGATAATTCCCTTACGTACTTCCTAGTAACAGAATTCCAGGAGTGCCATGCATGTGTTCACAAGCATGAAAGTGATTCCTCTTCTTTCCTCACACTCCTTCACACCTGCCTCTTCCCCTCCCCTCACACTGCTTCACACCTGCCTCTTCCCCTCCCCTCACACTGCTTCACACCTGCCTCTTCCTCTCCCCTCACACTCCTTCACACCTGCCTCTTCCCCTCCTCACACTCCTTCACACCTGCCTCTTCCCCTCCCCTCACACTGCTTCACACCTGCCTCTTCCCCTCCCCTCACACTGCTTCACACCTGCCTCTTTCCCTCCTCACACTGCTTCACACCTGCCTCTTTCCCTCCTCACACTGCTTCACACCTGCCTCTTCCCCTCCCCTCACACTCCTTCACACCTGCCTCTTTCCCTCCTCACACTGCTTCACACCTGCCTCTTCCCCTCCTCACACTGCTTCACACCTGCCTCTTCCCCTCCTCACACTGCTTCACACCTGCCTCTTCCCCTCCCCTCACACTGCTTCACACCTGCCTCTTCCCCTCCCCTCACACTGCTTCACACCTGCCTCTTCCCCTCCCCTCACACTGCTTCACACCTGCCTCTTCCCCTCCCCTCACACTGCTTCACACCTGCCTCTTCCCCTCCCCTCACACTGCTTCACACCTGCCTCTTCCCCTCCCCTCACACTCCTTCACACCTGCCTCTTCCCCTCCTCACACTCCTTCACACCTGCCTCTTCCCCTCCCCTCACACTGCTTCACACCTGCCTCTTCCCCTCCCCTCACACTGCTTCACACCTGCCTCTTCCTCTCCCCTCACACTCCTTCACACCTGCCTCTTTCCCTCCTCACACTGCTTCACACCTGCCTCTTCCTCTCCCCTCACACTGCTTCACACCTGCCTCTTTCCCTCCTCACACTGCTTCACACCTGCCTCTTTCCCTCCTCACACTGCTTCACACCTGCCTCTTCCTCTCCCCTCACACTCCTTCACACCTGCCTCTTCCCCTCCTCACACTGCTTCACACTTGCCTCTTCCCCTCCTAACACTGCTTCACACCTGCCTCTTCCCCTCCCCTCACATGCTTCACACCTGCCTCTTCCCCTCCCCTCACATGCTTCACACCTGCCTCTTCCCCTCCCCTCACACTGCTTCACACCTGCCTCTTCCCCTCCTCACACTGCTTCACACCTGCCTCTTCCCCTCCTCACACTGCTTCACACCTGCCTCTTCCCCTCCCCTCACATGCTTCACACCTGCCTCTTCCCCTCCCCTCACACTCCTTCACACCTGCCTCTTCCCCTCCTCACACTGCTTCACACCTGCCTCTTCCCCTCCTCACACTGCTTCACACCTGCCTCTTCCCCTCCTCACACTGCTTCACACCTGCCTCTTCCCCTCCTAACACTGCTTCACACCTGCCTCTTCCCCTCCCCTCACACTGCTTCACACCTGCCTCTTCCTCTCCCCTCACACTCCTTCACACCTGCCTCTTCCCCTCCTCACACTGCTTCACACCTGCCTCTTCCCCTCCCCTCACATGCTTCACACCTGCCTCTTCCCTTCCTCACACTGCTTCACACCTGCCTCTTCCCCTCCTCACACTGCTTCACACCTGCCTCTTCCCCTTCTCACACTGCTTCACACCTGCCTCTTCCCCTCCTCACACTGCTTCACACCTGCCTCTTCCCCTCCCTCACACTGCTTCACACCTGCCTTCTCCTTTCACTCCGTACATTCACTCAGCTGCAGGTATCACACGCCCCATCTCACTACTGGCCCAGCGGTTATCAGGCTAAAATAACAGTGATTTTTTTTCCATGCTGAAAAAGATTCTCTGCATAAAATCTCTGACTCCTATCTGATCCCTGTGGTAATTCACAATGTTAACCCTTTGACCTATCAATTTTTCAGATGCAAAATATCAGTTTATTCTACAGTATTACCAAGGTAAGTGGGGAAATGACCATCTCTCTCCCATGTTAAAAAGAGGCACAGTGAGACAAAGATACTCAGACCCCAGGTGACAACAGCCAAGGGCATCTGAGGCAGCCGGGCAGTTACTAATGAGGAGCGTTGGACCCCAATCCTGCAGCTCTCACCAGCATCACACAACGGCATCCTGTAGATAACCAGAATGTACTCCTGAGCTCGTGAAAATAACAGTCTAATGACTGGCAGATGTCATAGAAAAAGAAAAGGTGGGGGAACAGCAGAGTCAGGTGGCAGGGGGGTACACCACAAAGAGAAGCCTTCTAGATACAGGACTGCTGTGTGCATGAACTCCTGCAACCGTGGATGCCTGCATAAGACCTGTACAAGATCAAGCTTGTCAACAGCCCAGCATGGAGTGAGCGGGAGCATACAAAGCCTCACCCCAGCTTAAGAGCTCCAGGCAGTTAACCCTACTGCTGGAGGAACACTCACTTTACTTTGGGGCTGGGGCATCTAATAGGCAGTCTGTGCCACCCTGGTTGACCTCATTAAAACAATAAAAGGAGAACAATGAAATGAAATGAAAGCAATATAATGAAAATACATATGAGGCTGAGAGAAACCTGTGTTGGGGAGGGCTAGGGAAGAGGAAGGAGTGGCTAGGATCAAGATACATTGTGTGTATATATATATGAAACTTTCAAAGACCTTAGGAAACAAAGTTTGGATCCATCATCGTCAACATTTCCTCGTGGATGGAAGGGAGTAGGGCGGAGGGGGGCTCCGCAGCTCCTGGCTGCTGGCAGGAAAGAGGTATCACTTCCCTTGGTGATGTAGCCAGTGATAATTGCTCACACTCCAGTACATACCCTGTAACCCACGCTCATGGAAGCAATGCTAATTAAACTCAGTGGGTCACACGCAAAAGATTATGAAAGTAGGAGGGGAGACTTGTGTGAAGAGGGCTTCAGTGGGAGAGGGAGACGGGATGAGAGAGGGTAATGGGGGTGTGGAAATAACTCAGATTCATGAATGAAGCGTCAATGATTTCAAAGCACATGCACACAAAGAAACCGCAGGTGGCTTGTATGTTTCTAGGCAGGGTCTCCTGGGTGCCCAAATTTCTATCTAGCCAAAGATTGTAGATTATTAAATTATTTCTATCCCCATTAGACATCCAAATGAATGGGAGTCAGATGATAATTTATTTATTTAGCTTTAGCACAAATACTGGGCAAATTACCTGGAGTCTAATTCTCTAACGCTGGACTGGCTACTTCCCCTACTGCACTACCCAAAAACTTGCTGTTTGTGCTTCTCCTGGGCTATCCTGGGCTATTCTGCTCTACCAGCCTGTCCCCAGGGTCCATTTCCCTCAGGCACGTGCTCCTGGTCCATCGTTTCTAATGGAAAACTTCTGTTCTCTCTGTCCCCCTTCTTTTTCTCCTGGTTCCTGACCTGTGACCTTCAGCTTCACTGAATCAAACTCCGCCTTTTCTATTCCCCCACTCGTGTAAGTGGCTGTAGCCATTTTATTTTAACCAATAGTTTTAAATTGGGGAGCAAGGTTTATATAACATTGCTTGGTCTGCATGAGGATCTGTTCATAGCGGGGGGTGGGGGGGGCAACCAGATCTCAGTGGCCAGTATTCAAATCCTCCGGCCTCCAGCTCCCTACTGCTCAAATAACTAGCTGTATGTACCGCCACACCTAGTCTATGCTGTGCTGTGCTGGGAAGGAATCCAGGGCTTGGTACATGCTAAGGAAGCATTCCACCAACTGAGCTACATCTCCAGAAAAGGGACCAATTATTCTGCAAGAAGACTCACCTCGGAGATGAAAATAATCTCCGATTCTTGTGCTGTCGCTCGTGCGTGCTGGATCACATATAGCTGGCCTGCGCATAAAAACATGACAATGGTAAAATACTCATTTTGGAAAAAAAAAAGTATCCATGAGATAATTAATTTGCATCATATAAATGGTTCATTGGTGCTTCTCTTTTTATCTAAATTCAAAATAAAGGTCAGGGCAAAGGGGCAAAGGGCAAAGAGTGAGGGACCGGGTCAAGCTTATCACACAAGAATTCACTCTTGATTTCATCCTTATAGGATCTGAGAGGTTCTGCACAAACTAATATTTAAGGTGAGATTTGAAGGCATGTCTAACACTAAATGCAACAGATATTTGGCATATTTTAATACTTCCTAGCAGTCTATCAATTATAAGTAAAAGAGGCCTGTTTATATATTCCCATGTACAACTACACAGGGGTATTCAACTTAGGGCCTTTAGATAAACAGAGCAACCAAGTTATTTAAATTATAGAACTTTATTTCAAAATTTCATGTTATTAAAATCACCGATGTTGCTGTAACATGATATTATAAAACATATTTTCAGAGACTGGAGAAATAGCTCAGGTGGTTTAAAAAAAATGCTTGCCACACACCCATGAAGGACTGAGTTCAATCCCCAGCACCCACATAAGAGCTGGGCACAGGCTAGTGGCCTCAGTAATAGGGATGGAGAGGAAGACTTGCTAGCCGGCCAGTCTCCCTGACTCAGGGAGCTGTTGGTCCAGGATCTCTGTGTCAAAAAACAAGATAGAGAATTGAAGGATGATAGTTAATACACTACATGCACATGTACGCCACACATGCACATCCAAAGATATTTACCATCTTCAGATTCTCACATTTCAAAACTATACTTTCATCTGTGTGGCTAGATATCTACAAAATCTACAATTACATTACTAGACTAAAAGATAAATGAAGCATTACTATACTTAGTGAAAATATTAATGACTCAGGCTTAATAACTAGAGTCAGCAATGTGTTATAAACCATTTTATATCATAAGGTTTTCCCCCAAATAGCTCACAGCTCAGTGAGAAATACTGTCAAAGAAAGACATAAATGCTCATTTTTCTTGGTAATATAACAGTATCAGCAAGAGGCTGTATGAGATTTGGCCTCTCAAAGGCATTAACAGCTACTGATACTCAATGCCTACACATTTCAATTCAACGATTGCAAAACGGTAACATTAAGCAGCCTGGAGCATAAGAAACAAAAGCCTCAGAGGCTCTCGCTGTTTACTCTGCAAAGTAATTGGCATGGAGCATGCGCTGTGTGGGTCCAGCGCGGAGCATGCCCTGTGTGGGTCCAGAGCAGAGCATGCGCTGTGTGGGTCCAGAGCGGAGCATGCGCTGTGTGGGTCCAGCGCCGAGCATGCCCTGTGAGTGTCCAGTGCACGTGCTCACTATGCTTGACTTCAATCGACCATGACAACGGCCCTGGGCAGGCGACTCTTTAATCAGCACGATATGACAGAAGACAAACTGAGGCGCACAGACATTAAGTCACTTGTCTAAAGGGGCAATGGTCACTGCAGAACCAAAGCCAGTGAAGTCTGTCTGCAAACGCATGCTCCCATGGTGGGTCCAGGGCTGACTAAGTAGGTGACAGGGTCACTGCATTTTCAGAAGCTGCATTCCTCAGAACATGACAAGCTGACTTATGAGCTGTTACTGACATGATGTCATGTTCTTTCGAAGCCCACGCTTTTCTAGTTTTATCATTTACCGATACACATGTGTACAGAATTTCACTCTATGACTCTGTAGTCTACCAGTGCTTTTAATGAATACTTCAACCTTTCCCAAACAGCTCCTACCATTAAAAACTTAGAAAGAAAGAAAGAAAGAATCGAGCATATATCCAGTTTTCCTTTTTATCAACTGAAACAAACACTAAAGAGTAAGGTCGCATATGAAAGTATTCCAGGTAAAAAAGAGAAAACTTGGGGATTATTCTATCAGAATTTGCAACCTCCCAAAGCCTGAGTATTAGGCAGAAGGGCAGAGAGCATCTATCTGATAGAGATAAACAACCTCATGAGATGTTTCTCATTGGGGAAGGAGGCATCTATTGTACAGTACAAAGCAAAAAAACAATGGAAAAGAAGCAATATGGAAGGAGAGAGAGAGAGAGAGAGAGAGAGAGAGAGAGAGAGAGAGAGAGAGAGAGAGAGAGAGAGAATATGAGATGAACAGAAGCAAAGAGGAAAGAAAATGAACACAAATTAGGTTTCAATCCTGGATCTTTCTACCACTTTCTCACCCATGTGCACACATTTACACAAGACCGAGGGACAGTCTAGCTACTCAAGGGGAGACTGCAATCGCCTGCTCTTAGGAAACACCACAGGGCAAATGAAGCTGCTTCCGCAAGTAGAGTGTGGGCATAAAGGATGGGTGGGAATGCAGAGAGACATTCAAATTCTATCAGTCAAAAAGCTTCTTTATTGAGACTTTGACTAGAAGTCAATGCCAAAAAGACCTCTGTGAGACTACTAACACGGTGGACACTAGCTGAATATCTAGGAATATTTGGGCAATGACAACGAAATTACAGTCAAATCTTTTAGAAGCATTAAATATATGGGGCATAACAGATACTGTATTTAATTTAATGTAGTTAAAGATTAAGATTTGCTTGACTTTGTAAGGGAGGATATAAACAAACTTATAGCTGAGCATGGTGCATGTGGCTATAATTCCAGAACTTGGAAGGTGAGAAGTAAGGTCAGGACCAACCTGGGCTACATGGTGAGACCTTGATGCAAACACAAAAAGATGATGCAACAACCTGAAGCAGGACAGGAACAAAGCAAGATGGACCAAGGATTAGGAACCACTGAAGCTATGATTATACTGGGTCCATTATATTATTCTATTATGCATATTATATATATGTTATATATGTATATATTATATGTTATATATGTGTGCATATATTATATGTGCATATGTATATAATATATATGTGTTATATATGTTATATATGTGTACATATATGTATATATATTATTTGATGGCATACTTTTAAAAAAAAACAAGAAAATATTATGTCAAAACTGGTACCTCATGTATAATAGAAACATTAAAAAACACTAATTTAAAATGCAACCAACTGATCCCAGAAGGTAACATACTTGTTTTCACTAAATAGCAACAGTAACCAGTGCCTCAGATAGAAGGCATTTCTCACAACAGCTGGCTTGACAAGATACATTTCATTTGCTACTAACTGCTAATGTCTCTATTGGTAATAGCAATACACCAAAACAGCAATTTCCCTGCAAAGTAATCATTGTTTAAAACTATCAGAAAATTGCCAGGCTCTAGGGGCTTGGTTCTGTTACTGGTTTTTTAAGGATCGGTTTTTATTGTTTCTCTCGATGTACGCATGTACATCTGCATGGGAGTATGTGCACACGTGAGTGCAGGTACCCAAGGAGGTCAGATGAGGGCGCTGGATCATCTGAAGCAAGAGTCACAGATGATTGTGAGCTATACAATGTGGGTGTTGGGAACCAAACTTGGATCTTCTGCAAATGCAGCAAGTGTTCCTGACCACCAAACCACCCCCACCCCCACTCTCCTGTGGGTGTCATTTATTTCCAAAGTTTTTATTCACCTTTTATCAGCATGGGATACACTACTGAAGGACACAGGATGAACTAATTGGTAAATGGTGGGATACATTCTTCAAGATGGATTTGTCCGTTAAATTATTTCAAGCTCTCAGGTGATGAGGTGGAATTGGGTGTAAATCGGTGGGGAAAAAAAAGTTTAAAGTTCAATTTTGGTTTTATTACCTATGAGCTTTTTATTATCTCAAGCAAGTTCTAGATCTTTTACCTGCAAGTGAGGACAAAAGCCTTTCTTTCAGCCAGCATGGCAAGGTAGCATTCAATTCGGTAAGTCAGCATTCAGGGACCAGCACCAGGATTCTCACCATCTGGTGTGTGGTCATGCTTAAGAATGGATCATTATATGTCTGAAACATCTCACATATTTTAATATTTTATATAAACTACATTATTCTGAGTGCCTAGTGTTAAATATTTAATAGCAAATTTTCTCATTGTCAGTACCTAGTTATTTTTCTGATATTTACATTATTTTTATGCTAGCTAACTATAGACTCACTTCTAAAATGTCAAGAACAACACCATGGTTGTAAATGAACATCAAGAAACACATCTGAAGTCCTTTTGCATATTGCAGCCTAGAGTAGACTTTTCAGTAACCAACAAGATTTTGTCCTGTAATTTTACTGATCTAAATCTCGTAGTCTATGCATAAATGTCACTAGAAAAATTTAAAGACTGACTTCCGTGATGTCCAATTTAGCTGTCATGTTCACACAACTGGGAGGAGGGAATTTCACCTGAAGAACTGTCTCCATGAAAGATCAGCCTGTGCTGATGTCTTTGGGGCATTTTCTTCTTTATTGCTAATTGTTGTGGAGGGCCCAGCCCACTCTGGTGGTCCTGAACTGTATAAGAAAATTATCTGAGCAGAAAAGAAAGGAATAAGGGAAGGGAGAATAGGGGAGAGGAAGAGAGAAGACAGGGGAGAGAACTGGTCGCCAAGCCGATTTCTTCGGTGGTTTCTGCCTCAGTTCCTGGTTTTGTTCCTGCCCTGCCTTCCTTCAATGATGGACTATAATTGGACAACTATGCTAACTAGAGCCTTTCTTCCCCAGGGTGCTTTTGGTCAGTGCCTTACATTACAGCAACAGAAAAACAAGCTAGGATAGCTTCTTCTAGATACCCAAAGTTACAATTTCCCTAGGTACCTAAAGGACCTAGATGAAAACACATCCAAGTAATTCTTTGTACTTAGTGATCAGCCCCCTACTGTTAGAAAATCCTCACCTTCAGAAATAAAGTATCAGCCCAAAACAGCTTTCTCTGAGCCCATGTGACCTGACTCCTAGGGGCATTTCTGTCATGTGATAGCAAAATTTGTTTACAGATCTGTCTCATAGTCAGAGACACATGACAAAAGGAGAGAGCAAGGCACAGACATGTCTTCTTGTGATATCCTTCTTGGAGTCCCTGCAGAATGCCTGGTAGCAGGAGGTGTTTAGTAAATGCTTGGGGGATCCACCCATGAGTACGTTCACTCCCAGGACTTAAGGGTTGAACCTGTTATGGGTTGGAGATGGTCTGACTGTGTCTCCAAAATGCTCACAGACAGGAGGTTTGGTGGTTTAAGAGTTTAGTGGAAGTGAATTAGGTCAGTGGGGTGGAGGGTGATTCCTGCCCTCAGCAGAAATGAATGCTGGTCTCAGAAGGGAGCTGGCTCTTCTCAGGAAATGAGCAAGTGTGACTGACAGCTGACTCTCTCTGCCTCCCTGTCCTGTTATATAATTGCTGTCACAAATCCTCCCATCGTTGTAACACAGTTTGTCATAAGTCCCCTACCGGGGCTAGATCAAGGGGCTGTCCCACCTTGAACTCTAGAATGATAAAGTAAGTCTCTTTATGTATAAGGTGTCCAACCCCAGGGACCTTATTATAGCATTAGAAAAGAGTCACAATACAAAATCAGGAGGCAGTGCATAATTAAATAGTCCATGTGGAAATCCACCAGTCTGGGGCTAGACTCTCAGGAGATCTTCACCTGAGTTTCACCTCTGCCGCTCAGTCCACAGAGGCCACACTTTCTTCAGCTAATTCCCATGCAGAACAGTCTAAAGTCAATGTCTCCTAGTCCCGGAGCCCTCAATATGCAGTACTTACACTTGTTTTCATTTGTAAGAATATTTTCAGTTTATTCACACATGGATACAATGTATCCCTATGATCGCCTTCATTCTCACTCGCTCCCCCCAACTCCTATTAGGCCCACACTACCTCCTCCCAACTTAATGCGTTATTTTTTAATGGCCCAGCAAGTGCAAAATGTGCTGTCCATATCGAGGGTGTGGAGCCATGCAGGGCAGCCTCATACATTTAGCAGGAGCCACACCCTTGCAGAAAGCAGACTCCCCTCCCCAGATAAGTCATCCACTGTATTAGCTCTTCAGCTGGGGTGGAGGCTCACGAGCCCCTCCCATTCCACTATATAATGCTGCCTGGCTTTATTGTGTGCAGGTCTTATTTCAGGCCATTACATCTGAACTGCTAATTCCTCGTAGCATTTTATATACTGGGTATTACATCACATACATGATTCTTTTAAATCACGTCATCGTCTTAGTCACCCAGCTACTTGGGAGTACATAGTACTCTCATGCTACAGTCAAGAGCTGAGGTCTAAGGAGGTCATAAAACCTGTTCAAAGTGACAAAGTCATTGAACAGGATCTGAATGACAACAGAGTTCCCGGTCTCCATCTCTGAGTCTCCTGAACATTGTTACTTTTAGGTATCAATGTCACTGTATTAAGGGATACCTAGTTAGCTGTGGAGTACATTTCTGAGCACACTCTGGAGGTCAGTCTGCTGAGTGGGGTTCATCTTCCCTGACTGTGGACAGTCACCCTCCAATCCACTAGAGATGTACATGGAACACTAAGGTAGCAGAAAAGTCAGTTCCAACTCTCTCTTCCAGATCTAGGATGCCCATCTTCCCTTGCCTTTGCATGTCAAGAGCTCCATGTTCTCTGGCTTTTAGGCTACAACTTGGGCCTCCCCTACCAGACTCTCAGAAGTTCATAGTCTGAGAATTACATCAACAGCTTCCCTAATGCTGAGGCTTCTGGACCTGGACTGTCACCGCTAGTGATGTCCTTGGTTCTCTGATACAAAGAGAGCCCACGGTGAGCTGTCCCAGCCTTCAGCCTTGTGAGACAAATCCTTTCTCTCATCTGCTTCTGTCTCCGTAGGTCTATTGGCTGCTTCTCTCTGGGGACTCCTAATGCAGCAGTATACCGGTAAACAAATCTTGTCACAAAAGCCTCCAAAGTTCCCTTGAGGTCATTTTAAGTGTTTTAATGAGCTTTTAAAAGGCAGCGTTAGTGTCCTTGTGGGAGCTGTCACTCTTCCTTCTCAGTTCTCTGACACACAGAGAGCACTAGTCAGCACACATAACTCTCAGGAGGCAGAGAGGATGGGGATAGAAATCACGTTCAAAGGAAGAAACCCTGGGAATCAAAGACTAGAAAAACTCAAGTTAGTGGATATAGCACCTCATTGAATAAAGATCTAGTATTGACTAAAATCTATGTAAGTCTTAAAAACTGTAGATCATGGGGGCTGGAGAAACAGAGGTTAAGAGCATTTGCTATTCTTCTAGAGGACAACACCCATGTCAGGTGCCTTACAGCCTGTAACTCCATGGGGTCAGACACTCTCTTCTGACTTCTACAGGTAACTGCAGTCATGTGCAGTTCTTCCTCACTCCCTCTGGGGGTGCGGGGGACAAAAAGTGAAGGAAGAGATGGAAAGGGGGGGAGAGAGAAGGAGGGATTAGGAGTAGGGGAGAAGCAGTGGAGGAGGGGAGGAGGAAGAGAAGGGAGGAAGAGAGGATCAAGGGAGGAATATAATTTTAAAACAAGAAATCTTGAACGGCTATGACAAATGAAACTAGCTAAGTCTGCTACACCGCACCACGGTGATGACAAGCGATGTGCTCATGCTTTACCACCTCACAAAGCCACCGTGGCCATAACTGATGGAACTGCAGAGCCTGCTAATATTTCTATCGGGAAAAATTATCCATCAGACAATAAGGTCAGCAAAGGTCTTTTAGCCAGTTGATACCAATTCCTTAACCAGGGATCTCATTTGGTGACACATCTAATAGCATTTTGTTGGCGGCGGTTTTTAAATTTTTTTTACTCAAAGCAGCAGACATAGCAAGACTTTCTAGAATTAAACTGTCCCCGGCGGCTGTATGTAGGGGTTTGTTGTTGTTGTTATTGCTGCTGTTGTTGCTGCTGTTGATGGCACGCTCTTTATAGGTAGGCCTTGCGATCTAATCTGCAAAACCAAACTCAGCATCTGGAAAGCTACTTCATATCACTACATACAGGCATAGGGAGACCCTGTCTCAAAACAACAACAACAACAACAATAACAACAACAACAACAACAATAATAATAATAATAATAATAATAATAATAATAATAAAATTCCAGATGGCAATGTTTAGGTAATTAAATTATCCCCCGGCTTTCTAGAGCACCCTATTCTAGGGTAAAACAAGTATCTCACCCAGAGTGATTAATTCTGATTGCCATCCTGAACAGCCCTAGAATCATCCAGACAGAGATTCTCAATGAGGGAATGCTTGGATAGGTTGGCCAGTGGATGAGGCAGGAGCCCTTCCATTAGTAGACTTGAAGTGAGAACAAGTCTACTCTGGGCGGTACCATTCCCTGGGTTTGAGTCTATATACCAGTAAACAAATTTAGGCTGAGTACCAAGTATGCATGCCTTTGATTCTCTCTGCTGTTCCTTTATGATGCGAATGTGACTGGAACCCTGCACACCTGAGACTCAGACACCCTGGAGTGATGGGTGGAGCAGGACCTGAAATTGTCAGTCAAATTCACCATCAACATTTCTCCCTTAAGGTGATTTTTGTCAGGGTATCTTATCACAGCAATAGAAATGAAACTAGGACACTCTAGAGCCCGCAGTCCAGGTCCAGAATAATCTGGCCTCTCAGACTCACGTGAGACCAACCTGGGGCCATATCCATCTATTGTCAGGAGCTCCAGTATCAAGGCAGTCAGTGTAACAGTGTAACTCAGTTCTGAAACAGCTTCCCCCTAGTCCCCTCCTGCTGCAAAAATCCTTAAACAGCTGGGTTAACAGGGCTGTTTTCTTCAGCACTGCCTGCACTGGTTAGAGTGAGAAACAAAGAATGTAGCTTCCCAAATCAAACTGATGGAGCTAACCTCCACAAGTGATGCCGCGTCTGGTAATCTTCCACCTAGTCTGGCAACCTTCTATAGCACAGTAGCTTTTTCTTCATAGAGATTTTCAATTGCTGAACACATTTGGTCCTGTTAACTCTGATGCTTCTCTGTTCTAATGTAAGAGCTTGGCTAATGAAGCGATTTTATCTGGTTCTCTGAAGTACACAGACCAATTTACTGATGCTGAATTGAAGTGGGTAATGAACATAGTTGGTGTGGTTATGTAAAAGTACTTACTCTTCGTACACGAACAAGCTCGCTCTGATCATTTTTAAACATTAAAACACATTTTTGTTTAAATCGGTAGCTGGTTAATTTGAAAGGTACCAATTTAGAAGTGTTGTAGGCTAATTTATCTTTGTGAGGAACTGTGCTGAGAACTCCCTTCTATGTGAACAACAATATGTTAGTTAAGAGAGTGGCTCTCCCTGAATGCAGCAGCTGGCACCAGACTAATGAACGCTGTGCTCAGCCATCATGAATGGGAGGAGCCGAAGCCTGGGAAATGCAGAGGCCGCACAGGGTACCCGGGATGAGCCCTAAACCAGACTGAATGAAAATGCTTCCCTTTGATGGTTGGTCTCCAGGTCACTTAAAACTGTTTGGGAAGGATTAGAAGGTTGGGCCTTGTTGAGGAGGGGTGGCCTTCTAGAAGAGGTGAAACCTTGTTGGAAGAGGTGGAGCCTTGTTGGGGGAAGCATGACTTTGTTGGAGAAGATGTTGCCTTGTTGGGGGAGGCATGGCTCTGTTGGGGAGGTGTGGCCTCCTTAGAGGAGGAGTGGTCTTATTGGAGGAGGTGTGGCCTTGGAGGAGGTGTGGTCTTGTTGGGGAAGGTGTGGCCTCGGAGAAGGTGTGGCCTTGTTGACGGAGGTGTGGCTTTGTTGAAGGAGGTGTGACCTCGTTGGAAGAGGTGTGGTCTTGCTGGAGGAGGTGTGGCCTTGTTGAAGGAGGTGTGGCCTTGTTGAAGGAGGTGTGGCTTTGTCGAAGGAGGTGTGGCCTCATTGGAGGAGGTGTGTCCTTGTTGGAGGAGGTGCGCTCTTGTTGGAGGACTGCACATCACTGGGGGCAGGTTTGGAGGTTTCAAAAGACTAGCACCTTTCCCCATCCCTGACTCATGGTTGTGTCTCAAAACATGAGCTCTCAGCTCCTGCAAGAGCACCATGCTTGCTTGATCACTACCAGGTTCCGGGCCATGATGGTCATGAAGTCTAGCCTCCGGAAACTATAAGTCCCAAATTAAATGCTTTCTATTGTAAGTTGCCTTGGTTATGGTGTTTTATCACAGCAACAGAAAAGTAACTAAGACAACGACATTGACACCACCCCTAAGGCTCAGAGAACACTACAATAGAGGACTAGAAAGGAAAGGGCCAGAAGGTATGGAGAAGCCTTGCAAAAGGGCCATGTTCTGAGCAAGCCTCTGCTTTCACAAACCCACTGCAACTGCAGAAGACGGCAAGGACGGAGGAAGACCAAAGAGAACCTCACCTCACTTGTGAGTTATCTCCTAAACATAGAGCCAAGGAGAGGATTTGCTGCCTTCAGTTGTACACACTGGTGACTCCACCAGGCTCCAGCAGATGGCCTGCAATACAGTGCACTGGTCACACAGATGGCTCTGGTAAACTAAATGATCATAAAACAAAATTTAAAAATATGAAGATGAGTGGGGAAGGACAACAGGGAAAAGGGAGATGAGGAAAGAGAGAGAAAGAGAGAGGGAGAGAGGAGGGGAGAGGGGAGAGAGGAGAAGAGAAAGGGGAGAGGGGAGAGAGAGAGAGAGAAAGAGAGGGGGGAATAATAATCAGGGGAGAGCTTCCCAAATATGTTCTCTTCCCCAGGAGTCAGTAGATTTACAATCAAAAAGAATCAGTGAAAGAGAGGTGTCATCTAGCAATTCAGAGCCTCCAGGGGCCTGATTTTCACACTGGGCAGAACAAACAATCACATTTCAGGAAAGGCTGTAGCACATCATTCACGCCCAGGATGGCACAGAACTTGCTGTTAAGTGACCCGTTCCAAATTTCATCACTGCATAACCCATCGTTAACATCAAGACTCATGGTCTCTCACCCTGGGAGTCCCTATCGATCAGGTCACTGTCACAAGCCCACTGTGGCATCACAGTACACAATGTCTTGAAAACTGCAAAGTGCCACACAAATAGAAATCGAGACATTATGCAAGCCGTAGTCAAAAGTCTAACGTTCACCAATTCTAAGAGGTTTTTTATTTTCTATTATCAAAGTAATGAACCCAGTGGGTGAAGTGGAGAAGCTTGGAGCAGAAAGGAAAGACTTCTCTTCCACTATACCCACTTTCTAAGTTTCCATACATCTTGCCTTGTGTTGTTTAAGTGAGACACACAAAACACTATACAATTATTTCAGGCAGCTAAGTGCTGAAACACCTCTTTACAGAGATCTCCAGGGAGGAAAATTCCACAGCTTCCTTGGTATTTTTTGCTTATGGAACTGAACATTGTAGGCAAGAATAAGCAAATAAGCAAGTTATTGGTATCATTTCTGTTTGATAAAAAAGAACCACCTCCAGCTGGTTTAAAACATCAGATACATGACTCTAGCCCCCAACATGTTCATGGCACATAAAGATACGACACACAACAGACTCCATTTTTCTTTTCTTCCAAACTTTCTCCTTGAGGAAGTATAAATACCCAGTGGTGGAGGTGGGGGGAAAAAATCTGACTTCCCAGTTTTTATGATGGAATGCTAACACTGACACCTGCTACCAAAAAATGCAAGATGGTTTTTCTTCTGTCACGCAGAACATCAGTACTGCATATGCTTATGAGGGTCCTGTCAAAGTTCCTGAGGAGAGCAAGTGCTGAAGGAATTCTAACCTATCCCAGAAAAAGAAGGTAAAGTTCACATACTATTCCCAGCTCTGCATCAGTGCTCCTTTGGAAGAGATGACTTGCAAGGGCTCCCATGGTTTATGGAACATATAGAGTGCATGTCTGTGATTATACCCAAGGCTGCCACTGACAAGCAACCTAAGAAATAAGCACTTGAATGGGCATCATTCAGGCTGGAGAGATGGCGCAAGGGGCAAGGGTTTGCTTGACAGCATGAGGATCTAAGTTTGATCTCTCCACCCATGGAAGGAGTCCAGTGTGATAGTACCCACCTGTACCCAAGGCAGAGACAGGGGGATGCCAGGGGCTCCCAGCCAGCCTGTCTAGCCAAGTGGTAACTGCCAGGTTCAGTGAGAGCTTCCATCTCAAAAGATAAGGTGGCAAGCCATTGAAGAAGAAATCCTATACTGACTTCAAGCCTCCACACATGTGCATATAACTGTATACCCACACAACACCACACTACACCCCCACATACGCAACTAAATCGGTGAATCTACATGGAGCTGTCCTTACAAATGAGGTCTTTTTTTTTTTTTTTAGACCTACATCTTTTTATTTTAGGTTCTGACTGTCCCATTATTTCAACACAGTATGTTACTATTATCATTTCCACCTGCGGTATTTCATTGATAGGCCACGCATTGTAAGCCATCAAAATTCTCATCAGCTTATTGTGTTTTGACTGTGAAATGTCCCCAGTGACCTCCAGTGTTCAAACACACAGTCCCTAGCTGGTTTGGGAAAGTTGTAGAACCTTTAGGAGGTAGAGCCTCACTGGAGGAAGTGGGTCCTTGGGGGTGGGTCTTGATGTCTTATATCCCGGCTCCACTTCCTGTCTGCTCTCTGCTTCCCAATTATATGTGACCAGACACCTCCACCTCCTGCTGTCACCCCCAAGCCCAAGCCCACAGTGGATCTTGTACCATTCGAAAAGTATAAACCCTTCTTGCTTTATTTCTCATGCATTTTGGTCAAAGCAATGAAAAGAAATAAAAGCCAATTGTCTTGGCATCACCACTCCTGATAGTAACGAAGAGAAGAGCAGAAAGCCCACATCCAACTCTATTTCTGAAATGCAGAACCCAGCACCCGGCACTCACTGGTCCATACGCAGCTGCACATGCGTTGAATGAATAAATCACTTAACTTTCCTAGTGCTAAGTTCAGTCTTTACACAAAACAACCTCTCTAAAAGAAACCACATCTTTCACTTATTTATCTTCTCTGTACTTCCTGGAGCTGGGCTGTGCTCACAGCAGGGACTCAGTAAATATTTGACTGACAGCATAATGATAATGGCAAAGAGACAGACCAACCTGACCAAGGCAGCCAGAGTACAGCACACTGCTCATCATCAGGATGGACACAGAATTCCGAGGAGGTCAGTCACTGTAGGCTCCTTTATTTCATGCCTTCCGACAGCGTATAGGGGTCAGCTGTGCTTGGAAAATGTCAGGCAGACTGTGCTGTTCCTCTAGGAAATGGGAATCTCCTACCATTGAGTATTTGTGTTTCAGAAACTTCAAGCCTCGTGTCTTTTTCCCCTTAGGTCCAAGGTTTCAGATAATAATCACCTTCTGATTCGCCCTGCTGGGGGGACACCTGCCTCCAACCTGCTGGGTGCTGGGATGAAGACGGGAAGATGCCAAAGAGCCATCACTGACAACGGCCTCCCTTCCTGTAGAGTACCCACCTGCCACCATGTGTGAGTGCCAGGGCACTGCCCTGATTCCAACTCCAGTGTCAGTTCATACCTAGCAGAAGCATTGTTCTCGATGAGCCAGCCTGGCTTTACACTCTGCCTCACAGCAAACATATATGAATATATGCACACGCACACACACACATACACACACACACACATACACACAGATACACACACATATACACACATACACACACATACACACAGATACACACACATATACACACATACACACACATACACACAGATACACACACATATACACACATACACACACACATACACACACACACACACACACACACACACACACACACCCCATATGGCCTAAAACAGACCCAGTTGGCTGGATATCCCAATGCCTGTAATCCCAGCATTTGGGAAGTGGAGGCGACCAGATCACAAGTTCAAGTCCAGCTAGTGTGAGATCAGCCTAGGCTACATAAGACACTGTCTCAAATTAATTAGTGAATAATGAATAAGTATATATAAATCATATGGGCCAGGCTACAGCACAGAGATTCAAGCACACACAGAAGTGAGTCTGCCACCTAGAAAGTCTCCCTGAGTTCTGCACTGAAGAAGCCCCAGCAACGATTAACCCCTTATCTTCAAGAATAGAACCCATGGATGTATTTCATCACGTGTACTTAAAGAACAGGGTAGTAATAACAACAACTTCTATTCAAGTGGCATTGAGTAGAAGCAGACTTCCAGCATCCATGGGTCAACATGCCAGCTATCCACTTAAGCAATTTATAGAGGCATATGTCAGATCATAGCTACCAATTCAAACCCGGGACTTTACGAGTGCCTTACATCTTAAAAAGACCTGCATTTTAAAAAAACTTTCTATTGGTTATTTTATTTATATTTCAAATGTTATCCCCCTTCACAGTTTCCTCTCTGAGAACCACCATCCCAGTGCCCTCCTCCCACCCCAAGTCCTGCATTTTTAAATACAAGTGCTCACTCCAAGAACAGACAGGAAGAGAAGAAAAGATTTAGTGGTAATGGCCAATTCTCAAAGCACCCACACGCCCATCTCCCCACTCCCAATGTTCATTCATTCATTCATTCATTCAGCCCAACGTATGTGGGGCTATAGCAATGTATGCACTGACAACCATTCCAGTCCTTAAAAGCTCACATCTGTCTGGTCAAATTCATTAGTGCAGGCTCCCTCCTCATTCTCATGCAGCAAATATGTACCCGCATTGGCTAAATGCAGACACATCTTCAGATACTAGTTACAAAGTCATAGTCCAAGTGAGACGACATGTCTCATAAGTGCAGCCACTTTTTATAGTGTGTGTGTGTGTGTGTGTGTGTGTACAAATTCTTTGCAAGGATCAACTTAGGATGTTAAGATTTCCTTCCAACTTCCAGTTTAAAGTGACGTGGTCCACCACTGCCTGAAGTCAAGGCAGGAGGAGGAGGAGGCAGCTGGTCACCTTGCACCCATAGCCAGGATGCAAAGAGAGAAGAATGTCGGTACTCAGTTTGACTCTTCTTTCTTCAGTCTAGGACCCCAGCCTAGTCTAAGAAGTCTACTCTATTCAGGTCAAATTCTGAAAACACCTCCATAGGCATAGCCAGGGGTATTTCCATGGTGATTGTACATCCCATCAAGTTAGCAATGAAGATTAGCCTCACACATACCAATCTCTCCTGTGCTTTGTCCATGTTCTCTCCCTCCCTGTCCTCAGTATTACTCCATAAAATCCCACAACTCAGACAATATGGAGATGCTAACAAACTAGATGGCTGTTGGTGAAACTGAGGCTCAAGGGATTCCATCTGAAGTGTCCAGTGGGGAACGAGGCGGGACATAGGAAAGTTTAGGAAGTCAACAGGAACTAAGGGAGTCTGGGCAGGTTTCTACAGCCAAGACCAGGAGTCCACAGGGAGAATTCTTGAACTGCCTGTGTCTACAGTACAGTTCAGAATTCCATCAAATAAGCAAGACAGAGGCCCAGGAACCGGATCAAGACACAAGGCTAATAACCAATCAGCTCCTGGGGCAAGATGGCTCGGTAGTTAAGAGCATGCTGTAATTATGAGTAATTAGGATCAAGAGCTGACTGCTTGTGCAGAGGACCCAACAGGATTCCCAGCAGCTGCGTGGCAGCTTACAACTCCAGGCCCAGGAAGTCATACACCCTGTTCTGGCTACTTCAGAAACTGCATGCACACGTGTGTGTACACAGATCAACACACGGGGGGGGGGGAACAGGCATACATGTAATTTTTTTTTTAAAATAAAAGCTCTTACTTGGGCATTTAAAATTTCCCCACAGGCAGAGTGGGACCCATAACCTGATCTGAGACTTTGAATAAGAACTAAATACTCCCAGTAGTAAAAGAAAAGCAATTTTCAGCTCTGGAGCCAGGAGTATTTCTGAGGTTTCAGATTAAGAAAAAGAAAGCCCTGCATGGCAGCTGCTAGGTGTGATCCCCCACTCACCGTCAGGAGCTGACAGGCACTGGCACAGGAAGTGTGAAGACCCAAGCGGTCAGGATCTTAGCCATGGTGATGTTAGTAATGACAGAAGGAAAGTAATTCATTAATTATAACCATTTATCAAAACCTTAATGTTCAGCCTTCTCTTCCACTTTCGTTTTTTTGGGTTTTTTTTTGTTTTGTTTTGTTTTGTTTTGGCACCTAATGGTTTTAAATACTTTTAGCATCTGGATTTCCTTTCTTCATAAGACTCCACAGGAAGGGAAGGCAAGAGCCAAGACCTTCCTAAGGGCACCAGCAACAGAAGCTGTGTCACTTGGGCTGCAGTACGGGAGAAGGGGGGTGTAGGGTATACGACCACTTACTGAGAGCACAGAGCCTTGCTTATGCTACTCATACCAAATCACAGAAGCCCAAGCTGCTATTTGGGGATGCAAGACCCACGTGAAGGAACCCTGTATAATAATCTTGGTTACTTTGAGGGGATTTCTCCTTGATGGTTTTCCATGTGTCTCTGACTACAACGAGACCAGAAGTCAGTATGTATACCAGCTATAGATACTGTTAGTATAATTCAATGTAATAATAATATAACCTAAGCACAAAAGTCAAAGGATTATGAGATTTGGGGGATACTTTTATACTCAAGGGCCAGCCTTTTGTGTGCTCCTGTCTCGTGGCTGTCAGGAAACAGCTGCATGATAACAGGTCTTGAGACTATTTGATTTGTACAGGCTCAGTAAGGGTGTGGCTAACAATTGCAGTCTGCTGGTTCAGATCTGCCCAACTCTTCTGGGCCCACTCAGGAAGCCCTTACATCTTGCCGAATTGCTGGTAAATAGGTTCCACCTACTTTAACCAAGCAACTCAATGCCTTTATAATCCAAATGCACCCCTATCTGCGGTACTACAGTTACAAATGTAAACAAAGCTATGCAAATATTAAGTAACAGTAAGGGCAATTAGTGTTTGCACAGGCTCACTCCTACAAGGGAAGAGACAGCTGGGCATTTTATCCTAGACCCGAGGAGACTAAAGAAAGGCCTGGGTTGATGGTCCACCCGCTAAGTTGCCATCTGGCCTGGGACCAAACAGAACAACAGAACTTGGCAAGGGAGCTGCCTCACTGGGCGTCCAACTGGGCATCTGCCTTATCCCAATGGACACGCTTTGGGGACACAGTTTCACACCATTCTTTGGCTGTATGAGTTCTCTCTGTGTGCCAACAGGGTATGAGGGGAAGATTCTGTCACCCTAGGTGTTAGCCTGACCTCAATTAAGACACTTGTCCTATTTGGGGAAACAGGGTTTCAATGAATTATATTCTACAAACTCCCAAACCCAAACAGGAGGCAGATGAAGGAGGCAAGGTGGAGTCGACAGGACTCTGAACTTGGCAGCAGCGTGAAGAACAAGAACAGAAATCCTGAACCCTCCCATCCTACAGCATCGTACCTGTGAAAGGGGCTCAAGGACGGCAAGTCACAGAATAATGCTCCTGCTCTGCTCAGTAGCTGATCTGAGCAAAGTCTAGACTGGCTAACTAGTCAGTGAGGAATTAGAAGCAGCACCCACCTTTAGAAAATGCTAGAAAACAATAGCAATCACATCTGTTACCACCAAGGAAAACAAAAACTAACTTTTCCCACAACTGGTAATTACTTCTCTCCCTGAACACCTACATCATGTATCCCAAGCAAGCCAACTACAAAACTTAGCTAGAAAAGAACTGGTGAGATAGCTCGTTGGGTAAAAATGCTTGCTGAACAAGCCTGAGGACTAGAGTTCAGTCCCCAGGATTCGTATAAAGGTGTGAGAAAAGATCCAACTCCACAGGGTTGTCCTCTGTCCTCCACATGCACACCACACTACCTGAACACACACAACAACACACAATGCCAGACAGACAGACAGACAGATGATAAATAGATGATGGATGGATGATAGATAGATAGATAGATGGATAGATAGATAGATAGATAGATAGATAGATAGATAGATAGATAGATAGATAGGGCTAAAGAGATGACTCAGCCATTAAAAGCACTTGTCTGCTCTTCCAGAGGATCCAAGTTCAGTTCCCACCACCCATTTGACAATTCACAACCATCTCTAACTCCAATTCCAGGGGATCCTATGCCCTCTTCTGCCCCCCACAGGCATTGCATGCATGTGCTACACACCCAGATATACAGACAAATACTCACGAACATAAAATAAAGAGAAATATTTTTCAAATGAAAGAAGTTGGCCAGGCATGGTATAGCCACTGCATATGCCTAAAATTTCACCACCTGGGAGGAGGAGACAGGAAGGTCGGGAATTCAAAGCTATCCTCAGCTATATAGTAGGTTTGAGACCAGCCTGTGCTATATAATAACTTTGTTTTAAAATAAATAAAGGGAAGGAGAAAGAGAGGATGGGGGAAGGAAGGAAAGAGGGAAGGGAGGGAGGGAGGGAGAGAGGGAAGGAGGGAAGAAGAGAGGAAGGAAGGAAGGAAGGAAGGAAGGAAGGAAGGAAGGAAGGAAAGAAAGAAAGAAAGAAAGAAAGAAAGAAAGAAAGAAAGAAAGAAAGAAAGAAAGAAAGAAAGAAAGAAAAGAGTCATCAAACAAACTGCAATAGTATTAGTGTTTTCCATTTTCAATGTTGAATTGGAGTTCCAAGATGGCTAAACTCTGTAAGTACTAAGGGATGCTGCCTCCCTCTGACACCATAAACCCTTGGGGCTGCAACTCCCTTCCATCACCACTGGCTGGCTCCGAAATCAGTCCACCAGCCCGATGCAAGCACACCCTAATGCCAAGTGGAAGTCAGCTCAGCCTGATCCTAGTGGCTAGCTGCCAGGAGAAAGCCTGCAGCCAATTACAGTTCACAGGGGTGTGTATGAGGGCGGCCCTCACAGGGGACCCTCTCAGACTTTCAGCCAATACACTGTTTTCTAGTTTTTAGGAAATCAGGCCTTCCTCATTGACATTTAAAACTTGTCATCTCGAAGGCACCTGAACAGCCGTGGTACCTTCTTCTCTTGAATTCTCTGTTCCAAAAGTGCTTAAACCAGTCTCTCCTATGTACCCAAAGCCACAGTTCATTCCCAATGTAATAGCCCTGGGCTCCGAGAAGCAGTCAGGTCTTCCTTCTCCCATGATCCCTCCCTGCCTGTCACTCCATTTCTCAGATGCCGCCACCCCCACAGATCCAAACAACATTGAAAAGTACATTGTTTCAAACAACATCCCAACTAATGTTTCTGGTCCTTATTCCTCTGACAAGGCAGTTACACAGTTACACAAGGCAGTTATACAAGGCAGTTACGGCTGCTTACACAGCATTCATACTGTTAGGTATGATAAGTAATTGGAGATGACCTAAAGGACACAGGGGTTTATGTGCTGGCTACAAGCAAGCATCACACCGTTTTAGAGACCTTCACGGATTTCAGTGACTTCAAGGGAAATGCAAACTTAAGCAGTCTCAGTGGACACTGAGAGATGAATTCCAGATGTAATGTATCCATGGCTGAGCAAGTCACCATCTTTCTCTGTCCCTTCTAATTTTCCACCAGCCGAGGCTCATTTATACTGGGATTCCCCGTTCTTTGGCCACACTTCTCTGGATAACAAGAGAGCACTACTTAGCGGGAGTGCTTCACTGATTTGTTCTATGAAACTGTTAACTGCTCTGTCCACTCTCCAGAGATTTTTTTTTCCTGTGATAAAAGTCGCTTGGAAGAAATATTCCCAGGCTGGAGAGATGGCTCAGTGATTAAGAGCACTGGCTGTTCTTCCAGAGGTACTGAGTTCAATTCCCACCAACCATGTGGTGGCTCATAACCATCTGTAATGGAATCTGATACCCTCTTCTGGTGTGTCTGGAGACAGCTACAATGTACTTATATGCATAGAATAAATAAATCAAGACAGACAGAAAGAAAGAAAGAAAGAAAGAAAGAAAGAAAGAAAGAAAGAAAGAAAGAAAGATAGATAGATAGATTCCTAAATATTCAATCAAGAGCAGCTATAAGGGAAGCCATAGACCTCATAAGAGAATTAAAAATTGTGAGCCCGGAAAAGCCATCAAAGAACATGAAACATGCATAGGAATTTTCCTATGCACAAGAAACATGCATAGGAATTTTCCTCCTCATTTGTCTTAAATTATATATTATAGCAAGAACTTCAAATAGAATTGGGGATTTTAAAAAAAGTCTAAGTAAATTTGCCAGTATGAAATCCAAATTAGACAAAGTGGTGCCTTCTCCCATTATCAGAGATCTGTGGTTCTTATCGGCAGATGAAATTCAGAAGTTCTGCTTAATCATGCACTTTATGCAATCACATAACAGGACCTGTAAAGCAGGGTTTGTCCTGGGCTGAGAGATGGTAGAGTGGGTAAGAGCGCTTCCTGCTCTCACTGGGGACCTGAGTTCAGTTCCCAGCACCTGCATCAGCAGCTCACACCTACCTGTGACTCCAGCTGCAGGGGAGGTGTCCATGGTGTTCACATACCTACACACACGTGTGGGATACACGCACAAATACACACATAAGGATAAGAACGAATCAGTTCGCCAATACCAAGTAGACAGCCCTGAAACCACGTGCACACAGGCAACATGAAACAGACTCAGCAGATCGTATTAATATACTTAATGTCTAACAATAATTCCAGAAAAAACATCTATGAGTTTGAGAAGGAGGGGTGAGTAGGGGAGGGGACCAAGGGAATATATGTGATTATATATTATTTTTTTTAAAAAAAAATAATTTGGATGAGAAAACAAGTACTTTGACATTCCAAAAGAGTTAATAAAAAATTACTTGAAAAATTAAAAATTAAATTTTAAAAATTAAGATGGAAAGCAATAAAGGAAGATATCCAGTGTCAATGTCTACCTTCCACATGTGCATGCACCAGTGTGTTCACACAGATACACAAGTGCACACACATAGGATGGATAATTCTATATGACACAGAATGAAATGTTGACACGTAAGTGCGGAAGACTGTTCCATTCAAAGCGACAATTCCCTTTATTTTACTTCTTAATGGCAGTGAAGAGAAATGTTTTCTTGATGGTAGGGAGATCTGTTGCCATCACACTAACCGAGTAAACCACCGTCACAGTCACCCTGGTGCTAACTGACTTAGATTGTACTTTCAGCAAGTTTGTTTGACACATGCGTCACTTATTTATGACAGAATCAAAAACTCCCCAGTTCCTACAAGTTTGGAAGATTGGTTATTTATTAGCTCTCTGCTCGTCAGGATTCAGATAATCCTCAGCTGGTACAGCTTGTCTGTTCCATCAAAGGTTAGACCTCAACTGCAAGAAGTGCATGCTGGGAGATAGAAATCACCCCTGGCTGTCAACTCAGCATCCTCGTTGACTGTCCGAGCTGGGCATCCGCACAAAGAAGCTCTAGGTAAGAAAGGTTCCATCTTAAATCCCAGGGGATGACGTGCTCCTTGCTGTTGGCTGTCACAGTCTTTGCATGAATGGAGGGTGAGCAGCAGGTCCCCCCACCTCAGTTGGAGCAGGTATCAGTCACACACTGGAGAATGTATGCGGCCGGGCCAACTGTATTAGTGCAGTTATCTTTGGAAAGAAAAATCGGCCACCATCTAAATTGAATTCATGATGGAACAAGACCCGTCTGTAATACAGAACATTCAACGAGCCAACCGGACTGACCTCTTCAAATCACTGGCTTTGTGAAAGACAGAAAGAGTGGTGAATGTTCTAGATCTGTCCAACAGAACCTTCGTGATATGGGGAATAGACTAGATTTGTACAATCCAACTCAGAATCTACTAGCCACATGTAGACAGTGAGTACTCAAAACGTGGCTGATGGGACCGATGAACACAAGTTTCGACTTCGCTACATTCTAATACAGGGATATGTAAATGGTCCCAAGTGGCCAAGGGTCCCAAAGTGGACAGTACCAGTAAAGACTAAAGGAGGCCTGTCCTGGAGAGACCATGAACAAATGCTAATGCGTTTGTCAAGGGAAGACTGAACGCTAACAGAAACCAATACAAAAAGAGCAATCTTCATATGACTGAGGGATTCCAAAATGGCCTACTAGCTAATGCCTGTATTGAATCTATATATTAAAAGTCTTGAGCAGGAACTCAAATCATACAGTGATGATGTCAAGCAAGGTTCCTGTTCTTAGGAAGTGTACAGTGAAAAAATGCCTGCAAGTCTGCAGTTTACTACCCAAGACCAGAGGGAGAATAAGTATGTACACACGTGCATACGCTGGGGGGAACACGTGCAAATGAGCTGCGATTGGTGGTGTTGTTGTGATGGTGTGTTTTGTGTTGTTTGAGACTGGATCTTGCTATGTAGCTCTAGCTGACTTGAAACCTAGAACTTACTATGTGGCCCAGGCTGGTCTCAAACTCACAGCAATTCTCCTGTCTCAGACTCCTAAATACAGGTAAGCCACCACACCCGGCCAAATATGAGGAATCTGTGTAAAACTGTACTGCTCAGCTTTTGAGACATCAAGGCGATTAAGATACAGAGAAACCACTCTCTTCCCTGCGCTATACAGACAGCACTTTCTATGTAAACTGCACTATCAAAATTAGGTTATTCTTCAATGTTTCCTGATTCAGTATTGTATACCACTTGGATTTTCTTTCAGATTTTATAAGAACCAACATATACCACACACTAAAAATGCCCCAATAAATATATTTTAACTGACTGATTTTTAAAGGACCATCTGCTACGCTAGTTCAAGCGGCAAGTGTTATTACTACCTGCCAACCAAAGCTGTCTCAGGCGTGGGAGCAGCAAGCTTCTACACTGACATAATTTTGACCTGAGTCAACATAATCTGATTTTAGAGAAGAAAAAACATATCAGAATACCCACCTACTGTACTTAATATTTATCTATTAAGAGGAATAGAATCATCTACAAATTACGCTTTATATATAAGAAATGGTTTTAGGCTTTTTGAAACCCCGTTGTATTTCCATAGTAATGTGATGGTGGTCAGGGCTGCAGGGTTAGCTCAGTGTATGTAGGGAACTTTCCTTGGGTAAATCAGAACCTGGGCTGAACAACCAAAACTGAAAGGGAGGAAAAAATAAAAGCATAATAAAAAATATTGCTGAACATTTCTGTTCTTGGCTTATGTTTTAAAATAGGGGAGATTTGTTTTGATTTTTGGATTTGCTTTTCCTAAGAAGATAGGTCATGGTCATATTTGGATAGAAAACAGAATTGAGTCTGTCTGGATGAGCTGCCTGGGTTCAAACACTAAGCCATCCGAGTTGATTTCCTAAGGCCAAAGAATACAATACAATAGGAGGTACATCTGGGTCATTTCCAAGCTAAACATAGAAACTGGCCTGGCCAGAGGAGGCAGAGATTGACTTTTGCCTTAGTGGCCTAATGCAGATCTTTGGACTGGAGATACAGTAAAGAGCAGAGGTAACAAGCCAGGCAGTGTGCCCGCCCCCCTGTTCCACGCTGTGTTGGCTTCTTAGGGGATACCTGCTCCCAGAGGAGAGCCCCAGGAAACTTAAACAAGGGTGCTGTACTGATTTCTACTAGAAAAACAGAAAGCAAAGGGCTCTCAGGAGGCTGCATGTATGCAGCTTGCAGCACGGGCCTCTCTCTAGCCCATTTCTGAACTGCAGGAGATTCCAGTGCAGCCCTTCCCTGTCATAAGACAGTATAAGACACACAGGTAAAAGGTAAAGAATCCATATGTACCATTACATATATCTCCCATTCACTTCTACTCCCTATAACTTCAAAGCACATAAACGTTGTCTCCTGAAGTAGCTCTTTTGCTGCTGTGAAAAAATAGGACTGATTTTATTTTCTTCCTAACCTGCTCGCCACAGAATCTGCCTGAAGTAGGAATCAATAGAATACTGTATCAGGAAAGTTAGAAGGAGCTGGATGAAAGATCAAGAGACAACCTGTTCAAGTCCTCAGTTGAGAGATAAGTCCATTCAGCTTCTGCAAAGTCCTACACAAAGAAAGCTAAGAACCATCCCAGGAGAAAGGAACATGCCAGATAAAAGGTATCAGAACATTGAAGGATCTCACATAAACTATAAAACCAACAGATATGTGAAGACTTTGCCTCTCTATGACTCTAAGGCTATAGATAGAGAGAGAGATCGTACACACACACACACACACACACACACATATTCCCTATAGATATTATCTGGACTTGCTAAAACTTCTAGTCTAGCCAGATGACTCAGTGGGGACAGGTGCTCATGGCCAAGCCTGATAATCTGAGCCAAGGACCACAATTCATCCTCCGACCTCCATATCTACTTAGCAGATTTGTGTGCATATGTGCACATGCTTGTGTGTACACCAAAAAATAAATAAATGTAGTGGATTTTTAAACGTCTGTATGAATCGATATCTGAGCCCTATTTATTATCTCCTCTCAGTCAGTGTCCATGTCTGGTGACAGTAATTCTAAGAAGCTAGATCCTGGAGTTGAGGGTTCAGTTTCAACAATGTTATCCAAACCCTGACCTCTCCCTCCTCCAAGCTCCCATCAAAGTAAGAACCTCAGGTCTCATGCTTTGTAGGGAGTGAGGCACTATTAGAAAGTGACCAATTATTTTTTTAGAGTCTGTATCTATACCTACTGCAACTCCACATTGTCAATGGCAAACATGCCAGACTCTCTCAACAGTGGATGCTAATCCCTTTCCATTAAACTGTATTGAGGAGCTGGACAGATGGCCCACTAGTTACCAGGACTTGCTGCACTTTCAGAGGACCAGAACTCTGTTTCCCACCTCGGGTGTCTTACAAACCCCTGTAAGTCCAGCTCTAGGGGGATCATGCACTTTCCCCTGGCTACCACAAGTACCTACATACATGTGGGCAGACATACACACAGGCACACACAGGCACACACACACACACACACACACACACACACACACACACACACACTCAAGCACAGAAGTACACACACAAATAAAAATGAAACCATATATATATTATAGTCTCTTTCTACAAACCAAGGCTAAACTCTATTTATGTTGCCTACAGGTTTGAACTAACTTGAGGAACCCCTCAAGTTCCGGGTTCACCAACAACCTAAAGTTCACCAGTGTGATGGTTAGATTTTACTTCAGTTTCTACACAGTACAGAGTCACCTGGGAAGGGTATCTCCATGAGGAACTGTCTACAGTAGTAGGGTGGCCTCTGGGCATGTCTGTGAGGGATTTCCCTAACTGGGTTAATTGAGATGCAAGACCCACCTTGAATATGGGTCACACCATTTCCTGTCTGGTCACACCATTTCCTGTCTGGTCACACCATTTCCTGTCTGGTCACACCATTTCCTGTCTGGTCACACCATTTCCTGAACCAAACAAAAAGGACAGAACCAGCTGAAAGCTACCGTGTTAATCCATCGCTCCAGTTCCTGCTGCCTTGACATCCCCCACGATGACGGACAGTAACCTGGAACTGTAAGCCAAATAAACCCTTGTACCTTAAATGGCTTTTGTTGGGAGTATTTTATCATAGTAACATAAAAATTAAAATACCAAGGAAATTGGGGTATGTGGGGAGGAGATACGGCTAATTTGAGCATTTTTTTTCCAATTTGCAAGTCAAGTGCTTATCAGCCAAACTTTCTCTAACTAGAGGATGTCAAAAGGCTACTTCCATGAAACACAACAAACCTCTTCCAAATAGTGACAGACACCTCAGCATGCTGCTTCACTTCATAAGCGATCGGACGGAATACCAGCTGTGACTGCATTTAAAGCCGTGTGCATCAATGCACGGTTGGATCCACATTTGCCACGACTCCTGTGCCAGCCTAAACCCGACACGCTGCCCACACAGGTCTTACACCGGTCGTATGCTTAGAAGGGTGGGAAAAGCAGTCCTTTCGTGGGGAGACAGAAAGGAGACAAGGGGAAGTCTGGGAAAGAGAGAGGAGTGTTGAAGAGAAGGCTCGGTGGGTAAAGTACTGCTGAGCAAACCTGACAACCCCAGTTCAGATCCTTAGAACCCACACAAGAGCCAGATACATACGCAATCCCAGAATGCCCCACGGGGAGATGAGAGAAAGGGACAGAACAGCTGGAAACTCACAAGCCAGCTAGCCTGGCACACTGAGCAAGAGAAGCTCTGCCTCAAATGAAGTGGGAGGTGGGACTTCACCCAAGGATGTCCTCTGACCTGCCGGGGACTGTGTCATGCTATGCCCAAGCCCGCACTCACACGCACTCAGCGTGAGATGGTGGCATCTGGGCAGTAGGAAAGGAGATGTAAGAAATGGCTCTCCGGCCTTGGAGTCACTCTCTGCAGAAGAGCGGGCTAGAATGATTAGTATTCTCAAAGACTTCCAGGAAGTCTGTAAGGAGGCTAAAGAGACAGAAAAGTTTCCTGTATGGCAAAGCGTTTTACTCTAAGTTGGTCATCTGCATGTAGAAAAGCCTCCAGAGAGAAATGAGCATTCTTCAGTAGTTACTGCAGTATAAATAAACACATAAATCAATGTCAGGCTTGCCGTCCAAGTCCTTAGAGGCAGAAGCTGGAAGATCGGGAGTTCAAGGCCAATCTCTAATACATAATGAGTCCCAGGTCAGCCTAAGCGACAGGAGACCCATCTCAAAATATCAAAGGGGACAAATAGCTAAGCATGGAAACAAGGCTACCCTTGAGACCTTTGTCCCCAAGGCTGAAGTACATAAAATATAAATTTATAGGGTCATTTAAATGTGTCTTCAACTGATTCACTAAAGAGCCCCAAACTACCATCACTGTCAACAGGAATCCCCGTTAGATTCAATAACTGTTCTCATTGTTCTAACTTTAAACATGAGGCCTCACATTTCAAACTTTCCATAAATGCTATACATCGGTCAAATATCTATCTCTAGTGTTTAAATAGATACGGTGACAACCACAATGAAAATGTGATGAAGTGACGATGATGATGGAGGAGGAGGAGAGCAACTACTGAAGCCAACAGTCTACACAGGCCTGGTAGGTAATGGCAGGGAAGAGCAATACATGAGTTCCTCTGATATGTATTCAAAAATAATCTTGCATATATGGTTAAAGAAGGAAAAGGACTGGCATAGAATATTACACCTGCCAATGAACTAGGTATTATGGCTCATATCTATTACCCTAGTACCCAGAAGGCTGAGGCAGGAAGAGTGTCATGAGTTCAAGACTAGCCTAGGCTCTACAGCAAGTAGTAAGCCAACCAGGATTACACAAGCCATCAAAAATAAAATAATATATATGTATATATATGTAGATATCCCTATAGATAAATATGTTAAAAACACATGTGTATATACACATGCGCACACACATACACTTATCTGTGTGTATATATGCATGTACATGTGTAGTGTGTGTATGTGTATGTATATGTATAACTGTATGTGTATGTGCATGTATGTGCGTGTATCTATATGATGTGCCTGCTAACAAGTCTACCAAACAGGAGGAAAATGAGATACAACTGGAACCACAGTGCTCAGTCTGACCTGATCCACACATGCAGTCCATACGAAGAGACAGAGAAGTCTTACTAGGTCTGTTTGCCAATGGGATTTTATGCAAAAGGAAACTTTTTTATTCTTTTATGCTATAAAACGTATGTTCATGCTTTATGTTTTAAATTATACTGGGCTGCGCACAGACAGAACAAAGATGTAAATAAAAAGGATAGTGTGAAATGAATCCCTTCTCTAGAAGGTAGTTACTAAGCAGGGGGGCTCAGGGGACCCGCCCACTCGGGACACACCCGCTCCACCCAGCTCTGTTTCTGGGTTTGGTGCTAAATTCCCCACTTTGCCAATACATTAAAATGAAGCCACTGGTCCCTAGCATCCAACACTACATGTTGGAACCATGGCATCTATTGTAGTGAAGGAGTAAACATGGCGGGAGCCCAGGTCTCTCCTTCAAGACTGTGTCTCTCCATCAAAGCTCTTAGTTGTCAGTTTTAAGTTCCCTGGAAGGTTTTTGGGTACAGTTTCCCCATGTAAAAATAGTTTCAAGTGGGAAAGAAGTATTATAGAACCAACTCTCTCCAGAGAACCTTTTTGAAAACCTTCATTGACTTTGTTTTTGGGTAGGGGGAAGGGTTGGGAAACTCCAAACTTACAAATGGAGTTTCCACTCCATTTTGAGTAATGCAAAGACATGGTAAATTAGAATCATGTTACTCTCCCTTCACTACTGAAAACGGACTGTTTGACATAAAAATCAAGATTTCTCTACTATTGGAGCAGAAAGGTCCTGGAGCTTCCCATTCATAAGTCTAAAGTAACTCCTGAGCAGTCCTGTGAGAGGGCAAAGATGAAGAAACCCTAAGAGTAGGGACACTCAGGGACAGCTGCCGGAAAAGTCACACAAAGCTCACCCACCACTAGCACAGGAGAACGCCACCCCAAAAGGTAGGTTCTCTATATTTTGTTATAGCATTGACAGCTGTTTGGTTAATGAAGGAAAAACAACCCATGAGCTTTTCAGTGTTTCCTGACTGCCTAAGCACACACCCAGACACAGGAGCACAGGTGCCCTCCTCGCTGCCCAGGTGACAGGCTAATGCTAAACACCAGGGACACCTGTTGCTGGAAACCACCCTAAGGTGGTACCAGGAAGCTTGACACCACAGTGACAAAAGACACAGGGAATTTTGAATATATTGAAAATTTCCCATGTTTAGACACTGTTTGTTCCTCCAAAAAAGGACCCAAACCACTTCTAGGCCGTTTGAATCAGACTACCCCTTCATCGGCATGCTCTAATGCAGTTAGAAACATGTGGGCATGCAAAAGAACATTTTGAAAAAGTTGCTCATTATGGTAGTGACAAACGGTTCTCTTACAAGATGTCCAAAGTCTTTTATATTTAAAAACACTTTAAACAAAGAATATTTTTTAAAAAAATATCCCCATCCTTTTGCACATATTCCCAAATCAAATCTAACCTCTCTCCTTGTAATACATGAAAATCCCCCTCTATGTTTTACTAGCCCATATTACGTGAAGTTATCCCAAGAACAGCAGGAGTTCTTCTATTGACTGTCCTTGGCTGTGTAAACTGATGTGCAGGAAACAATAGCATATAAACATATCCAGCCAGGTGCACGTTACAGGCCCGTCTGCACCACCAGCTCAAAATAACTGTAATCGCTACCGGCAGACTCTCATGCACACAAACGCAGAGGCTGGAGAGATGGGCAATAGAGGCACTCTCTGCTCTCTTTCAGAGGACCTGAGTTCAGTTCCCAGTACCCATGTCACATGGCTCACAACTCACCATAACTCCAGCTCCCCCTTCTGACCTCTGTGGGCACATAAATACATGTGGCATACACATACAAAGAGACACACATGTAAGTAAAAATTTAAAAATAATATAAGTCACATTTGGTATATACAGACTATATATACATATATATATATATATATATATATGCATATGTAAGAAAAGAACCAGTAAGTAATAAATAAGTGTTATTTTCAGTGACGTATTTAGAGTTTTTCTGAATCACGTAAAATAAGCAAACTAGCATGAATGTTATTAATCAACTGAAAGTTTATACAAATATAGAATGTCACTACTATTTGTGAATATTAAAATAAATGTTTCTTTAAAATACATCATATCTGAAGAAGCAAAACTAAGTTTAACACATAACTATCAGATGCATTTGGGCTTTATAATAATCACTTTGGAGTCGTTCCACTTGACCCAGGATCACCACCATCCTGCTGAATTGCTCCCCAAACAATGGGCATCCCTAAATAGTAACCACAATTTCATCCCTTTGTCAGATGCTCATACCAGAGAAGATGATTACAGAGTAAAATAAACTGAATGCAGGGCAAAAACTTCCTAGGATTTCTGACCAAAGCCATGCTTTATTGTTTTTTGCACTTAGGCATGTTTTATTCTTAGCCGCTGAAAAATATCCAAGATGGTTTCAGTGCTATCATTATTTGCAGTGCTATGGTTATTTGTAATAGTGTGGTTATTTGCAATGCTATTATTATTATTTGCAATTTTCACATTTTAATTGGGCTTTATTCACCATAAAAACTTTGATTAGGAATCACCTAAGAAGTGAAAGAGAGTGAATACAGTTCACATTCCAAACAAAATAGTGGGGAAAGATTCATTATAAGTTGAAGGAGGAGCCAGGTAATGGCCTTTATTCCTAGCACTCAGGAGGCAGAGGCAGGTGGATAGCTAAGTTTGAGGTTAGCCTAGTGTACAGAGTAAGTTCTACGACAGTCAGGGATACAGAGAGAAACCCTGTCTCAAAAGAAAAAAAAAAAACCAAAACAAACAAAAACAAAGAAGTTGGTGGGAGAGATAGCACAATTCATACTCAAAATGTTGATCATTTCCATGGAGTTTGGTTAAAAACAAATCACTAAAGCATGCTTTTGAGGCTATTTTTCTCTGGGCTGGCCCAAGCGGTCATCATAAAAATCTTACTGTCTTACTCCTAAGCTGGTTTCTATAGGAACTTGAATGCTATCTTCTGCTGACAGAGATGCACAGAAAAGGAGAGTAGGCGTCGAAAGGGCCTCATCTTCATTAACTTCTTATTAAGAGTTTGGCTTCTGAGGGAGTCAGTTATGAGGCAATTTAAGACAATGATTTACTTACAAAACCTGTACGTGTCAAAGAGAGTGATCATAGCTCACACTTATAAGAAAGAGAACTGGAAAAACCAGGCACGTTTGCCGGAGGGTGTGTCCTCGGAGACGGGTACATGGTCACTGTCACCTCGGTTAAACTTGTTCATGGTGTTTCTCTTTAGGTTCAGCCAGAAATGAGGACAGAATTATCTTTTTCCTTTTCCAGACTGAGAGCTGGAGAAATTAAGTGGTACAAATCTCAGGATAGGATATGCAAGACAAAAACGAACTCACCTGTCATTTAACAAACATATATGGACTTTCTAGAATACACAAAAGCAATACCTGATGCTTGTTTCTTGTTCAAAAATTAAAGGAAAAACAACAGATATAAAGGCTTAACTAGGGTCAGGGAAGACACATTGTCACTGGGCATGGTGACATGGGACTGTAATCCTAGCACCCGGGAAGTAGAGCAGGAGAACAGGGGTTCTGGGGGGGGGGGCAGCCTGAGCTATAACAGTGAGTTCTGGGCCAGCCAGGACTACTTAGCCATACCTTATCTTAAACACTAACTTTAAAAGCGGGCATTTAACTTACAGTACATGGCAGAAATAAATGCTATGGAATCCTGAAGAAACACCCTGGGAGCAAGGAGGTGAGGAAAGATGAGGCTGTCTGCAATGACAAAGTGGACTTTAAGTGCTTGTTTGGGTTTATAGATGCTGATAAAACCTAGAAGAAACACGACAAGCAGAGAAATTCTGTAAGCGAAGCCTACCAATGACGTCTGTGGTCAAGAAGGGCTGATACTTCTCAAAGTAGCTTTGGCAAAACCGACTTGAGAGTAGGTTTTAGATCAAAGTGAAGGGTCAAGACAGACAAAGATATATTCTTGTGGGGGGGGAATGTCAAAAGTCAATTTTTAAAGTGAAGGCAACAATATTTGGTAGCTATAGGGTGTCAGACAATAAAGATGAGAACAGAGACACGGCCTTCTAATGAGGAAGAAATCCTCCCTAAAGCTTAACTATTTCTGAAATTATCTCACTATAAGGGATTATTTGTGGCCAAATTGAGAGCCAATTTCAAAATATGGAAAGAGTGAAAAAAAAACCCACAACCCTCTATATAATCTAGTCATGAACTCAAAAGAAACTTCAGAACTTAAAGGTGAGATGGATCACTAGGGGAAGGTGTCTGTTACCAGCCTGGTGACCTGAGTTTGAGCTCCAAGATCCACCCAGTGGAAAACTGACTCCCACAAGTTGCCCTCTGACTTCTATGGCAGTGGCACACACGAGCTCACGCTAATAAATGTACTTTTAAAAAGAGAAAGGAATTTACACAATCTGCAGAAAAACGGATACGACCGGAAAGTATCATAGTAAACAAATTAAGTCAACCTCAAGAACGCAAATACCACCTGCCGTTTGTGAATCCTTGGTTATATATAAAGCCATGGATGTATATATCACATGCAAATAGAAGCAAAACTGTCTAAGGGGCTGGAGCGGGGTGGGGGTGGGGGCTGGAAGGTAAGGGGTGTGGAGGAGAACAGGGTCCAAGCACATTATACACACTTGAGAAAACATCTGCATGAAATGCACTGCTGTGCAGTGAATAGACACCAAGGAAACAGTTATATTTTTTTTAATTTTTTTTAAGCTTAAGAAATGAATTAGTGCAAATGAGTTTGGAAGGCATCCAAGAGTCTATGGAAACAGGAACGTGAGTGTCACCTGACAGTGACTCTCCTTTCACTTCCAGGCATTAAGCCACTGACTCAAAGAGTAAGCTACTCTCATGCAGGAGGTTCAAAATCCGAAAGAAGGAAGGTTGGAGACGCATAACAACGTAGGCTGCATCGCCCTTGCAAGTTCCCCTCCAGACAGTCTCAGAAAGAAACTAAGCGATTATTCACGTTCCCTTACCAAGATCTGTTCGCAGGGAGATAGAGGATCAGAATCGCCAGCGCCAGCCAGAAGCATCTAGTCACCGAACACACGTGCAAACAAAGCCTGGGCGGGGGCTGTGCATCCAGCATTGTGCCACGGCACAAAGAGATGGGTTAGAGAGGATGGGAGGAAAGAAAACACGTAAATAAACCATGAATTGGAACTCAGTAACGATCTAAGGATGAGAGGGCCGCCTAGCCCAAAGCGGAAGTGAGCAATGTCTTCTGGAAAGTGGTCTTCAAGCCAGGTCTAAGGCGAAGAGTTCATACCCAGGAGATGGTGAGGTTAGTTAAAAAAAAGGAAAAGTCAAAACAGAGGGAACAGCTTGTGCAAAGTTATGGGAGGACGAGGCTAAGTGTGCTCAGGAAGCTGAAGTTATTATGGGATGCATGGGGTGAAGGGTAAAAAAAAAGCAGGGGCCGGGGCTTATACAAGAAGTGGCCTCCGTGCACAAAAGATCAACTAGCCTGAACTACGCCTGCGCAGCAGAAGCTGGGGCGATTGGCAGGATTGTGGAGCAGTGGCTCACGGTCTGGGGGCTGCACTGGCAGAAGAGTCGATGGGATCTGACGACTGCTTACTCACAGGAGGGAACAAATGATGGGCGAAGGAAGGGACCGGGTCTAGGAAGCCCACACACCTGACGGTGTTATTTGAGGGACGGCATCTTTGTATAGAGGGACAGAGTAAAAGGAGAGAGGAGCCAGGCGGGGCAAACGGTCAAGACTTTACTCTTGGTAACATGAAGCGCAGAGGCTTGTCCTATATTCAGACCCTGTGAGAAACAGAGGGTCAGCTCTCAGGGAAAAGTCACACGCCACAGATAAGAAACCGAGTCAGCGCCGTGATTGAAACAATGTGGGTCTGAGGTCTTCTTAAAAGGCCACGAGACAAAGAATGCTACGTGAGATGAGATAAGGCCTGGGTAAAGAATTCCAGAAACGCCTGCCTCAATGTGTCCATGCTTAGATAATGCACAAATTCATTAACTGAGACAAAAATAATAATAATAATAATAAAATGTCTCCCTCCGACCACCCACTGTAGCAGTACCAACGGGTGGTGGTAGAACTTCCTGGGGCAGAGTTTCATTCCTCTCTGCTCTTAGATACCCATGCGCTCCAAGGAGCTTCTGAAATAACATCTGAGCATAGATGGATAAGAAGGAAGGGTGAGGGAGCCAGCAACCAGAAGCCCCCAGAGAGCCAACGGAAGAGAGCGCTGCCTTTGAACAGGGTAAAGATAGTTCCATCATACCTGAGTCCAGTGAACAGATCTGGAAGCCCTGGCAACTCTAAAAGATGGAAATTCAACATGGAGCTTGCAGCTAAAAATGGTGCAGGTAGGAGACAGGAGCTGAGATAGCAGGCTTTGTGAGGAGACTAATTCCAGAGATGCAAGGACAAGGAGACAGGTCTGGGCTCCTTGGGAAGCTGGAAGCATGGTAGGAATAACACAGGAACATGAAGAAAACAGTCCCTTCCGGAAGAGAAAAGTGTCACCCAGAAGCCATCAAGAGCTTTCCGTACACTCAGACTTACTCTCATGAAAGAGAAGGACCATTTTAAACCAACTCTGGTTACCACAGACAGAAGCTCAAATGTTTTAATTACATTCAGATAATATTCATCTTGATTATCAAGAACTCTCTGGTCTATATGTGAAAACCAGAAGGCAATTCTCAGGCCACAGAACTGTGGTCACGGTCAGAGGATGAGGAAATTAATAGATCCGCTGATGTTTTGTAGTGAAGACATACACAGTTACAAGTCTTTGCTGGAAAGGAGGCAAGTTGAGTATTTATGCACAACTCAGCAGCCCCTTCAAGGAATACTGAAGAGACCAGAAAGTCTTAGAGGTGGGAAGAGAGCCGTGGTAGGGTAGGGACATATAAATATCCTGGGTACAAATGCTTATACGAAGGAAGAGTGATTCAAAGCCATCTAACCGTCATAGACGGTGCCCATTTTATCAGAACGGCAAATGGCCTCAGTGCGTTATCCTGACAGAGCACCTGAAAGGAAGCAAATGCGTGCAAAGGAGAAAGCTGTGTCTGTGCATAAGCCCGGCCACATGAACAGGGAGCCGGTCAGAAGTTATAACTCCCATCGGTGACTGCCTCCCGTGCTGCCTTATCACAAAGGCAATAAAATCTGATTGGAAACCCTTACCTGTATTTATTAATCCTCCTTAAATGAAAAGAGCTCTTCTTCATCTTATTTGGATAATTGAGCAGTTGTCAGATGCATTTACTGTAGATGAGAAGCAGAGGAATGACTCGGCCTTCTCTCCCGGGACATGCGCACATGACCTTTTGTCTGTCTGTCTGTTCTACTTGGGTTTGTTTCTTTTCATTTTATCTTATTTTATTGTTAATTTCTCTCTCTCTCTCTCTTTCTCTCTCTCTCTCTCTCCCTCCCTCCCTCCCTCCCTCTCTCTCTTTTTCCTCTTTCTTTCTTTGAAAGATGCCTACTTGTTTCCTAAAGAGAAAGACCAAGAAAGTAAGTAAGTGGGTGGGAAGGTAGGTATTATCTGGCAGGAATTGGGGAGGGGGAAATATAATCAGAATGCATTGTATAGGAGAAAAAAATCTGATTTTGATTTAAAATCAATAAATAAAAATAAAAAATATAAGTCTTTAAAAGATAATCACTTTAACTCACTATCAATTTATCAGCTAATTTAAGAAAAAAAGATTCTATGGTGACAGTGTGAGACACAAATAAGGAAAGTCTAAGCAGATTGAGGAATAATGACATCCATTGTCCCTTGCAACAGAGATGCCTATACGGTATGGGTTTGGCACCTGCAGAGATGCTCTCTGGAACCACCTCACCCTTCTCCCCTTTCCAACCTCAACTGGCAAGCCTAACTACTGAATCTGACAGCAAGAGCTGGAACTCTCCAGTTAGGTGCACAAAGCTTGGGAAATTAGGTCACAGGGTTGCCACAGGGAGTCCGACCATCTGTCTGGCAACTTTGTATGACTTCCGCCTCCCTGTGATATTGTGTTCAATGCCCAGTAGGCAAGATAAGAGAAAGGTTAGCTGAGCTTTCTGTCACAGAGACAAAAATAGGCACACCAAACAACTCCCCCATCCAGCCACGGCCAACGTACCAATCAATAAGTCAATACATGCTCATTTAGAATCTTCTCTGGGCACAGAAGTGGGTTTGTTTTTTTTTTAAGTTCCTTGGCAAATGTGATCCAATCTATACTTACAAACAAGAGATTAAAAAGAATTATCGATCCTACTACCAAACAATTAAGCTTTCTGCAATGCAAATTAAAAAAACAAACCGCTGTTGAAGCAGATAGCTGTGAATCTTTCATTCATAGCGGTTAACTAGAAGCGCACACTGGCCAAAGGCATTGTGAGGAGCTTTCAATGGTTTGTAATTTGAGAGGTGTGTCAGAAAGGTTTGACTCCAGGGAAGGGGGGAGGCAGCCACGTCTTTCTTCTTTCTTGCAAAAGGGATTTTACAAGTTTGCAATTCATGTTGCCATGTTGAAGTTAACTCCCATTAAAGTTTCAAGATAATCTACTTTTCCCTATCCCCAAAAGTTTTACACTTTTCCAACCAGCCTGAAATCTCTGGCATGGCTTCGCCTCAGGAATAAAGGCTTCTTTGTTCCTAAGTTTTCCAGGAGAAATCTGAATGCTGTATATAAAAGTGACACCAGAACACTTGTCTCCTCTGATAATAAACTGGCTTAACAGTTGAAGGTCTTATGAGCTTGCTCTTATAAGAATAATGGCTCACAGATATTTTCCCTGAAGATCTTCAGTAACAAATACTCCCTGTGAGGTTATTGTAAATCTGCACATCTAGAAAAACCAAACACTGGTATTTAGATATTTGGCAAGAAAAAAAAATGAGGATACCAATTAAGGAGAAAAAGGGAGAAGCCAGGAAAAGGTTAAGCTTTATTGTCGATAATGTTGATCATTTACCTGGATAGTAATTCTAAGAAGACAAAAAACAAAACAAAAACAAACAAACAAAAAACCCACATCTTAAAAAAACAAAACAAAACAATTAGTCAAAGGTTCTCTCTATACACCAGGCTCATGTCAAACTCACAGCTATCCTTCTATCTCAACTTCCCAAATTCTGAGACTACAAGCATTCACCATCATTCCTACAGTTTCTTTCATGGTTTCCATGCTTCCTCATGTTCCGGCTTAAACCAGACATGGAGGTAGATACTCAAAATCTGAGCACTTGAAAAGTGGAGCTAGGAGAATGAAGAGTTCAAAGTCATCCTCCACCACGTCACAAACTTAAAGCTACAGGAGACCTTGCCTCAAAATTTGAGGCATAAGCTTCTACCACTGCACATTAAGTAACACAGGACAAAGGCCTTGTCTATTTTCTTCCTTACACACCCTGACCATTTAGTGCATCTACATACTGATTTAATGTTTTCCTATTGATGCATGAATCTCATTAACCAAAACAAAACCATCTTCTATTAAATAAAGCTATATGAGTGAGCTGTAAGATCAAGAGATTGCATTGTCTGAGCTAAACCAATGAACCTACCAATGACCAAGCTAATCTTCAACCCAACATATGCCGTACAAGCACATTACAGAAAATGCTGCCGGCAAGGTGTGACATACACCAGAAAAGAACAACACCCCTATAACAGACAAAACAGCCCACAGGAAAAGGAGTGCTCTGCATGCAATTTATACAATTCCGTCTTTGAGGGAGAACTAGAATGCTGTTGTAATTATCATGGCCATCACTCTGTGGGGTACTAAGTCAATCATTCTTTCTACTTAAAACACACACATATATACACACACATACTTGTATGGGCACACATGTGTGCACACAGAGACATGCACACACATACACACATGTACACATATGTACACACAAATGTGCACACATGCATGCACACACATTTGTATACACACACAAATGTGCACACACATACACACATATGTGTGCACACACAAATGTGCACACACATGCATGCACACACATGTTTACACATACAAGTGCACACACGTGTATACACACAAATATGCACATACATATATACACACATATGTGTACACACGAATATGCACACACATACATACAAATATACATACATGTGAACACACACACAAGTGCACACACACATACATACGCATTCCTAGTTCTCTTCTACAATTCTGCTTTTTAAAATACTGTTTGGACAGTGAGATGGCTCATTGAGTAAAAGTACTTTCTACCAAAGCTGACAACCTCACTTCTATCCCTAGAGGCCATGGAATGGAAGGAAAGAACTGATTCCTACAAGTTGTCCTCTGGTCTCCACACAGGGGCAATGGCATTCATGCATACACACACAAGATAATAAACAAATAAACAAAAATAAACACATGTAAAAAAATTCATCTGTACCACAGGGTTATACAATAGTGGTTACCAATTGGAAACAAAAGCTACAGCAGACCAGGTGTGGTAAAGGACACCTTTATTATCAGCACGCCATAGAAGAGGTAGGTGATTCTCTGGACCTCTGTGAATTCAAGGCCAGCCTGGTCTACATATCAAGTTCCAGGCCAGCTATATTCTACCTCAAGAAGACAAACAAACAAAAACAACAACAACAAAAAGAACCAACTAATGAAATTCTGTCTTCTGAACATTAATAGTTATTAACTCAAAAATCTGTAAAAGACTTGCATAAGATCCAGCCTACCAAATAAATACCCAGCACAGATGGGAAGGTATTCTCCCGGCTTCAAGCCTTTCTGAAGACACTGAGAACTGAAAGTCGCTGGGAGAGAGAGCATCCTTTGTAGTGTGTGGCCGCTGGTAGGTTTCCCATAATCCAGTGACTAATCCCTCACTCATACACATATGGTCAATACTAACTAGACTTGGTGGGTTATTTTTTTAAAGGTAAAAGGGGACATAAAGTTGAAGGAGGCAACTTCTTAAGAGAAGCTGGAAGGGAGAAATGGGTAGGTATGACCATGTTTCTTTGCATACATGTGAAACTCTCACAACGAAAGAAAAATTTATATTAAAAAAAAAAAAAACTTGGCTGGGCAGTGGTAACGCATGCCTTTAATCCCAGCACTTGGGAGGAAGAGGCAGGCAGATTTCTGAATTCAAGGCCAGCCTGGTGTACAGAGTGAATTCCAGGACAGCCAGGGCTACACAGAGAAACCCTGTCTTGAAAAAGAGGAAAAAAAAATAAATTAGCAGGAGTATTTAGAAAGTTAGATGGTGCTGAAAGGGTCAGAGCTAAAAACCTTTAAAATTGTGTCCCAGCTGAAGTCGTCCTGAGGGTCTCAAGAGTTAGACTGTGTCCTCAAGCCTCTGTAGAAACCTAGACTCTCCTGGTCATTGAACAGGGTGGAAAGAGCTGCAACCTTGGATTAATTAACCCGAAAAACTTCACCCCAGATTCACATCCACATGCTCAGGGACTCACACAAAGCAAGACCAGCTCCTAGGGAAAAGCAAGAACCCTTTCCTCTTAAAACCCCAGATGCAGTCAGTGTCCACACTGATGCATAAAGTCAAGGTTATTCTGAAATAGCAAGATGTTAAGTTTTCCAAGGACAACTCTAACCATGCTTGGAACTAAAAGCCCTGTTATTTTGTCTTTATTTACTAAATAAATATTTAATATAGTCTTACATCAAATAACATACCGTTTCTTACCACATATAATCAAAGTGCCCAGACAGAGCAAGGACAGCGCGATAGGCTAAAAATGGCTTAGGGTTCTTATACCTCCATCTACCAGATTCTACACAAAGTTTTTACTCAATCATTCCCACTCGAATTACTGGTTCAGAATCTTATTTAAACTTATATTTCAAGATAGCAATAGCTTGATTATATCAATGACCCTGAAGACCATAAAATAACAGAAAATATAACTGATATCTATTGGATTAAATCAAGCCATATCTTTAGGTCTTCCATCCTTTGGTCCAATGAGAGCTGACAAATCAGGTTTCAACTGTTCCATTAACTGTCTGGCTGAGATAGAAAATAGAACTAACCACAGATAAGAGATACAGGTACAAGTCCTGGAGGTAAGATGGATTGCCATTCTTCTTTGAAAAGCTTTCCAATATCATGGAGTGTCCTCTGATTAAACAATTCCTCTTGAGATATATCTCAATTTAAATTCCAAAATTCCTTACAGTGATAAAGGACACCTATAAAAAGCGTATACACACACACACACACACACACACACACACACAGAGAGAGAGAGAGAGAGAGAGAGAGAGAGAGAGAGAGAGAGAGAGAGAGAGAGAGAGAGAGCTTGATGGTGCAAACCTTGAATCTCAGCATTGGAAAGACTAAGATGAGCAGATCTCTGTGAGTCCAGGCCAGCCTGGTTTTTACAAGTTCCAGACGAACCAAGGCTATGTAGTGAGACTCTGTCTTGCATATACAAAAATCCATTCTGGTTAAAGTACCACTAACATATTTATGCTAGACAGAATTTAACTTATTATTATAATGAGACTTTGATGTTTTCAAAAGAACCTTCTTCCCACCCAAATAAGATGGCAGGAAATGAGAGCTTCAAACACGCCTTTGTTCCAAGCCTTCTTAGCTGCCTAAACATGACCTGGTCTGTCACAACCACCATGAATGTCTCCTTTATTCAGATGGCCCTCTTCATGGCCAAGGTCTCACCAAGCATGAGAAAGAGGTGAGCGGAGGTAGACAAAGATATCAAAGTTAGAAAGGTTCCACTTTTGACTGCAGTCAGCTGAGGGCCTAGGAAGGTTGCCAGAGGTTGGGGCTGACGTCTGGCGAAAGTGTGGAGCAGGAAACCACACGATCAGCTATCAGCTACAAGATTTTTATAGGGCCACTTTCTTTGCAAGACCACAGACACAGCAAGGCTTAAGATAAAGATGGACTGTAAAAAGTACAAGGATGTCGGATCAAAAGGTGCTGCGACTTTAAACTTTATCTGGGGAAGAACTGTAAAATATTAAAGAACCATAAAAAGAAATGTGATGTTCCAACCCACCCAGTAATTTTCCAAAGACAGAAAATACACTAATGTACCAAAAAAAATGAATTCAGTGATTCCTAAACTTCTGTAAAGTTACCTTGCCTCTTTTTATCTTGTTTCCTGTATGTGTTTATTTCATGTGTGTGTTTCTGTGCTTTTGTACACGTATGTGACACAATACACATGTGGAGGTCAGAGGACACCTTGGGAGAGTCATTTCTCTCCTTCTCCCAGGTGAGTCCCAAGGTTGAACTCAGGTCATCCATCAGCCTTGGCAACAAGCCGCTTTACCCACTGAGTCGTCTCGCCAGCCCCTTGTCTATTAGTCTTTAAACGCTGTTGCTCAGGTTGGCTTCACACTCTATTCATTTAAAAGTAGAAGGTGACATTCGTTTAGGCAAATCCACGAGTTAACGCACATAAAAATCTGCTGAGAGTCAGTTTGCTCAATGAATAAAAGCAACCTGATACCCATTCTCAGTCATAAGCATCAGTTCGACTGCTTTACATGGGTGAGTATCGTGTGAAGAACGTGACAAGAACTGGCCCAATGGTGAGATTTTTATCACAGAAAGTATTCCATTGCTTTTCAATTATTCAGGATCTAGCAAGCCCCACAGAAGAGCTAAATGAAAGAATGACCAGCACAGTGGTCCCTCTTGACTACCAGGTTCTTGGTGGGTAAAATGTATTCACTTGTGGCTGTGTGTGTGGTCTGCCATAATAAAGTCTAAAGCACATGGGAATGGCGCTGGTGATTCCTCATGTGAGCACACACAGAGCTGAGCATACTGTTACTGGGGACAGAACAGTGCACAGCGATACAGTGGGGAACTGACTGAACAGTCAAGTGCAGTCTGCACGGCTGTCAGAAGCCACTTAATGAATTTCAAGGCACCTAAGCCCCTCCTCCGGCCTCCAAAGAAAACAGAGCAGATTTTAAATTTGACAGATTTTAAATGTGACAGACCTTTGCTAGCAGTGCAGGTAAGTGTTTTTTCTAGCCTCACCAGTATATTTTCTTTTAAATTTTAAAAGTCAAGCCAGATATCAGTGGTGCACGCCTTTCATCCCAGCACTTGGGAGGCAGAGGAGGTAGATCTCTGAGTTCTGGGCCGCCCTGGCCTACAGAGCGAGCTCCAGGACAGCCAGGACTAGATGAATAAACTCTGTCTCAAAGCAAACAAACAGTTAAGTGAGATGGCACGGCGGGTAAAGGCTCTTTCTGCAGCCTGATGACTTGAGTTCAATTCCTGGAACACATGTGATAGGGAAGAACAAACTCCAGAAAGATGTGCTCTGGTCTCCAAACACACACATATACACAAATAAGTACATGTAATTAAAACCATTAAGGTGAGGCACATAAAACCATCACATTCTACATCCCTCTAACTCACCGTCACCGGTGAATGACAGGACCATTATAGAGAACTAGAATAATATATATTAAAAGTAACTGAGTAATGATGGTGGTGTGTGCCTTTAATCCCAGCACTGGGGAGGCAGGAGGATCTCTGAGTTCTGAGTTCATAGCCAGCCTGGTCTACATAGCTTATTCCAGGACAACCAAGACGAAACAAAGAAACCCTGACTTGAAAAACAAAACAAAGAAACATGCACACACACACACACACACACACACAAACACACACACAGTACTTTCAAAGAGACAGACTCACAATTATTTCTCCCTCACATCCTTATTCTTTCCCCTAAGCTGTCTTCAACTTCTTAATTTCTAAAGAAAATAGTACAAACAATTACAATGTTACAAAATATAAATACTATGGCAATCCAGAAAGAGTACAGTGTTTAATGACTGCAAGTGTATCCCAACACCGGAAACAGTGTGTTGTTTCATTAGACCCACAGATAACCAAGAATGTGCACATATTTTGAGATTAAAGATCAGCCTAAGCGGTATTCTAATGGTATGTATAACATTTTCAAAATAAAACTAAATACAAACAGCCTTCTGTAAGAGACTTTAAAATCCTTTTCTTTCCCTTTTAAGTATAAACTTCTGTTGTTCATTATTTTTCCCCCAAGCTATTTTTTCTTCTCTTATATTAAAAACATAATTTTCAACAATCAAAATCTGACCTCTTATCAAAAGCATAATTCATTTAATAAATATTCTTTGTATGTTCTTAGGTATAACTGTCAGATTCTGTGAGAAAGTGTTCACGGTTCAAAACTCTGGGCCGGCTGGAGCAGGACCAAACGCTCTTTGCTACCCACTACATCCTTAAATCAGCCTGCTGTTAATTGTAAAGGATGGTTTGACATGAAATCCCCAGCTTCACCCGCTTAAATACTGTACAGTCGCAGAGGATGATGGGAATGAAGGAGCACTCATCCCTACAGGAAGGGCAAGCTTCAGAAAGCCCTGTGATTAGCAGAGATGACACAGAGTGTTCTCCAACAGCTTTGATGGTCCCCGCTCTTCCCTGCTACAATGTAATGAACAGTTTCACACTGCTGCATATAAATAAAAAATGGAGCATAACTGGCTGTCTAGTCTCCTGTCAGCTCTGGGTGTGAGAATAGTCACAGTTCCCACCACACCCCCGTCACTCTGACCAACTCAGATTTATCTACCTCTTTGCCTCGCGTGCCCTGGAGTGACCCAGGACACTCACTCTTGAACTCCACAGGTCACGCAATGAACCACTTCTGATGTCCTTGGCCACAGGGAGCCTCTCTTTTCCTACTATGCACTGGAAAGAATACACACTTGTGTGTATACACACACACACACACACACACACACACACACACACACACACTTTCTTTTCCACTTACCATCCTCCACAACAATTGCACCTAGTAAGCACTACTGTAGTTCCCACCCTGAGTGTGTGTCTCACGTGACGTCATGTGCCTAGTTACACACACAGCTGAGACTCAGATCCTCGACTTCAAGAAATTCAGATTCAAAGCGAGCCAGGAAGAAACAGCAAGCAAACCTATCCAGTTCTCCCACGCTCGGCTTGGTTTTTTCTAATTGGACAGTTTCCTCTTTAGGAGAACCTAATTCTTTATAAACACATTCCAGTTTCTCACACATCTCTGTCAGTGGGATGTAGATCAGAAAACAAGGAGGAAATGGAAAATACTCTCCTGGACCTTAAATACTCTCCTGGACCATCTAGTGAGCCATCTTCACGTAGCAGGTAAAGGTACTTCCTGGCAGGCCTGATACCTCCAGTTCAATCCCCGGAAGTCATACGGTGAGAGTAGAAAACTGGCTCTGACTTCCACAGGCATACATTCCATCCCCCACGTACACAAACAAATGCATTAAGTGTTAAAAAGGTAACAATATATAAAAGTAGGTACTCATTTTTAAAATATGACACAAAGTCATGAAATTGATAGATTTACTCTATCAACACTTAAAACCCAGGACTCGGAGGATACCTCTGTCAGTGAAGCCCTGGCCTTGAAATCAAGAGGTCCCAAGTCCAGGCTGCAGGGCACAGAATACAAAGGTAAAAAAGAAAGTCAGGCCCTCGAGTGTGTACTTGTATTCCCAGCACTGGGGAGGCAGGGACAGGAAGAGCCAAGGAGTCCTTGGGGATCCACAGCTAGCCATCCCAGCCTGACTGGTGGGCTCTAGGCCAGTGAGAGACCCTGTCTCAATGGGGATGGGCAAGGCTCCTGAACATTAGAGTTTATGCCATGCTCTGGCCTCCACACATAAGCACATACACATGCATACGTCTGTCTGAGGACATAGGCACCCACATACATGAGCACTCACAAATGCATTTATAAAGTCTTAAGCATCTAGCTGGGTATGGTAGTGCATGCCTGCAACCCTAGCACTCTGGAGGCTGCAACAGGAGGATCACTATGAGTTTTCCAGCTTGCACTATTGTAGTGGATTGGTGTGATGCTGCTTGTATGCTAATGCGAAATACAAGATGTGGTTACACACACACACACACACACACGGAGCAGATCCTCAGGTATACCAAGTGAAGCTATGTGAATCTTACTCCCCAATCTAACTGGCCAATAGAAGGCTAGAGCCTGTGATTGGGCAGCACAGTAGAGGGAGAAAGGTGGGACTTGAGGATCCTGTGAGGGGGTTGCAGGCAGAGGGAGA